>CAMXCT020001324.1:177500-499063 GCA_947184155.2 Cladocopium goreaui
AATTTGCCAGAGGGTAACGGTAACCATTGATTTACTAAGCGGTTCTACTATATCTGAAATAGATTAGAATAGTATCAGTATGGAGAGAGAGAGAGAGAGAGTGTCAGTATTAGTTGTAATGAAATATGAATAGTAACCAATAACTCCTGGGCAGATTATAGTACTCCAATGTAGTCCATAAGTCTTTTGCCCTGATGATACAATATATTAAGTACTCCCAATAAGGGACCCCAAAATGAATCGATCTAGTACCAAACCAGAGTTTCGAGGAGGATGTTAATATTGAGATGCTGGGAGAAATAGTGTGAGTGGTAAACAGTTCACTGCAAATTTTTTTTGGGCAAGAAGTTCATTGGTTGATAGTCTGTAGATGAGTTGGTCATTGACCCGCAGAACATCTTGATTTATTGTGGCCAAGGTCCCCCTGTTTTGGCAGAGATTGGGGATGCCCTGTTTCGCCATCGCTGGAGGATTCCGAATTCGAACCTCATGGTGCAGCTACTGCGACCCAGCGTGCTTGGGGCTGTGATTCTGGTGTCTTCGCTGCCTGGTTGCAATCCGGTCGAAGCCAATGGGCACAACGACGGACAATTTACTGAGAACCATCCAAGTGAACAAACAGGATAACCATAAACTGATTTGGTTTGGGGTCAACCCAACGTTGGATGATTCCCTGCAAAATTAAAGATATTCAAGGACAATTAATTTCGTAGTTTGTTGGGCACACATATTGACCTTTTCCATCCTTTTCCCTTGTTCCCCTGTCAAAGGATTGGTGTAAGGGAAAACCTACAGGAAACCATAGGTGTTCCCATGAAATATGGGTTTTCCCTGTAAATTTTCCCTTAAACCAATCCATTGTTCCCCGTGTTTTGAACGTTTCGGCTTAGCTAAGGAAAGTGTTGATTTTCAACGAGACTTCTGTCCCTCTGGCCCTACGCTTTGACAGCGCCATCCCGTTGCAACTTGGCGCCGTCAAAGCGGTGGTGAGCCTCGGAGAGGTTTGCTGGCCAGAGGTTATATACGCATCACACAATATCACACACATATACCGTTTATATACTATATATAAAAATATAATAAATATTATATATATATACATACGCACAATTAAAGGGCCACTGAACAGAACTATCTCTAGACCGAGGTTATACCGGGGTTTGGCGTGTGTGTAAATATTTTTTTTTGCGTTTTTTATGGTCCAGGCGGGTGTTTTGAATGATCAAATTTGAACAATGTTACAGCTGGCAATTTGAAACTGTCAGCCATTATTCCCGATGATGTTTCAAATGAGGTCGTAGATTGTTGTAGGGTCTCCCAGTCTGTGGACATCCCAGTCTGTGGACATCCAACTTCGGAAAGGTGCATGGGATTCATTTTCACGACTTATCTCCCTATTTTCGTTGCTCAACACAGGTTTTCAACATGTTCTTGAAATCCTATTTTTCAGATCAGATCCTGTAAACTCTTAACTAAAATCATGTTAAATGCTTTTTTCAGCCAAAATTCCCATTTGAACTTTCCATTTCCAAAATATTTCAAACAAATTTCCAGCCCACTCGCCACCGGACCAGGGTGTGGACAAGCTGTGCTACCAGCGCTATCGTGGACGGCTCATCGCACCTGACGGAGTCCGACATCCGTCAGGGACAAACGCCAGGACGCCAGATGGATTGACTGGGAACTGGTTGCTGGATATAGATGATATACCCCCAAGATCCCCCAAACAATGGAAAGAGGAATTTGTTATGATTTGTTAGTATACCAGTATACAGTATACCACTATATAGTAGGTTTTATTGTTCTATCGTTTTTGGGTGTATGCTGTAGATGAACGATTCAAGACAAGAATGAGATTATAATAGACGATCACAAAGCTCGTTGTAAACCAAGACGAGTGAAGCGGTGAAGCGTGGTCAATGGGTTGGTTGAGTCATCTTTCTTGGCTGCCATGATGAGCCCACGATTAGTATATCATCTTGATAGATGTTGAGCCACGCGTTCCCCGTAACATTAAAAACTCCATGGTGTGGAAGTGCATCACCTGGCACCGATGAACAGCTATGGAAAGACGACGACTGAACCAGAGGCTGAGATATTATATTTTGATTCTATTTCATATTATTTCATATTATTTCATATTATTTCATACTATTTCATATTATTCCATATTATTTCATATTATTTCATATTATTTCATATTATTCCATATTATTTCATATTATTTCATATTATTTCATATTATTTCATATTATTTCATAGTATTTCATATTATTTCATATTTCCCATTGATATTTTCCATGGATAACTCATTAACCATACGTTACCCATAGGTTTTATATGGTTTAATCTTCAGTTTCGGCGAAATCGCCAGGCGCTGTTCCGTCCTGGCTGATGCCTGGAGCCTTTGCCAGCGTGCCACTGGAACTGCCCCAGCAGGACGAGGATGACGAGGATGATGAGGTCGGGAGCTGGTAAAATATGCTGAAGAAAATGAGGATTTTATTTTATAGGGATTTTATAAGTTTTTTTTCATGGGTTTTTTACAGCAACAGTTCGAATATCATGGCGATATGATGGGATAGCACACCCCACTGTTAAAAATAATGGTCATGTTAATGTTGTTTTTCTGGGATCTGGAAGGAGATTGCGGAAAGTCAAATGATCAGAATAGTTCAGATTTGAAAATCATCACCTTTCAGAGTAGTTTAAATATGTTTTCTTGGATGTACATCGGATGATGGTGTGGAATGCGGCGAGGAAAGCAACTTGGTCCCAAATGAGTTTGGCACTTTTGAGTCGCAAACCATTTGATTTCTGGGGCATATACACCTTGCATATATGTGTTATATATGACTTATATAACACACACATATAATATATATAACATTATATATATATTATATACATACAACACACATATTTAAATATAGTCATATATAGTTATATAAATATTTACATATATATATATTATAGTTATATTATATATAGTTTTATATAGGTAAATATATGTATGTATATATATATATTTATTTATTTATGTTATGTATTTATTTATTTAGCCAATCTCAAAGCATCATTTTGAGCCACGCTCTACTCTTGCGGTTCTACTCTTGACTTCTCCAGGGTGCGACCATCTGGGAAGTGATGATGAAGACCCAGCCCAACCAGTGGGGCAGAGCCTGCATCAACACCAGCAGCAGCTTCGCAGACATCCAGTGCCCGGGGCTGCGATCGCTGCGATTTTTGGGTGTTGGGTCGGGTGCCAATGGGCCAAGGCTGGCCATTTTAGTGACAAACCATGCATTTTTCTAAGTATTATTGTGTCTGGGGCTTCACAAGAACTTGAGACCACAAACCAGCCATAGTGAAGTTGCGCTATGACCCAATGTTTCGGTGTTTCGGGCAGTTTTCTTTTAACATGTGGCTTCATTGAAGGCACTTGATGGTCAGGGATGGCAAGGGAAACCACCCCGAGAGGCTTCGTTTGGTTACCAGCTATATTTTAAAAACATACATTTATAAATCAAGAATTGAAATTGATAATTGTATCTATAATTATCTAGTTTATTCTACTGTCTAAGGTTTCGAATGTATAAACAAACAAACAGTAACAAACATTAACCAACTGCACGATAGTGTTTATTCTAGTTTCTAGACCAATTTCCAACCAAATCTAATTCTGAGGAGCCTCCCTTGATTCCCTTGATTCTAATTTACCCAGATCTTTTTTGCACCAGGTGTGGGAATCATCACGTGCTGGCTGTGGTGGACTACAACCAATCTGCACCACCTGCCTGCGAAGAATGGCTGAGGATAAAGCTGCTACCTCCATTGCAACTCACCTCCTGCTTGCCTTGTGGCCTGGCTGATTGATGGCATCTTTAAAGATGTTCCGTCCAACCCGGACGTTGCTCCACCCTTACAATCATCATCATCATCCTCATCATCATCATCATCATTCTGGATTAAATATACATCTACATATTGAAAGTCCACCACCGACATGGCATTTCAAAAATACGCAACCTTTCCGCAAGTCCGGCGCGGAGCAACGTCAGGGTTTAACGTGGGAAAACCAAAAATAAATCAACCAAACTTGGGGATGGTAAACATACCACGAATAAAAATGGTGATGACTTGGGGATGGTTTTTGAAATTGTGTTTACAACATTAGTATGTGTATATATGTGTAAAAAAAATTGGTTCTTTGTAACCCCCGATAGGTTTTTGGACAAGTAAAATCATGTGAAATCATGTTTGTTGTTCTGGGGAGTTGTGGCTTTCCGTGGGGGCAATGGCAATGCTGAGGCGGCAGCTAAAGGGGTTAAAGCAAGTGATAATCTCCATCAATTTCCTGCCATATTTTTTTCCCGACGACCCACTGATGTCCATCACTGAGGCAAAGTTGAAGTGCAATACTACGGGCAGGATGAAGAAGCAGAGTCAGCACGTGAAGTGATTCTCTCTGAGACAGGCGAGGAAATATCCGAATGACCTCCAACTCACCAGTGATAGCCAGCTGATGTATGGGGAGACCCACAGCGGTAGCAAGTTTCCCAAGTACCCCAGGGGTTCGGAGGTGGTCAGGCTGCCATTCCCTTTGGTAATCTAAAGTTATGGACAGGCACCATTTTCAAACGGCCATCTATAAACGGCCATCCATAGCAAACTCTTGATTACCCTAGGGTGTTCATCCTCCATGTCGTGCCAAGTTCCTCCATATTCCTTCATTAACTGCAAGGTGGTGCCCGGTGATGTTTGTTGCTTTATAACGTTTATAATCCCATGCCCATCCCATAGTTATTTCATCACCAGAAACCCAAGTGAAATGTCTGTTATGAACCAACTTCGCCAAGCTAAATTCCACCCCCCCTTGAATACCCCATGAAAATTATAGATGAAATCCCATTCACTCACCATTTTTGGGGCGGCGCAGATACGGTGCAAATCTACGACCTCCCCTTCCCCCAGAGCGTCCGCCTTCGTGCGCGGATTTCGGGTGGCACCTGGTCCACTTGGGGATATCTGGAGCTGAACGAAGAGGCGGATTACGGCGAGGGTGGATTTGGGGCGCTGGGTCTCTTGACATGAATGATTTCCGTATTGGTATGGATACCCTCTGGTAATTTAACATAGCTATTGAAAATTACCATTTTCAATGGGTAAATCCACTATTTCTATGGCCATTTTCAATAGCTATGTCAGCCATTACCAGAGGGTATTATGGATCAAAATCAATGACTTGTGGGACCTCAATGATTTCCCATGACTTGGGTTTAGGATTCACCAATGATTGGGGGACTCAATTTTGACCCGTACCCATGTGACTGGGGCAATAAACATCCAGCTACACCAGCTATGACTTAGGGCACCATTGTGTGTATAATTAATGGATGATATTTGGGATATATAGAAACAACGAGCCTCTTACAATGGATGATAGGATGGTATATAAGAAATTTCAATGATCATCTATGGATTACCCCGTATATATATATATATATATAAAATAGGGATTTTGAACATCAACAATAGGCTAGGGATTGCAATAGGGAGAATGGGGATTAATCATTGCCATGGCGCCATGGCATAAATTCCCCTTATATTGTACGGTGCTTTTCCCAGAAAAACACCTCCATTTTTGTTGGGGATTTCGCATTGCCATGTTTGATTACCAGGGGTATCTGAAAATGTAAGATTTAAAGCCCAAAATGGCAACTTTGTTCTTTGGGAAAATGACGTTGAACCACTGGATTCAGGGGATGATATCTTATTGTTAGACAAACCCAAATGGATGAAAAACATGGATGAGTTTCATCCTGCAGGTATTTAATCATGCAGGCATAGATGCATGTAAATTGTAAAAGATGACCATTGAAATGCTTTCACAATGCAGGCAAATGCATGTAATTACATACTAAATCACGATCAAATTGCCCATTAGTGCTCCAACTTCGGCCCACGCTGTTTTTTTTTCCGTCTCTCAAGTTTCTTTGCTCAATGTCCCAGCCGGGATGGGTTTCCCATGTCAAAGTTCATCATAAATCAATGGAGCGTGCTTTTTGCCGCGGGGTCGTCTTAATTGGACTTCAAGTCACTTGTGAAGCACAAAGACCGAAACATGGTGACGTTCGTGATTGCAAACGCCACGGCATCAGTGTCATTTTCTTATGCATATCATATGCATTCATTTGCATTCATATGCATTCAATATATGGCCTCATATTCTGATTGCCCCTCCAACTTGGTTGGTGTAACATGGTGTAACATGGTGTAACACTAAGATCATTCCAAATGCCCGGTCGCTTTTGGTGGCGTCGCTTGGCCAGGACATTGGGGAACAGGATCGGATGATGAGTCGCTTAGAGGCCGAGATGCAGGTGGAACCCCCTGATGCGGGCGAGTTCACCTTCGCCTTGCTGGACAAAGGGAACGGAAAGGCCTGGGACAGCGGTGCCACCTGGGAGGTGCTGGGATTCTCCATGTGGGGGAATTTTATAGCGTTAAGGTGTTGAAATTACATACATTTGGGGATCATTTGGAGCTTGTTTTCTGCTTTGCTATCTATTTAATGATTTTAATGGTGGGTGGTGAGATCGGGGATGGTTTTTCATTGGCCACATTTGGTATCATTTGGTCACATTGTGACCAACGAAACTTTGTTGCGACTTGCGGCCAATGGGCCATAGGTCGATAGGGTGGCCTGGTGGAAGGTGAGATTCACCAGTGCTGTAGCTGTCATGAAACTCGTCAAGTGATTGCTGGATATTTTGACCAAGGTGCGCATTAAAATATTCTGCTGAATTCATAGTACTTCTATTTGTCAATTTGACAATGTATGCAGTGACTGTTTTTTATTCGGTGATGCATTTTCATGTCCGAGAGCAACAAGATATATATATATATATTTCTTACACCGCTCATAAATATCATAAATATTTCTTCCAGCCTTGTCAAAGGATATATTAAAAGCCTATTTAAATGGATACGTCCAGGGATATTTTCAGGGTCTTGTAGCAACCATCCGCCTCAATGCCTCCAGGTGCAGCTCTGCTGCCAGACTTGGCTCATTGATAGGACCAGGGGTTTCAAATGAAAGGTAAGGTGGTAAACATAACTAAGTCGACTAGGTTTTTGGATATTTATGCGGAGATAATCGGGAGATAGTTAGATAGATAGATAGATAGATGGATGGATAGATAGATAGATAGATAAGAAAATTAGATAGATAAGAAAATTAGATAGATAAGAAAATTAGATAGATAAGAAACTTAGATAGATAAGAAAATTAGATGGATAAGAAAATTAGATAGATAAGAAACTTAGATAGATAAGAAACTTAGATAGATAAGAAACTTAGATAGATAAGAAAATTAGATAGATAAGAAAATTAGATAGATAAGAAAACTAGATAGATAAGAAAACTAGACAGATAGATAATAAAATTAGATAAGAAAACTAGATAGATAAGAAAACTAGATAGATAAGAAAATTAGATAGATAAGAAAACTAGATAGATAAGAAATAGATAAGAAAACTAGACAGATAAGAAAACTAGATAGATAAGAAAATTAGATAGATATGAAAACTAGATAGATAAGAAAATTAGATAGATAAGACAATTAGATAGATAAGAAAATTAGATAGATAAGAACACAAGATAGATAAGAAGACAAGATAGATAAGAAAATAAGGTAGATAAGAAGATAAGATAGATAAGAAAAATAACATAAACTAGATAAGAACATAAACTAGATAAGAAAATCAGATAGATAAGACACTAAGATAGATAAGAAGCTAAGATAGATAAGGAACTAAAATAGATAAGAACATAACATAATATAGATAATAAAATAAGATAGATAAGGAACTAGAATAGATAAGAACATAATATAGATAATAAAATAAGATAGATAAGAACATAAAATAGATAAGAAAATAAGATAGATAAGAAACTAAAATAGATAAGGCAGTAATATAGATAATAAACAGAGATCGATAAGAAAATAAGATATATAGATAAGAAAGTAGGATAGATCGGAAAGAAAGATAGATAAGCAAATAAGATAAGACAATAAGAAAGACAAGAACATAATATAGATAACAAACTAAATCAGATAAGAAAATGTGATAGATAAGAACACAAGATAGATAAGACAATTAGATATATATATATTTAGATAAATAGATATCTAGATATTTAGATAGATATATAAGATAGATATGTAAGATAGGTAGATCGATCGATAGATAGATAGATCAATAAATAGATATATAAGATATATATATATAAGATAGATATGTAAGATAGATATGTAAGATAGATATGTAAGATAGATATGTAAGATAGATAGATAGATAGATAGATAGATAGATAGATAGATAGACAGACAGACAGACAGACAGATAGATAGATAGATCGACAAATAGACAGCTAGATAGCTAGATAGCTAGATAGCTAGATAGCTAGATAGCCAGATAGATCGATAGATCTATAGATCGATAGATCGATGGATAGATAGATAAGTAGATAGATAAATAGATAGATGGATAGATAGATCGATAGATAGATGGATAGATCGATAGATATAAACATAAATAGATTTGTAGTTTGACGGGGTTTTAGAGCAACTCAAAATGGGGGTACCATTCCTTTTTTTACGATTATCTCGTGACATACTGTAATTGATAATGGGGATTTGGTAGGGGTATAATGAGATATTTATGGATATGTTGTCATTGTGACTGACCAACTTGATATGATAAGTTGGTATGTGTGAAAATTGGGTGTACCCCCATAATGGTAATCTAGAGTATGACAATCATGATTATCGAGCGTTCCCGTAATTATCAGACAAACTCATTTGGTTTTCCATCAAACATGGCAAAACAATGATAAACATGAATGAACAGTGATGAGCATGGATGAACAATGATAAACAATGATAAACATGGATGAACATCGATCGACATGGATGAACATGGTGGTTGGGACACCAGCATGTTGACATTTCTTGAGACTCCGTTTCGCAGCCTCATTTCACCTGGTTTCAGTGCCGCAGGACAGGCTGGAATTTGGGGGTGAGCCGCGAGGGACCTTTGGTGGATGCCGGACATGGTGTCCTTCTCTGTGGCAACAACGTCTGATCCTCAGAGACGGAGACTAACCAGAGTCCCTCTTCATCAACAGGTATCATTGAAGCTTAAGCTTTCTTAAGCCCCTGATTATTGGGGTTGATGGGCGTGAATAATCCATCAATACCATATTTTATAGCCCAGTTATATATGGGATACCCCCACGAATCGGGGACTTAGTACAAGGACCGTGGGAGGATCCGCCAAGTGAAGTTGTGAAAAACAGGTCACCCAGCCGTGTGAATCGCCAGATGAAGTATCACAAGATCATCTCGAACGGCAAGTGCTCCACGGATTTCTCCTTGCCCTCAGGCCGGGGCATGTGTAAAATGGCAGGTGGATTCTGGGGCTTGGCAACCATACCAAGCCCCAGAACCCACCTAAAGGGACCAACCAAAAAAGAAAGGTTATGGATGGTTAGGGAAAAATAATAAACACATTCCAATTTCACACTGGGATTCTACTTGGGAAATGGGACTAAAAGGGGAGTGGGGTAACTGTGGATTTTCTTCCAATTGCTGGGCCAAGAAAAAGTGGCTTCGTTGCAGCCAGGTTACAACGACCACACGGTCACCTCCACTCCAGAGGGGGTCTTCGTGACTGTGCGTGCGCGTCCATTGGTGGGGCAAGAGGCCGGTCTGGAGCCAGAAATGGGTGGGTTTTCCGCTGGAAATCAAGCCTGCCAATGGAGAATTCTTCCTCATTTCTGCTAGGAATATACCCCCCCTTGATTTCACATGACTATGGAAAATGGATGAAAATGGTCCGTTGATCATTGATCCATCTATTGGAATGGTGATTTTGGCTGTGTTGGTTTACCGGTGTCATCCCATGATGATTGGGATGCCCAAAGCCAGAGCGATAGGGCGATAGCCGTGACACAAGAACACTGGGATGGTCGAAGTTAGGGAAAGACGGGTAGTACCCTCTGGTAAACTAACATGACTATGGAAAATCACCTTTTTTAATTGGTAAATCAACTATCAATGGCAATTTTCAATCGCTATGTTAGTTTACCAGAGGGTAGCATATAGGAAAGTAAACCATGCTATACCAAGCATGTAGAAAACGAAATTATTGTGGATTTCAATTCATTCCATGATCCTGGAAATCCCATTGTGGACCTCTGTGAAGAAGGCTGCGATATGCTGCGATGCCATTTTGCGTGTATAGTATATATTGATATGATACAGGCAGACACTGTTTTTTCCCTCTCTGACGGTTTCACGCGTTCCCGACTATTTTTAATGTACTTGATTTGCATTATCTAGAATCTAGATTTACAAGAGTGATATTGATAAACAAATAGATCATTTAAGGTCTCTCAGCTTTTATTAAGCTTTTCTTCGTATTTTTCTCATTCTCCATCCAGCCATCGGTCCCCAAGGGAGCCGACCTTAGAGCCTTTAAGGAGGACATCGTGCGGTGCCTGGAGATCGTGCCCCGCGTAGTGGTGCAGAACGACACCGGGCAGCTGGTGGAGTTCAGGCGCGCTTTTTTAGCGCGGAAAAATCCCAGTGTCTCTTGATGGAGGGAGGTACTATACATAGAAGGTCTAATAATATTAATATATATATAATAATAACAATAATAATAATTATTATAATATATATATATATGTATATCTATTATTACCCTTTGGTTATTTAACATAGCCATGGAAAATCACTATTTTTATCCATTTTTTATAGGTAAACCATCTATAAATGGGCCATTTCCATGGCTATGTTAAATAACCAGATGGTATATATTTATGAAAATATACATGTTTATTGATGGATTATGATTGACTAAAACTATACTAGCCATGAATCTAAGCATATGATATTTTTATTTATTTATTTATATATTATATCCCGGTTTGATGATTAATTATTATATATACTCTCTGGTAATCATGGTTTGGGCTGGGCAATCTACCATTTATAGATGATTGTAGATGAATCTCTCATTCAAAAAAAAAAATATATATATATATACATATACAGGATTTTCCATTGGCACCTTCGATTGCCAGAAGTGTTTAGGAATTATCTCCCGGATATATCATGATTGATATTTGACATTAATTTGTTGCATCCCGGATTTACGGGAGATATCTGGGAATTATTGGGTTTTTGTATCAACAGAAAATGGACATGTATATGCTAGTAATGGAAATTTCGATGGGGTAAATGAGTTGAAATGGTGCAAAAGTGGTGCTATAATGGGGACATTTCATGCAGTAGAATGGAATGGATCTGGAAAAGGTATGCAACATCATATGTACCATATCTATATAATAATTATACATAGGTGCTTGTTCTTTATGAACTGTACGCATATATATATATTAATATATATACAATATTTGTTTAAACTGCGCTGTATGTTGTTATATGAATGCCTTGCAATTCATTGCGATAATTTATTTTGTGCCGTTGCCTGACGTTTGACACTTATAGGCCCAGGGTGACAATCATGTCTGACATAGTTTTAAACCAGAACAAATGCAGAAGGGAGGCCCCATCCACGTTTCTTTTCGCATCTTTAATCTCAGATGCGATAATCTTGTTTCAGCAGCTCATCCGAATCTTTTCAAGAGTTATTCCCTTCTGATACATATTCTAGGAAGGTCGTGCATTTCTTAGCCTTGCATATTCCTTCCCTAATCTTCCTGCCCTAATGTTAAATACCATAAATTTTCCCTTAGAACATGCGCTTTATTCTTGGATCTGTTCATTTTGGCGCCCCTGCCGCTGTGCAGGTCTGGTGATGGCCGTGTCGCGATCTTAGCTGAGACATTCATCAATGAATGAATCAAGTTTCAATCAAGCTCACATGCACAACACACGCACACATCTATATTTACCTATATTTACCATTATATACATATCTTTACCTATATTTACCTATATTTACCATTATATACATATCTTTACCTATATTTACCTATATTTACCTATATTTACCTATATTTACCTATATTTACCTATATCTACCTATATATATATATACATATATATGCACATGTACATGTACACATATGTGTGCTGCATATTTCTGTGAATGTGCATATGTATCTGCGAATGTATATGAATGTATTGTGTGTAAAGCATGCATTGTATATATATATATGCCCACAGGCACCTATATAGATGTGTTGTGTGTGTAATGTATGTAGACCTGTAGCTACCTTGGCCCTTTTAGTTAGGGTCATTTTGCCTTGCGACATTTTGTGACCTGGTTTGCATTGAAATCACACAGAACCTTCCTTTACGTCCCGAACGTTATAAATCGGACAAGTCGGCCAATGGAGCTTGGAGGAACTGTGCATTATTCGGATACATCTTATTTATATATTAAACTATAATATTGAACTATCTCAAAGAATCTGTACCACATTAGTCTACAACAATCCATCTACTACAATATCCGGTCTTGTGTGTTTCGTTTGGTGCTTTGTTTGGTTGTGTTTGTTTGTTTGGTTGCTTGCGTGTGCCTCCCTTTGTTGGATAGTATGTGCATCCAGCCCCTTCTGGCTGCAAGTCTGCCGCGTCTCCTTTTGCTGCTGCTTTGGGGCCTGATGGGGCCTGCCTACAACAGCCTCTCTCCTGGCCAGTTTTTTTTTTCCGTCCTTCCAAGAAGTACGTTTTTTTTTTTCCTGGCCAGACCAGGCTACATAGGCTGTTTCTCTTAGTTTCGAGGTTGCACTCCTGTGCAAGCAGTGCTCTGACCTTTTTTCAAACAAGGCCTAAGAACTACAATACCATAGGTTCTTATATGCCACCCCAAAATATACACATATCTTTACACATATTGCAGAAACCAAGTTCAAATACGAATCTTCTAATAGATGGATTGTAAAACAGATGGTTTGTGATAATTTTCATGAGTCAAGCCCCCACTTTTTCGTTATATATATATATATTACAATCCAAGTTTCAAAAATCGTTTTGTCTCAACAATACATTTACATATTATACATACATGATTATACATACATAATCATATATATATTTTTTACAGAGAACATATTACATGATATTACATGTATACATATATCATTTACATATATTTTACATCTAAAACATACATGATTATACATACATAATCACACACACATATATGTATATATATATATGTATATTATATTACATCCATTTCTTTTTACAGAGAAGCCCACAGGTTCCCTCAGAATCTCTCCGTTCCCGCCTTGAGGCCACCATCCGCCCCGGCGAGATGTCGTCGCCGAAGTTCACCGCGGAGACGGCCCAGTTCCGCAGCCAGGACGCGGTGAACTGGTCCACGGAGATCCCAATCACCGAGGACGTGGCAGGCCCCTGGCCATCCCTGGGCCATGGGAAAAGATGGGTCAAATCTATGGGAAAATCACGGGAAAACATGGGACATATAGTCGAAATATGTCGAAATACTGGCAAATGTTGAAGTTCAAAAAGTTGGAAAGCGAAAAGGTGTATGTATAGTCATTTTTCCAGCATTTTGGAAGTCAACATGTTTTCCCAACGCTGCGAATGGATCTGGAGGCACTGCATCGATTTCCGTCGGGAGTTCTTGTTATACGCTGGACATTCGTACAGAGAACGGCGTCATTTTCATCCTGCTTCTCCGGGGGAGCCTTTTGTCGGCATAGTCAGTGGCACAGCAGCTGGACCGTCAATAACGACAAGCAAGCGGATCGTAAATACTTAGACTTATATATTTCCAGTATATTTCATAATTCCAGGACATTCCATGAGTTCTGTAAACAATTTCCCGGTTGGGAAGCATTCTACTGTATATTTTCTCTATACTATACATATATATACACATATATACTTTTGCAATCTTTTGCCCAGAACGTCCCAGAACTTGTCCACACGGAAGAATTCTCACCAGAAACTGCCAGGCCCTGTGCACGATGTTCGGAAAACCTGTGCATTGGAACATGGAACCTGTTTGTCGTTTCCAGAATCAGTAAGCGAGAAATATTTTGCCGGCAAGGTAAGTTTGCCTTATGCAACAAGACGAAGCACGATTGCGAGATGCGTGTGCGCAACATGCACTTCCGTGCCGGACCTGGTGCGGTGGTGGATTTTGCATGGACTGATGCTGGGTTTCTATTTGGGCATGTCATGGAGGGCACCAGGGCACCATCATGTCCACCTTGATGGGGATTGGTAGGTCTGCACTGAACTTAAGATCTTCCTTGAACTGGCTGCAATGGCAGCCATGTAGTATTGAGTCCTGACTTTCCCAATCTTTCCCCCATCTTCCGAAATCACGGATTTGACACAAAACCTGACCAATTACCCCCCGAGAAAACCATAGTATGTTTATATCTCCCTCTCCGCCAGCGTTGGTGGATTGGGATTCCAATCCTTGGGGCACTCAGTGGTGCCAATAATTGGATTGCTCCAAGGATCCATTTGACAAGGACAAGGATATGGAGGCAGAACTCATTTTGGATGATGAGGATTTCCCCATCAATCCTCGCATCACCTACCACAAGCGCCTGCGTGGTCGGATGGAGCTCTGCAGTTTCCTGGCTGGAGTTTGGAAAAGACATGCCCTGCTATCTATGGATGGCTTGCAGAAAAAAAACGCCCATGGCACAGGTGACTTCAATGATTAATTACCTCTTGAATATGGGTCAACAATGCAGGATGCTTCTTCCAAAGGTCAGATAGAACAGTTCCTTGTACATCTGATGGCTTCAGACTATTTGTGGCACACTGTACATATACATTTGATACTTTGTAAGCTGAGGCACGAACCACATTAAACCAGGCATTCATCAAAACGAAGCATGCACCGCCTTAATTTGTGATCCCAGGAAGCTGACATACTGCATAACTGGCACCGATTCAAGGCTCGTTTGAGAAGACGAAGCACTTTCTCGAAGTTCGAGAAAGGAATGACGAGGCGTGACTTGCCCCCGTGACTTTATATGACAGGTCTGGGCAGATTTCATGGGACAGTTGCGGCTGATAAAATCCTGGTACTGGTTTTAGCCGTGTTTTTTCGGAGTTGTGTTGAAACATAGTGACATGTGTTGGATGACAATCCCAACTAAAAAATTACATTCGTGATGGAATGAACACCACTTCTTTTGGTGGAAACTGGACCGGCGAGCACTAGCAGTAGAACTTTTTCTTGCCACCTTGCTTGATCGTCCATTGTAGTTCCATGGTGGTTGCCATCCATGGTTCCAACATGTCCCAGTCGTCTCTTTCGGGCGTTTATGGCCCGGACGGCCCGGAATCAATGTGCTTTTGTGATGTCTGGAGTTCGTATTATGTATTTAGATTGGTAACCTTAGCAAATGATGGTAGATCTCTCGGTAGTTCAGCCAGTTGCTCAACAGTTCAATATGGTAAGCCCTAAAATAGGACATTTGAAGGTTTGATTATCAGCCCAGGTAACACGATATAATCCATCACTTTTACCACAATTTTCATATCTCTCTCATCAACTTCAACACGGGGTACAAATAACATAACCGACATAACAACATGGTACAAATCTGCCACCCCCTCAAACAATATGTAGAAGGGTATAGTTCTGTAATGGAATTGATCTGTAAGATTTTAAATGACATAAAAACAGGTTAGAGAGCTGCTACCCCCCTGAAACAATATATATATATATATTATAATAGGGTCTAAATCTGCCGCCCCCTAAAACAACGTCACCGCGCCTTGAGGAGCGCTGGAGCATTCACACATTTCATCATTGGCTTCAATTAGCCATCATGAATTTGTGAACCCTTCAGGGTTTCACGTGTTTTAATATCTTGATGTCTCTTTGTGAAATATCTCAAAACCCTGCAAGAGCACCTCATTTTGAGGGTCAAATTTTGCAATTGCTATGGTTTCAGATAAGGTTGTAATTCAAGCACAGATTTCGGCTTTTTTTTTGCACACTGCTTACAGAGCTGTCCAAGTCTGTCAAACAAATTGCCACTGGCCGATCTTCTCCACAGACCACGTCCTATTTATCACGACTTCTCTGTCTCTCTGACTTCTCCTTTCAGTCTGGTATTCCATGTTCAAGGAACACTGCTCTTGACATGCTGCCAATGTCTATCCAACTGCTGGGTACCTTTGACTGTTTCACCACGACCCAAGACCAGCGCTTGCATCGCCACTTCTTGCCAGCCTTCATCTAAGTAGTAGCATCATCTAAGCCTGCAAGTACAAGAGCATCATCTCAGTCAAGACTCCTTAGAGTAGCATCATCTCAGTCAAGACTCCTTAGAGTAGCATCATCTCAGCCTGCAAGTGTTAGAGATGAGTCCTTACCCTAGTATCACCTAATGCTGCAAGTACATGAGAAGAGTCCTTAGCGTAGCCTCTTCTCAGTCTGCAAGTACAAGGGAAGAGTCCTTAGCGTAGCGGCGTAGCATCATCCCAGTCTGCAAGTATTAGAGATGAGTCCTTAGCGTAGCATCACCTAAGGCTGCAAGTACAAGAGAAGAGTTGTGAGCGTAGCATCCTCTCAGTCTGCAAGTGCAACAAGACGTTATTTGCCCCCACCCCACCCCACCCCATCTGCAAGACAATATTTCTTTAACGATCAGATGAATGATGCAAAAAGCAGGAAAACGTCCGCACTCCTAGAAGCGCGGACACCTAAAACAACATGTATAGAAGGGTATTGGGGATTACAATGGGTCTTCTTTGTACAACAATATATAAAGGGTCTAAATCTGCCACTCCCCGAGAGAATATGTAGAAGGGTATAATAAAATAGAATTACTTTGTAAAAAGCAACGTTTCTGGTTTCCCAGCAACTCTGGGCAACAACCCTTCGCAGACTTCGTTGGGATCCGTTGAAAACGACAGGCGTGGGCTCCAGGCAAACATTTGGTTCTGTGCGTAATTGTCTAATTGTGCTTTGTATTATTTTTTGCGAGGTTTTCCGCCATGTTCAATCACTTAAGGATGGATCACTAAGTCACTAAGTTACATTCGATTTTTGATGGTCACTCCCCATGTTCTTTGCGCTTTTTCATTGGTTAACCACCATTTTGATTGGTCAAGTCCAATTTTTGATGGTGAAACCGGTGAAATCCACATGTTCATGATCATAGTCAATCCTCATTTCCATTGGTGAATTTCCACAATTTTTCATTGTGGTTAATCATGCTTATATCATGCTTATATCCCCACTTTTAGACTTTTAGTTCTCTTTTTTCATGCTCAAATCCAAGACTTGGTGGTGGTTTCAACATGTTTCAACCCTATTTTCATGGCTTAAATGAGGTTGAACGTCCATTTCTATAGGGGTTCAATCCCTCATTTTTCACCGGACATTTTTCGAATGTCCCAAGGTTCACAGATTCGGCGGTGACGCTGAACCTGGTGCTGCCACGCATCGGCGTTTCGCTCATGGGGCGGGCTCCACGACAGAAGCCTGGCACCAAGGGTGTTTGTTTTTTCGATTGATTATAGATTGGTCAAGAGTCAAAATTATATAATCATCTAGTTATTGTAAACCCAATAGTTATCGTAAACCCAATAGTTATTATAATCATATATGTTTTTTGATGATGGCATGGTTTACTATTGGGCTTACCACTTTATTTTATATTTATATAATCATCTAGGAACTGGATAAGAATGGACATGTGCATGGAAGATCAAAATTGAACATTAGTCAATCCAATTTGGTGTCATCACACATGACTAGCCCGAACTAAATGGTAGATTTTCCAGCCAGACGCGTTTGACTACCAAAGAGTACACTCAGCAGTTTAGGTGCATGGTCTGGGTTATTCTTCTTAAGGGGTGAAGGATGTTTACGGGGATTTTCATGGTGTTTGGTTGGGAGTTTGATGGGTTTTGATACTTTATAGATTTATATTTATATTTATAAGGCCATTTCATCCTATTCAGGTCTCATTTCATTATATTCAGGTTTCAAAACCCATGAGCACAGGGGGTGAATCGCGCCAAGTCCACTTTTGAGATCCCGGGCGGCCAGCGTAGCCATCTTGATTCACTTACAAAATTTCGGCCAATCGGTGGCTGAAGATGGTGTTCAAAAGTGAACATTCTAGCACCTGAAGAGTTTAGGGTCAGTTTAGCATATTTTTGGGGGATTCCAACTATTAAACCATCATATGGTGATAGCTAGATTGAAATAGCACCCACCATGTCCTCAGCAATCTAAGACCAGCCGAAAACTCAGCTATTGGACCATCGGACCGCTGGCTCTGCAACTAAGTTAGATTTCTGAATTGTTTTCAACCATATATCTTCGACGCAAATGGCTAAGACCTTTGTTTGGTGTCCTAAACCTTAGCCAGTCCATGGTTGCCATGGTTTTCACAGCTTGCTTTTAAAGCATTCGCAGCACCCCGCCATCACCGAGCTCAATATCTTTATCCACGAAATACAGCGGCTTTCCTTAGTTTCCCATGGATCATTTATGTTCCAGTGTATCTCAATCATAAGGGCTGGATCATATCAGCACAGTGTTGGAATACTAATGTTGGAATCAGTTGGGTGTTGACAAGCATCTGGGAGATATCTCCTCAGTAGTCAAGCTTTGAACGGCTTAAAGGCCACAGGGCGGAACATTTCAGAGCAAATTAAAACGAAATAATGCTGGTGAGAAACATTGCTTTCTTTCTGGAACATGACTCGCCAAATCTTTGTAAGAACACGGCTTGCCTCGAGTTCCTTAGTCTTAGCTAAGGCCAGATATGATTTGAATGAGCGCTGTTATCAAGAAAACTTGTAAAAGCGGCCTAACACAGTTCACAGAAAATGCGAAGCGGCTTCAGCAGTGAAGGCCGATGCCAAATTGGTATACTTGTAGTTGGTGGTCACCGCAGCGTACTGAAAGTAAATTGGCGTTGCTTTTGGTTTGATGACATAGCGCGCACCTAGGCCATGCGTGAAGCCAACAATAAAGGCATGCCACCAGTATGTTTATAGTCTAAAGGAACACTGCTGCACAAATATGGGTTCAAGATGGCTCAACTTCAAAGAGTTGTTTGGGGAACTTAGTTCGATACCTCCATCAGTCATAGGGGCCAACAATTCATGAGAATTGATGGTCGGGTCTGTAATTTTCTCCTCTTCAAGCTCTTGAAGCAGCTGGTTCGATGAGCTTCTGTCAGAGTCTGACGTGGATTTTGTGTTTTCACCTGGATCCGGGACTTCCAGCACCACGTGCTGATGTTCACTCGTCCAAGCGCAAGTCATCATCCTGGAAACATCACCTGGCAAGTAGGCGTTTTCGTTTCTAACTGTAGACTAATCTTTTTTGATGGTTTGTAGATTGATAATTAATAATGCCGGATCATCCAAAGTTCAAAAATATGTCAAAAGCCATCCATGCACATGCATGGATGTTTGTGATTTGATTTTCCAAGCAGGTACTCAAAACAAAATCCAAACATATTTTCTCCTCCTGGCTATGGATATCGCAAACTAAGTGTCAGAGGTGAACATCAAAACACCTGTTCCCCCAAGGTGCCTTGGTAACGGAAATCATATATTGGACGGAGCCATGCATGGTTGCAGGCGGTCATGAAACCACACAGTATCCACTGAGAAATCAAAAAGCAGCAGCTATAGAACATGCTACCTAATCCTCAGCTTCGCTGGAACTGCTATGGCCATCGGCTTCCTCCTGAGCTTGCTGAGCTTCATGAGGAGCCGGGGCCGCGGGAAGGGACTTTGCCTTCGATTGTTGAAGGCGTCGCCGGGACAACTCATGGCCCGGCAAGTTCTTCATGAAATTGATACGTTCAGGGTGTGCCAGCCACCTCAGAGAAAAATATGTCAGGAGGGTCAGCTCAATATCAGGCATTAAAATAAAAAGGTTGGAACAGGGCTCATTCCACAACTTGAGAACTGATACCCATAGTATATCAAATGTTCTAGGGGTTGCACTCACGACGGGCCATCTGAAGGATGTCTGTCTTGGACTTGTCAGGGTGTGCTTCTTGCAAGCGTTTCTTGGACTCACGGATGTGGGTCCAGTAGGCACCACGCATGTCAGGTGACGCCTCCCAAGGCATAAAACAAGGGGGTGAACAGCACCCAGGGTAATCCCCTCATTCTTTGGTCACATAATACCAGAAAGGGTGGATTGAATTGGATTGGAGTGTAATTGTGATGAAGGAGCATAAGTATATTTTCGAAGTTGTCCCACCAGTTTCGATTGGAGATAAATAGAGAGAACCCCCGCCTTGTCGTCCTCATTGTTGGTCTCTTCTGGCTTTGGGGTTTTCCTGCTCTTTCTTTCCGGTTTTGCCTTCGCCTTGCTTTTCGGATCTTTGCTGCTTCCTGCTGCATCCTTCTTCGTCACCTCCTCTGGCTGTGCTGTCTTGTTTCCTGCATTCTTCTTTGCCATCTTCTCCTGGTACTTGGCAAGCTTGTTTGGGCTGTAGATATCTTCCAGGGAAACAGCTCCTTTCTGTTTCAACTCAGCCTGTAGCTTTCTGATCTCCTTAGGGCCCAG
Source organism: Cladocopium goreaui (assembly GCA_947184155.2). Classification (NCBI taxonomy): domain Eukaryota; class Dinophyceae; order Suessiales; family Symbiodiniaceae; genus Cladocopium; species Cladocopium goreaui. The sequence continues at coordinate 198,099 of CAMXCT020001324.1, forward strand.
AAATTCAATCTCCTCAGATTCTGCTTCCTGGTCATCCTCTCTTTTGTCATCGACCTCGCTCTTATCATCATTCGTGCTCATCTCTTTGTCTTTTCCCTTCGCCTTTGCCTGCTTGACCTTCTCCTTGTCTGTAGAGCCTCCAGTCTTAAGTGCTTTGGAAGTCTCTTCTTCTTTCGCTTGCCTGCGCTTCCTCTTGTTCTTCTCAGTTCGCGGTTTCTTTGAGGCCTCTGATTTTGCTTCCAAGTTCTCTGTATCCTCCTCAGAGTTTCCTGTGTCGGTGTTGTCATGTGCAGTCACCTTTGTATCCATTTGCTCCTCTTTCTTTTCTGTCGAGTGGTGCTTCTTCATGGAATCCTCAGCATCGTCTCCTGGATCATTCTCCATGGGCATGGTCTTTGCCTCCTGCTTCTCCGATTTCTTGCCATGGGCTGCTTCTTCCTCCTCCGAATCGTGTGTGCTCTTCTCATCCATGCTTTTGTCGTCTTTTCCCTTCGCCTTTGCCTGCTTGACCTTCTCCTTGCCTGTAGAGCCTCCAGTCTTAAGTGCTTTGGATGTCTCTTCTTCTTTGGCTTGCCTGCGCTTCCTCTTGTTCTTCTCAGTTCGAGTTTTTTTTTGCGGTGGCATCTGACTTTTCTGTGTCGCTTTTGTCATCCTCACTCATCTTTGTATCCATCTGCTGCGACTGCTCATCATCTCCTGAATCTGCCTGTTTCACAGATTCCTCCGTAGGCACACTCTCGTCCTCCTTCTTTTTCGATTTCTTGCTATGGGCTGCATCCTCCTTCAAACTTTTGGTGCTCAGCTCATCCACCTTTTTGCTGTCTTTTGCCTTTGCCTGCTTGGCCTTCTTCTCATCCTTAGAGCCTCCAGTTTTGCATGTTTTCGTCTTTGCACTCTGTCCATCTTTGTTGGCATCCTCTTTGGTCGCCGTGCATTCGTCCTTTTTGGTCTCAGGTACCTCTGCTCCTTTTCGTGCCTTTTTTTCCTCCTCTTTGGTCTCCTTGTTCTTGCCGTCTTCTGAGCCATGCCCCAAAGCCAGTCGAACTGCCATCTTGCGCCTGGTAGCAGCATCAACTGGCGTTGGTTCCTGTTCACCCTGTGGACCCTTTCTCTTCGCTGCCTTCTTAAGCTTGTCCGCAGGACCTTTCTTGCCGTGGCCGTTGGCTGGCTTCACAGGCACGGCCTGGCGCCAGGAAGAGGGAGTGGCTGGAAACAAGCTGGTATGGTGGACACCATGTTCGACGAAAATTGGATGGCCAGTGCATGGTGGGCCATTTGTTAATGATGGATATGTAGTGATAGATCAGGAAAACCTATTGGTACAAGATATACCGTTAAGATCCTTTAGGTATAATAGTATCCAATTTGATATTATACAGTCATCATAAATCTGAAGAACTCCCACCTTGTCCTTGGCTTCTCCTGGCTCTGATTCATCCTCGAGATCACTATGTTCTGTCAGAGGTTCCTCAGAGTCCAAGGTGTCGGTTTCTTCATCGGCGTCTTTCTTTGGTGCAGCTGCTTTTGCCTTGCCCTTGGGGTTTGACTTCGCTTTTGCTGTCATTCTAGGCTTCTTCTCTCCTTTCTCATTCTTTGCTGCATCTTGCCCTGCTTTTTTATCTGCCTTTTTCTCTGCCTTTTGATCCAACTTGGTCTTTGTAATCGACTCCTGATGTTCTTTCAGTTTGTCTTCTGACATTTTGGGGTCATTCTTGGCTGTGCACCCACTGACTGTCAATGGGAGCCCTGTTGGACCCTCAGAATTTTCCTTCCCGGATGGGGAATGTACCCCTCCAGCTGTCACACTTTCCACACGCGGGCTAGCTGACTCGAACTCCAATTTCTTCGCTTCAGGTTCACCCAAAGCATCCCCTGAATCACTCGGCATTCTCTCCTCTGGGGCTTTGTCCTGCCGAGCGGCGATGAAGGTTCTTCCATGTGCACATGAAATGCACTTGACTTGTGTGGCCAGGCCTCAAGCCCAGAAGATCGCGCTTCGGAATCAAATTGGGTACGGTCCTTGGAAGGAGTTGGGTTCTGGGCCCATCCAGTATAGAACGGCTGTAAAGGGAGTTTTAAGAAATTAGACCTGAGTTTCCTACAGGACGACGAGCTCTCGGTGTAACAAATGCTGAAGGGGAATCTTGGGCCAACTTGGTCAGATCCTGCGCCAAGAAGGCAACCCCAAAAGAATGTTTAGTTTTGAATCGAATCTGCAAACTATTCATTGAATAATGCAAGAAACTCAAGAATTCCAGTCCTTGTCGAATCCATGGGAAGCCAAAAGTGACTCCAGGGAATTCATGGTTGGCTGTGTTGCCAAGTCACCCTCAAAAACCCGATCTACTGTGTAGAGCTTTGATGGTTTCGGAGCCAATGTTTCAAGGAGCGATTTGAAGTCCAAATGCAGGCAAGTATTTAACTAACTAACTCAGTCTGGAATCCAGGCAAAAAAGGATGCAAAGCCATTGTTTCTATCACTGATGATAAAACAAGTCAGAGATACTAGTGTCTTGCCGTTTGATCGCTGCGACCTTGTCTGATCGGAGAAACTTGCTGGTTCCATGTGCAAGTTGGAATTCCATCGCCGAGAGGACAACCGGCATGTGTGCAACCTCATTAGGCACAAGGGATGCTAGGCGATTTCAATGCTTTGCACCACACAAGGAAGTTTCAATATGGAGGTTGGGGATCCTGGTTGTTGATAAATAATAAATAATTTTCTTATTTGGCCGTGGTACCAAAAACAACTTGAACTTCTGGCCTTCGAGGGCTTGCGACACCCCGCCATCCCGAGCTTTACATTGCACCAGATAAAGGGTTGTTCCAGCTGTTCTACCACTGCACTTCCCTTCGACGATGTATCGGTCAAGAAGTTGGTCGATTGTCTCTGGCTCCCCCGACCACGGCTCCTGCACCACCTTCGACTCCTCCTCTGCCTTTGCAGCAAGTGCCAAGGCCGCTTTGGCGTCCTGAGCCGATTGGGTGCCATACCTCAGCCGGACAAAGGCGGGAAGACTGTGAGAAGGGCTGGATAATTGGTGGTTTTTTCTTGTTTTTTCGACTAGAGCCCTTAAAAAAACCTTATAACGGACCGGTGATTATCAAATAAATTTGATGTCACTCAGGCAAATTACTTGGAGTCAAAGTCCTTGAGAAGTCGTTTCCACTCTTCCCCAAAAATTGGGTCCTCCATGTGCCGAGCCCTGATGGTAGGCGGTATGGAAATTTGGTATCTCTCCCATCCCTTCAATCCTGGGTTTGGATCAATCTCAAGCTTCACCAAGCGCAAGGGAAATTTGTTTGGGTCCACTTCCCTCCCAGCCGGCGCCGGCGGCGGTGTAGGCTCATATGCTCGAACCTGCCCAAGCGTCGTGTGGTTCCCAGACTTCCATTCCTTCCGGCAGCCGCTCAGTGTGGGAACGGATGGACTTGGTGTATAAAAACAATATGATCACACTGTCAGTATCAGCCTGTATGGCCACACATATGAAAACAAAGATCCGACATATAATATTTTATAAATTTATCATTATTGTTGATATCCCACACGTGTGTATGTAATAGTTATGTACGATATGAATCTTATAAAATGCATTACGTATGTATACGATGTATGTTATGTAGTATATATATAAATATGTACATATATATATATTATATATATGCGTATATATATATATATGTATATATGATAACATATGGATATATTATGACAGACAAGACATCATTTTCGTCCATTTATTTGAGTTTTATATGTGTGTGTAGTTTGATACATATGCATGGCACACGCATTGTGAGTGTACACTGGTGCACCATGTTTGTGTCTCTTTCCATACTGACTAGCTATACAGAGGATTTTTGAACTTGTGCGACAGGCTATTTACCATCCTGTGCTAGGCTAACCCAATCCTTACAATACCCGATTCACCAGTCTTTGAATGAAAACATATCTTTGGTCGAATTGGGGAAAAATGCTTGCTTACACTTCTAATGATAGAAATCTCGTCGTTGTATGTGTGACATGGTATGCGTGCTAAAGTACAGAAGGGCAATTAACACCAAATAATTATGTTTTGATCTGTGTGCTCATGTAATTGGAAGCAAATTACTGATTCCACCCCAGGACAATTTTGGTATCAAGTTTGAACCACAAACCTTGACCAGCGATTCACAACAGTCCTCCATCAGTTTCATGGCCAGAACTTTTTCAACGTACTGAGCCGTTGTGAGGGTCTTCGTCAAACTCAGGGTCTTGAATTTCATTTTGGAATTCCCGTTGTCTGCCCACTTCTTGCAAGTTTTTTCGATCCAACCATCATAGGTAGTGAGGTTGATGAGCAAACAGAAGGGCTCACTGGTTGGAATTTTGGTTTTTCCAAGCGAAGAGGAAAGCAAACTTTGTGGCATGTCCTCCCCTGCCAAGAACTGTGCGGCTTCCTGGACATCGCTGAACGACCTTGCGCCGGGCTCCCGGTTGAGCATGTTCAAAATCTGAATGGCAATGGGAAGCTACAAACTAGCTGGTTTGCCACAAAATCATCATTCCCCCAGAGGTTGGACTCAGAAATAAAAATAAGGCATGGTCTAGTATTCCCCATTGAATATGGTGAAGGATAGGCACTGCTAGTTACTAGCCCATCCCTGCCTTGATTCTTTATCTGTTATCCCTTATCATGATTATTATAATATTATGACTTTTATTTTAAAAACCTTGCCAGGAATGCCCCGGCCTAACACCTTCACTGGCGTGTGGTAGATCATCTTTCTCCGCAACAGGGACGATGTACGACCCTTCCGGCGACCAAGGCAACTCACCACGGTTGCACCTGCCGACCATGGGAGGACTGGTTCAGTTTGGGCTCCCACACCAGTAAACCCAAGGGGGCAAACCCTGGTTATGGATGATGGTCTTTTTACATGAAAGTTGCACACTGTGGGGTGGATGAGTAACAGCTAATTTAATCACAAACTTTTGGGATCACGTGATTTTTGAAATGCCCTATCTTCAAATCGAATGTCCCAAAACTATTCCTTGGGGGATGTCCCACATTTTTAGTGCCTGTCTTGCAGCAATTGGCAATTGCTGAAGGGATGATCGTCCATTCCAGCATCCGGCATGACAACCCATGCGTCGAAGCATAGGGGAACTTTCCGCTTTCCAGAAGGGGGTACCAAGCGAATCGTCACACTGCTGGATTTGAAGGATTTTGCGTCGAATTTATCCTCCCAACGCCTTGGTAATGTTGATACTGGTGAGGCACAAATAACAGAGTATTATAAATACTATAAAATAAGTGTTTGAAGATGATTTTGATTCCCAATAAGTTCCAGGGCAACCTTTCTCCAAGACCCCACCCTTTTTTGAGCTAGATCCACCAGAAAAAATGATACTGAATTCAAAGAATGCTCCTCAGCTCTGCCCGATACCCAGCAAGCTTTTCGCTTATTAGGTATGGCGCTATTACGAGCGCAACTGATCGAGGACTCTTCTTGAAAATCGCAGACAAAACCTCCGCGAAGTCATTCACTTCCTGCCCAGTCATTCGGCCACATTTCATCAAGTCGACCCACACAATCGCAGGAGAAGGAGCATAGCGGACCAAGAACTGAGGGAAAGCAGGGTTAAACAATTAAACCACCATGATCACATTATTTCAAAACCTTTTACACGGCAGAGCCAAAAACAAGATGCGACCCCAAAATTCAAACGACGCCCAGCCCAAACTGTTTGTAAAACCCGGGCCCTCTCAGCGAGCGCGATCTGATCTCTGGGGGGTCCAGCGTGCACTGCCATGTTGTTGGCCATGTACTCTGCAACTAGCGATGCTCCAATGCAGTTCTGACCACGGAGGTGAGCAATGCGCTCTGTGCGAGCAGCTGCATCTGATTGGACCACTTCGCGATGCACATTGGCTATTTGGGCAACATCTCGTGCCAACGACAAACAGTCAGCATCATATTGAGCTTTTTTGGCATCAGCCGTCAGGGTCTGGACTTTGGCATCAGCTAGGTCCACCTGCTCTTTGGTTTTGTCCACAAGCTTGGGTGCATACTCCATGAACATGCTGGTCTCCTCGATCTTGAAGTTGTTGTCCAATGCTTTGAGGAAGGTGTCGGCTTCGGAGTTGTAGTCCCTGGCATCGTGCAACCAAGGAATCCCCAGCGTTTGTTGTGACTTACAGCCGGATCATATAATAATAAATTATTATTCACCCCCTTCTTGGTATGAGTTGATTTCGACATCCAATCAAAATTTCAAAGATACAAGGTAGTAGACAAGGCTCCCCTCAACTGCGCGCACCCCCACTTTGTCCAGGATATCCTTGCTAAACAAGGGGTTGCCCATGCCGTCCGTGCTCTTCTCCATGGCCTTCAGCACATGCATCGCAAAGCACATACGATCGCACTCAAGATCCCATTCCTGGATTGCAAGTCGCACAGTTGCAGCCTTCCCACCCCGACGCGTTGCGATCCCATGTAGGAAGAGAACACGATGCACAAACATGCGTTGCTTGTCATTGTCCACCGTCAAAATAGCGCTCCAAAGGTGACAACGGCGTGCTGAAACATCTCGTGGTCCCCCCCCAAGTAGCCACCGCGAATCCAACAACAATGCGTTGGATACAGCTGCAGGGGTTCATGCTATCAAATCCCTCCCGTAAATTGTATCTTTTGTTGGCATTTTTCCAATAAAAATTGCTTAGCACCTTCACAACCCCATCCACATATAGTTATCAAATGTTTCGCAACTTTAAGCCTGATACCTCGAACTTGCAGCAGTGCAAGTGCCCTTGCAGGAGCTCGAAGACATAGTCAGATACTCCCACCTGAGCGAGGCTTGGAATGGGAACTGGAGATGAAATTGGATAAAGGTGTTGGTGACATCATTTAATGACGAGCAATAGTTCAAGGTTATGTCGGCTATTTGGTTCCAATCGTGCTGCTTTATGGTTGGTTTGAAATGAGAAGAGAAAAGAGAGAGAGAGAGAGAGTGAGAGAGAGAGTGAGAGAGGGTGAGAGAGAGAGTGAGAGAGAAAACTAAACCAAGGGGACGCAACAAAAAGTTTGATGTGTGCTTTATTGATTGCCATATGTTGTGCCATTTAATGCAAACTTTATGCATAATGCACCATGTCGCAGAGGCATTGAAAACCCACCATCTATCAGGTGGTTGAGCAAACGCCATTAGATGGTTTTCTAAGAAGCATCATGCCCCTATAAATTTAGTGATGCACCATTAGATCAAAAACAATTGAATTCTCCGGTCATGTAGACTAACATCACCAAGCCACTTTGAAACCAAACAGCTGGAGTGATGTAGCTGAGTCAATCCGGAAGCGCATGCTGGTTGCTGCCACACCAAATTGGTTGTATTCGGATATGGCCGCAAGAAAGGCATCTCTGAATTTGCTCTGTGGGTAGGCTTCCGGATCCTCACAGGGCTGTTTTTGAACCCAGTTGGAGCATGTTGGGTCTGTAGGATCCATGTCTTTATACAATTCGGAGAAACCCATGCTGAAATTTTGAGTAAGTTCAACCCAAATCCTGAACTTGGAGTTCGAGAGCACGTGCAGTGATCACCATCACCTTTTGTAGCACATTTTTTCGCTGGCGTTCTGATTGTTGTTCATGGGTTTGTAGCCTCCGCCAACTACAGTCTGCCCGACTGGCCCCAGTGAACTTGCACTTCAGGATCTTGACTGTCTGGAGCCACCTGTCCATGGTAGGCTGGGGCCTGATGCCTGGGAAACTGGTGGGGTGGTGGCACCTAGACCCCCAGGATACATAAAAACATCACGTCAAAATTGGCTATAACCTCATTTTTTTGACACGACGGTTTGGCCCAAACCCTCACGTCAGAAAGGTCCCCCTGGGTGGCCCCCTGAAGGTCCTGTTGGCCCCAGAATGATATTTTGCGACCAATTTAGCTATGTTTTAGCTACAGACTATTGAAACTACCCCCCAAGTATGATACTTGCGTGGTTGGTGGGCTTGGGGGAGCTGTATTTTGACACGACGGTTTGGCCCAAACCATCACGTCAGGAATCTGGGTATTCTTGATTTTTTGACACGATGTTTTTATGTATTCTGGGGTTTGGGCCCTCCCCAGGATACATACTTGCGACCTTTGAAACTTGCCAAGTATATAAGTTGCGAACTGTGATTTTTTTAGACAAGGCATGCCTGATGAATTGCTCTCTGACCTCATCATCAGCCAGAAATTCCTTCTGAGAATACGTGTAGTAGATGGCAAAAAGGATGATGCTCACCCTTCCCAACCCCTTGGTTGGCAGAACTCTCGGCCATTGGGCACATTCGACACCCTCCTTCTCCTCCAACTTTTGCACCTCCAAGACTTCCCGCCAATTTTCGAAGCCTTGGTGGTAAATGTCTTTGGCGTTCCCCAACCAAGAATGGAAAAGCGGCAGCCCGTCCACAGGTCTTTGGAAACATAGGCAGAGCAGTGGCACGTCCACGATGTCACCACTGGCTGCTGCAACCTAGGAAGTAGGGATGTAGTTTTGCATAATGATTTGTATTCCACTAAGTTGGACTGTTTTGGAATGTCGGGGCTCCCTCAAGTATTGTAATCATTCCCTCATATGTTCCGTTAAGTGTGGATCAAGAAAGATGTTATTTTTATTTATCTTATGTACCTTCAGGGGAAGGGGTGGTCTGCTTGACATGGTTCGATCAAAAGAATGCATACTGAGAAGCTCTAACGTCGAAGCTTTGTGGGCATGGAAATCCAGGAATCAATTCTTCCAGAAACAGCTGCATCGGTGTATACATTTTTGGGACGAACTCATCCAACAGCATCTGGACTGGGTGCTCCCCTGCGTCAACATCGAAGTTCCTCACACAGCTCGGAAAAGGAATTTCGTACTTTATTAGCTTTGTTTGGGGTCGACATCCTAAAAGAAGTAATGTTGGGTTTCCTGAACATAGATTTTGAAGAACATAGATGTTCAGCTAAAGATCTTTGCTGCTCCATAGATTTTTGATGCCCATGCGTTCACATTGGTTTTCACATGTTTCGCACCAGATTCATTTACCCCTGGTGGATGCTCCCGCTTGGTGGGCGGCATCGCCACGAAAACCGTGTCCCCAGGAGGACTTCAACCGAAAGCCGTCTACGGAGGAGAGGGTGTATGGGAGCATAGATGATCAAGTGGCTGTGGCTAGTGGCTCAATCCATGGCATAAATCTTAGAGCTCATTATGAGGCTGAAACTAATTTTTCACTCTTAGCATTGATTGGTATCACTTGCGTCCACTGGCAGATCTGAATTGGATCACCCAAGCAAATCAAGAAGACTTCAATAGGACTATGGTATGAAATTTTATGAGACTGACTGGTGTATTGAATCACCAGGCTGGGTGTCAGCAACTTGCAAAAAAACACATATTTAACGAGCCAAGATAAAAAATTACTTGGCTTCGAAAATGAGAATTGCAGCGAGCAAAAAAGCTCCTACACAAGCAGTGTTCATCGAGTTGCCAGCCATTTTCGACTGTTGCGACTCTGGAACATCCTTCAAACGCAACATCGGGGCTCGGCAGAGAGCACTTTGGTGCTCCGTGGTCGGCAGGAGCTGCGAAGATAACAACTCCTTCGAGGCAACAAAGCGCTGATGGTCCTGGCAGGGCAGCGGGAACTAATTGTCAACTAATTATTTGGGGATTAAAATATTCAATGTAAGGACTATCCAATGGAACCCGTCATGAGGTTGGATTTGAAATGAATAGTTAATGCTAATAAATAAATTCTGTCCTCACTGAACAGTCTGGTGGATGTTGTCAAAGTGCATAAGCTTTTATCACTGCATTCACCCCGGGCCCGCCCATTGCGGGCATATTGACTCAAGTCAGGGAAGCGCTTTGGTGCATCAAGCTTTCGATACTCAGCAAGGTTTCTTTCCTAAGCAGGGAATCAATTCAGGGAATTGCGACACCCAAATGAGTATTAAGAAAATCAACCATCTAAACAATCTTGATGTCAGCACCCCACAAACCATATTGATTTCCTTTTTACACCAAGTCGCTTGGCACGAAGAAAGCTTTGAAGGGGGCAAGTCCATCCACATAAACATGTCGGCTGTGGCGACATTTCGGGATAGAAGGGCCTCTAGGACTTCTTGTAGGGTCCTTGGCTTGGATTTGATAATTAGTGTACCTGGTAACAAGTAAGAGATAATAACGAACTATTTTCTGAATAATTTTCAACCAGAGCACACATCATCCCTGCGCTTGACCTTGTCTGTGTCATAGGCCAAGAAGTACCGACGAGCCCTGGCGCACGGCACCCCAAAATTTCGAGGGTCTATCACCTCATCTTCAGTGGTCCAACTTGGTCCAAGTTCGGAAGAAGGAATGTCAGATTGATACTCCGGGACGTTCTCTACGAGAAGTACGCTGTGGATTCGCTTCATTTGTTTATAATAACTGCTGTGTGTAGGGAATCGAGGATCATCAACTCCAAGTTGACCGCCCATCTTGCTGAAGATAGTACAAATGGGGCCTCAATCCCATGAGTAACTGATTGACCCTACACGAAAGTTTGACTCACTGATGCAATGAGATTCATGATCTACTTGCCGACCACTGCTGCTGAGGCTGGCACCTGCGGCGTTGACATCCAATCCTTGGACGGGCTGCTTTCTGGTCGACATGGTTTTTGACTCAGAGAGCAACTAGGGTGGTACAGAACCATGGCCAACTTATTCATACGTTTTTCAACATATTATTCTTTCACCGAGATTCGGTTTTCACGTCGGTGCTTCTGCACTTTGCACATCTTGTCATGGGTGCTGCAGAATTGGGTTTTCTTTCTCGAATCAAAGGCTGTTATGTCCGGGAAATTGCATGGCATGTTGTAGGTGTTCTTCAAGACCTTCCTACAATGGGTATCTATTTCGCAGGTGAACTCAAAGAGGACTTTGGAATGGGTGGGAAGTCTGGCTCCATTCGCTTTCAGGAAGTTCCGGGCAGCCATCTCCAAGCTGGTCACAGCCTCAAGCATTGGGCTGTGTTTGGAACTTTACATCAAGGGGTGAGCGGAATTTGAAAAACCAGCTACAATCTAGGTATTGGACTGATTCGGGGGCTCCAACCCCTGAAAATGCTGTTGAGAATGTCCAGCGCCATGCGCGCAACCTTTTGCACAACCACTCCACCCCAAATCGCTTTGCTATCCGTTTCATGTAAAGATCTGGCCACTGGAAAGCATCATCGAGAGTGGCAAAGCCCGAGGGATGCTGGTCAGAGGCTGCGTCTATGGTGGTTTTGCCATAGCGCTTACGCCTGGCAAAAGGTAGTAATCACATATTTCGCAAAATTTATAGTCATCATGTGTATTCTTTTGGGCAGCCCTTGGACATATTACATGATATCACACAACACTTCCCCAAGATTCCTGGAACTTCGCTTCATGCATGTCTTTCTCACAGAGTTCTTTGACCTGCCGGGCAATATATCGAATGCTTCATGCCCAAATCCTACTCTGGACTGAACAATTTAATGAGGAAACATCCCTAATAGCCTTGTGGACACGTCTTTTCGAGGTGCCTTTCTATCATCAACATGTTGGCTCCTGGAAGAACAGTCATTGAAGTGGAGTCAACAAATTTACGCTTTAACAGGAAACCTTTTTCCAAAGAATCATATGCAGCTTGTAGAAATGTTTGTGCACAAAGGCTCCTGGTCCCCGCACCACGGAGAGCAGACTGCACCGCCTGCCTAAGGCCCAGCCGAGCCATCCTCGACTCGATCCTTGACCCCTAGAAGCTCGGCACTAAGCAAGCTTACGCAATGAATCAGTGAGTGAGACAAGACCCTAAATGATTCGTATTCTTTGCGCCGAATACTTTTGCATCGCAAACTTTTTTCCCACTGAATGCCAACATGTGTAGCTGCAGGAATCCCCTACAGGATTGTTATCCAAGTCCTGTACCCTCCTGGATTTGATACTTTCAACCTAGACGTGACTTCAGTCTAACTGCCAAGTCAAGTCAATTGGATTGCAAATTAAATGGTCATTGTCGAATTTGAACCTAAGGTTCAATGCGAGGTCCGGGCTCTCTTAGCCAGGGGCCTAGCAACTTGCTTCGCCTGCCGGGAGCCAGAAAATGATTGGGAACCTTTCTGGGCAGCTAGCTTTCAAAATCTAGTGGTCGAACTGATATAATTGTCTAGCAATTTACGATTGATGACTATCATAAATTCATAGTGCCGTGCCTCTTCATGACAGCCAGAAAGGGGGTCACAGCTTTGTTCGGAAGTCTGCCGGAAGCGGCACAGTCATCATGTTGCACTGTAAAGAGACTACGTTAGAAAATGTGGGCATGTCAGTGTCATTGCCACTGCTCATTGGGGCCAGCCTCGCTGTTCTCATTCTTCTTGGACTTGCCCTCGGTCTCGACTAAGGCTGTCATCGCCTTGGTATCCTCAAGTTGGTTAACATGTTCACCAGCCAGGCCTTTGGAGGGGCCAACGGAAACAGTTGCTTGTTTCAAGAGCTGCAGCACGTCTTTTCCGTTGTCTTTTGATTCAGAAGGGCCCGAACCAATTGGAACGTCACATCCATCCTGCACATTGGGATATGCGGTAATTATAAATTTGACCCACAAGCATTTAGACGCTCCACAAGCATTGGCCTGTTGCAGGCGTTTGGATTTCTTCACCTGGCCGCGGAGAGTGCCAAAGGAGGCCCTATGTATAGATTCAGCCAGTTTTGGTGAAAATCTTCAACAATAATAATGCCTCCAACAGGTACTCTCGAATCCTCCATGGCTCGGCCTGCGCTACTATGGCCATATCAATGAATAGATATTGATTGGGAGAATGAACATCCAGCCGACCTGGGAGTCCTCATTGGCAAATGGATCTTCTATGCCCTGGGCTGTGCAGGAGCTACTCTAAGACTAATCATAGTGACATGTTTTCAGGTATGGGGTTGAATCACCACGAATCACATAATATAATAAGACACTAACGGGGAAGTAAAGGCACAAATCACCATCTGGCCTGTGGGATCTTCACAGAATCGCTCCAAAACGAGTCGTCCTCCTCAGACACCACGACCTGGCAAACGTTGCAAAGTTGCTGTAAGGGGTACTGTTTTGATTCAGAGCGAAGCCTCTGAGTCTGACCCGGAGTCGTGTTGGGTAGGAGAAATCACCTGGATCAGGGGGTTATAGTTGTAGCTCAAATATGATTGATATATATATATATATACATACTCTTATACAATCTTTAATCCTTAGGTGAGGACTGGCTCTTCACAGGTCTCAAAGACTTGGGACTGGTAGGTCTCAAACGAATCCTTCAAGTGATTCCAAGAAATAGCAAATAATTATAGTAAAAAGTAACCCTTAGCATCCGAGCGTGTCCTCTGGGATTTGATCATCTCTCCACACCTGGCCAGGTCAGAGTCATGGAAATCTGAGTTCTCCAACTTTGACCAGCACAGCAGAGGTGCCTTTGCGTTCTGGCGCCTGCCAAGGAGGAGAGACTGGATTTCAAATACCATCTTGCAAGTTCACATGCCAAACAAACAGTTGGTTGTATGCTCTGGGCCTATAATAGAATCCATCCCGGCCGGTCACAAGCGATAGGATAGAGGGGGGCATATCGTTCACTGACTATAACCCACTCAAGGGCAAAGAAAACCAAAATGCTTCAGAATGAATGATGGGTTGCACAGCTTTTGATCAGTGATTCTTGGTATCCCAATGTATTTAGTGAACAATGTATTTAGGTCCAGGGACAATGCCAATCAAGCATAATAGCCTGAAAACTTGCGACCTTTCTTTTGACTCCTTTTTTTTGGGGTGAAAACTTACATCTTTCATCGACGACGGTTGATGGTTGCCCTAAATCGGATGGTCGGTGCCACCTGTTCCATTGCTGCCGGCCTAAGAACCACCAAGTCCCTTTGGCCCGGTGTTGTGTAAAACGGAATTGGGGCCAACAAACCTGGGTCTGTACAGTTGCAAAGATCCAAAAGAAATTCTATTCCCCTTTGAGAGGACGTGGAGGGGAATCTGGTCAACATGACTTGGGCCAGGTCGGTATACCTCTGCCGCTTCACAGCCTCCAAACGCTTCAGAGGCCTGGGCTCCTCTGGGGAGGATTGGAGGATGGGCAGCATGAACTGGTACGGCATCGCCAAGATTGCTTCCTCAGAAGCATGTGAGATATCAAACTTACTATATTTTGCTTTCAAGAGATTCTGATGAATTTTGTTGAAAAAGTTGTCAAAAAGGTTCCGTCAAGAATCCTGATCCAAACTGGAATCAGACGCATTTTTCTTCACAAAGCAAATCACGTCCATCTCATGCGAAATCAAGCCAGCGTATTTCTCATCGTGCTTGATGATGATGTTCCGTGGCACATCTGAGAGGAAATCTTTGGAATCTTAATGTAGATCAAATGCTGATTAATCATCATCAAAACATGGCCAAGGGTGGTGACTAACATTTGGGCAACCATGAGTATCACTGCATTCCCACACCTGCCCTTCTGAAAAATAGGAACGCATGATGCCCGGTAGCATCCGTCTTCATCCCTCCGCTGAAGGTGACGGGAAGATGGTGGTCAAGCCTTGGAGCACGAAGTGGCCAAATTGCGGAGAGAAAAATGTCATGTGAATGGGCGAAAGGTGCATGAGGAAGGAAAGGTACTGGGTCCCAATAAAACAGTAACAGTAAGCTAAGAAACCATGCTTTCCAAGGTCGACAAGCTTTGATGAATTGCACATTGATTTTCGCATGGGGCCCAATCCACTTGCGAATGTGAATGCGGTCCAAGATCGCTCGGATTTTCCTGAGATCATTAAGTTCAAGGTTTAAGCATGGCTGGTTGATGAAATTCAAATCATAGGGTCTCAAACTTTGAAATATAAGGGCCAACTTGGGAATTTAATCATGAAGTTGAATCTGAAGACAAGCATCGCAATCAGGTCGGGGATGTCACAGATCAGATCAACATAACGCAAGCAAGCTGCTAATATTCCAAATAATTGATCTCAGTGGTGATGGTGGGTGCTCAGTATTCATGTAACATCAGGGAAGTAGTTAAGTTGTCATCATGGCTATCAACTACCCAGAACATGCACCGAAAATAAATAAAAATTAATGGGAGAACCACAACAACCGAGCCACCCAACGGACCATGTGTATGGCCTGTGCGGGCAAAAAACATGCCCGCACAGGCCATATGCTGTTTCCCCAATAGTGTACACATCATCTTCATCACCGCCCCATTCTTCGTTTCGCGCACAGTATTATCAGCCTTAAACTGGGACTCATATGAGTTACCACAAAAACTTGTCAGCCGTAAAAACTTAATATGACATATAACAAAAACAAACAAACCACCTAAACAGCAAATAAACCGGTAACCGTAAGTAAACAAAAATCTGACCCAGTGCAACTGAAAAACCCATACCAAACACTCCTTTGGTACCTGTTTCCCTGCCCTTTCCAACATGTCAATTGCATCCTGGAGCGCCAGAGAGAAGCACTCGATGATCAGGCTCGAATCAGCAGCTACGCCGGGGTGAATCACATATAGGTTGAGAGAGATCCCATGGACCCATAGCCCATGTAACTTGATTCTGGGTCGAACAAAGGCTGAGGCTTCTTTGCTGGACTGTATGACCCGGTTTCTCGGGAGTGCAAATTTCGACTGATCCATGCCATCCTTGGCAGACCCCGACATAAATTCTAGAGACCACATAAATGAGACAACCATCAAATGATTGGACAACCTCCAGTGTGCCCATGTCACAACCCAACCTACTACTGAATCTGATACCCAGCGGCCCAATGAAACGTCAAAGGGCTGGAATCGTCTTCCATTGGTGACTGGACCTCCCAAGCGGCATGTGGTGGGCCCCTGCATGGCAACAGTTGAGGGCTAAAAGAAGCAAATCCACCCATCATGTAGATTGAGATAAAACCCCGTCCTGGAACCATTCCTCTAACTCCCTGTCTTGAGTCACACATCGAAGGTGGTTCTTGTAAAACCTCGCCGTTTCAAATTTCTGTTGCGCATCCTTAGTCAAAATTGGTCTCAAACTAGTGTAACACTCATCATCAAATCTCATCAATCTTTTTGACATACCGTAAATTGAATCCAACAATGAGCCCAGATTCGAAGGCATTTTTAAACCTTTCTTTGCAGTCCAAGCAGGTATCACACGTACTGTGATCTGACTGTGGGGTGAAGCGAATGATATTGGTCCAGGTCGATCTAAAGCGTCTCCAAAATGTCCCATACCTAGGTTCCGAACCCTAAAAGCAGGTCTACTGTTACTGTTTTGTAGCAGGGCAGGATAAATAAAATTAATCAGTTCGAAACTTGAAACAAGATACGATATCCGAGGGTTCGTCAGGACAAATTCATGGTATAACATTTTGATCGATCCGGGAGGGAGCCATCTCGTTGGTAGATTAGCCACCTTCTGTGCAAACGCTGTCTCCACATACCTCTGGTTGAAACGGCAAAAAATATTAAACAACTAGCCAACGCTTCGAATCAACAACATCCTGCTATCCGCTACTAACAGATTCAGCTGAGGGATTCACTTCGTAAAAAACGAATTGCACCCATGGATGTGCAAACGCAATTCCTCGTCGTCCTCCAGCTGCTCTCCATCTAGGAAGGCCAGGTCAGGTGCTTCATCATCTGAACGACCTGATCGACTGGGTAGCAACAGTTGGGTACGTTTGATATCATGTCATGTCGTCACAAAATAAAGTGCCTGTGATATCCATTGTCTATCAGGAAAAACATACTTGGGTCGGAGCCAAACTTGTCACCCTGGTTCAAACTGTTTGTAGGCTTGATATTCATGATTCATAACGAGGGCATTGCATTTAAATTAGCCATGGTACTAGCTTCACTTTCAGATTCTTCACCCTTCACGCCAAACAAAACCTGCAGCTGTCTGGAATCCTCTTCACCTGACTTCCGTGGGCGGCCAGCTCTCTGAAACCTTAGATGGGAGGCGGTGACAATTATAATTAATGCATGTTCCATCCAAAACCATGAAACAAAAAATCCACTTGAGTTGAAGAACTTATTTGGAAGCATGCCGGCTGCATTCTGGTACAATTTGAGCAGATGGATGTCAATCCTTTTCCGCTTGACACTAGCTCGATGCTGTACCTTAGATGTTAGATTTTAACGGGCAACATGAATCAAATTCCGAAGTCTTACAGCTATACCAAACACATCCAAGAGCATTGCAAAATCAACCTGAACAAGAAAACAAGGTGCGGACCCGAAGCACCGGAAACGCATGTCAACACGACCCCTGCATGTACCAAGTAGGCGATCCATTCCAATCCCAAGGATCACTGTCAAGCATTTCACACTCACGTCCTTGTTCAAGAGCCTCCATTGCTTGGAGGTGGCATTCAAGCCAGCACCCCCAACACTATGGACCTCAGACTGGGAATACCAACGGACCCCAAATTTTGGATTGGACACTGGCCCACAACTGGTTGACATGAATCCCCCACAAAGGTTAACTAAGCATGAAACATATGCATCTTGAACTGGCTTGCGAAATGCCCAAAAGATGTTCAGAAATTTCATCAACTCACTCGCAGAGAACTGCTGGAAACAATTGCTCTTCCGATTGCACTGACACTTCTTTCCAGCAAGAAGATTCGAGACCCTTCGAGGGCATCGCCCATTGAGATCATGCCTTGGCTTTGCATACTAAGGGGACGTTGAATAACAAACTCAGGACAAAGGTAACACCTAGCATCAGCCAAGGAAAGTTGACTAAAAACAGTTACCTTTGAACAGACAGGTGGCTTTTTTTTCTCAGGCAGTGTGCCTGCCATGAATGCCCGCTTACGGTTATCGTAGTTTGGCCTTTTTCTAACCGGGGACTTTGGAGGATCTGCGATGGTCTTATGGATAAGATGTTCGTTCTGAAAAAGTAGGATGCTTTCCATCGAAAAGTTCAACACTGCAACCTGCTCTTCCTTCGGCTCCTCTCTCTCGGCACCAACCCCTGTGGCCACCAATTGCAGCGATGCATCACCTCTTGGAGGTTGATCTGAAACTGGAGCACTTTTGGGTTCATCAACACCTGGTCCTGTAGACAAAGACCGGAAGAACCTCATTGCAACAAGAATCAACAAACATCAACAAACTATCTTTTGTTTCCTCTCCGGCGCTGGTAAATTGAAAATATGTGTCATGTTTCCGTCTGGGGCCAGCAAACATGGACACCACATTAGGACCCACAACATTGATATCACAAGTAGCCAAATAGATCTCACCAAAGAGAACCTGAAACAGAAGGTAGAAGGCAGCAAATTCCCTGTAATTAGAATGCAACCTAGGAGCTGAATCCTTTTAGGATCCCTTCCCAAGGACCTTTGAGCCATCACGGCTACTGATTGCCGGCATATGTTTTCCACTGTCCCAGTCCTGAATGCAACGAAATGCATCCTGAATGCAACGAAATCCCCTTTTATGTTATTTATATTGTATCACAAAATTATACTATTATATTGATATATCCCAACGAAGGCCTCCGAAATGAACAGATCCAAGACTAAATTGGGATTTCTAGAGGAGTATTTAGCATTGGAAGGGATGAATCGTTTTAGATCACCAATCTAAATGGACAATGTGAATGTGATGGGTGCAGACAAAGTGAACTAACTGGCACATCCAAGTGAGTCCATAGCTCTAGTTTTGCCAGAGCCAAAAAGAGATTACATACAGCTATCTCTCTCTGTCTATATAATACCTTGTATGTACACACAAAGATATATCTATATGTACACACACATATATATATTTATATATCTATATACATATATATATGTTATTATTACATATGTTATATATATATATATGTTATATATATATATATGTTATATATATATATGTTATATATATATATATTATTTACATACATACATACATACATACATATATATATATATTATACACTGTTGTTATTTGTTCTTTTTTGTCGAACATCTATCAGTTACATCGCACCTGGGTGGAGATCCGCATGGGTCTGTGCGACTAAGGGTGCGCATCTCGGAACTCCTGTACCTCGAATTGGCCTTGCTGTGGCTTGGAGAATCGGCGGGTTGCAGATCTCAAAATCCATCTTCTCTGCAACTTGTAGGGGATGGAACAATGTAAGTAGTAAAGGTTTAGTTTTTTTCTTTGCGATACATTGTTTATGGGCTCAACTTCAGAAGTGGGATGACGATCCCAAGTGACGAGCGATTTTTCAGGAGGGTTGAATATCCACAAAGTTCAAGACGTATAATAAGTATAATGTGCCAGTTTCATTTGAGGTTATTGGTCGCGAGTGTTGCAAGTGTCGACTTTTCAGAAGCGTTTTCTCTTCCAGGCGGTGGAGTCAAATGGGTTTTCCTGTTTGGAATGATGGTCCCAGTTGACTTTCATAGGTGATAAACCATGGTAAACCCAATGCCAGACACCTACCAGGACCTACCATTTGGGGATGGTTCGCTCCAGTCTTGTCACGAAGTTTTGAGAGGCAAGTGGTGGCGACTACGAAGCCAAAGCAGGACAAACAGATGCTTCATGTGGCCCTGGGAGACCTGTGTCTTGGTTCATGTTTCATGACTGGAGCTATCAATACTTGGGATGATGAATGGATTTGACTGTCATATTTTGGGGATGGGTTAAAACCGGTTAAAACCGGTTAAAACCGGTTAAAACCATCAACCAGTTGATGTTTCTACGATTCACATACTTAGCCCATTGGGGTACCCCTAAATCTAACATTGAATCTACAATGGTTGTATCTTGAATAGGAAATTATCTTCTAAACCCAATTTTGGAGGTCCCATCTCAATTTTTTGGGTATAGTCCATGCAGAACAACTTAAGAAGTGGAAAGACTTCTGAAAGGATCCATCGTGTTCGATAGGAACTCGTTGTTTGGGTTTCTTTTCCACCTCCCTACATTGTCCCTACATGTAGCAGGAGAACCAAACGGCAAGACGCCATCAACAGCATTGTGGAGGGGTCAAACACTGGCACTCTAAGAGACGAAGTTGCGCAGTCCATGTGTCACCAATGAGCACACCACCATTGGAAGGACACTTCATCACAAGCACCAGGGACCACCCTAGTTGGGGCAGTTCCACTAATAAGTGGCTTCTTTAACCATAGTTCTAGGGGCCTCACGGCTTGTGGAGGCTATTCACATCTAGTTATAGCCATTTTTTTCAGCCCTGGCGCCTAGGCAGCTGGACTACCAGGTGCCAAACAACCCACTGCAGCACTGTGTCATTCTGGGGAACAGAGGTGCTTCGGGACGCCGCCTTGCACCTCGACGGCATAGCCGCATAGCACCGCTGTTGATCCGGTTGGGTGGCGGAGGTTGTAAAAAGAACCGAATGAGGCCAAGTGATTTTTATTGTTCAAACACCTCAAGCGGTTTGGTTTCAAAGTTGATGTTTTAAAAGTGTGTGGGAGGTACCTATTTGCCACCACGGATCCACTTGCCTAGCCTCCGTGGCACTAGCGCACTCAGGTGCCCTCGCAAAGAATCGTACATAACATCCCTTTTAAGGCCTTAAGATGACATTCCATGACATTCCCAAAGATGGTCACCAAAATCAATGGATCCAACACGAAACCAGGGTCTCAATTAGGAGGTATTTCAAAAATTAGGTGAAGGGGCTACCCCCAAAAAAGATCCAGCCTCGGAAGTCTGGTCTGGCCTTGATGGCACTGGGATAGCGAAAGTGGCTGGGGTATCCGATAGCTAGATATCCCTGAAGCACCGGTATAAGCATTGCATCAGATATTAAGCCGCAATGACCTCTAAGAAATGGCATCAAATAGCCATGTCCCAAAATAATTAGCATCCCAAAATGGAGGGTCAAGTAGTAACAAAGGTTTAATGTTCAATCTTGTGGGTGGATTTCTACCCCCATTTTGGAGCCACAAGTAGTACAGTAGCCGTTAAATCCCCATTGAAGAAACATGAACTAACATTCAATATCCATTTCTACTACGTAACTTAACCCCTATTAAACAACCTTCAACTCACCACGTCACTTTTCCCCTCAAATTAGACCATTGAATTGTAATTATTCCCATATTCCCATTACATTCCCATATTTCACACCATTAATCCGCTAAGTTGGTGGTCAAACATCGCCATTGTCATGGCCGACTCACTCACAATTTCAGCTTTCCAGTGGTTAATTCACATTATAATTTAACCATGATATTTTCTTTAAATCACTTGAACATATTTCATATTATTTCATCATGTTTCATCACATGTCCATGGTTCTACTAATATTCCTAGTATTCAACCCACCATTAACCACCATTAACCATCATTATCAGTTGGCTTTTCCACCAATGCCCCACCTGCCCGGGGAACCGTTCGTGGCTCCACCATGGCCCTGGCTCCGTGGCTCAGGCGAGGTCCGTGTTTCAGCTCCACGCGGAGCGCTGTCAGATCTCCTCGCCGGACGTGCACCTCTCGACGCTCTCCTTCCGCCTGGACGAGTTGGAGGCGGCTGCCGGAGGGGGATAAAGATCAGCTATATACCGTGTATATATATATAATTAATATGAAATTAATTGAAATTATATATATATACATATGAATATGTATAAATATATGTATATATATATACATATGTGTTTATAGATGTGTAGATGATAGACACAGATCATCTAAATTCATTAAAATCATACAGTTATGATTCTGATAATTATACATGATTATACAATATTATACATAAGTGATCATATATGTACATGTCCATGCATGTGTATATACATTATGTGTATGTGATTATATGCGTATTTAGGAGCTGGCAATTTTTTTCAAAAAGGACACCGGTCATCGATCTGTCAAGGTCTCAGTAGACGACACGCTGATAAGCACCATGCTGGGAGTGGCGGCCCGTGCCCCAGTGGTGCCATGCACCAAGCCGACTGGTGATGAACGTAGGGAATGCGGGAATGGCCCACGAACTATATTAACAATAATCCCATTCCCCCATTCCCATCCATTGCCTACGTTCAGCAGCAGAAAATTGGGGAAGTCATCAAGAGACGGTGACAAATCAGCCAACAAACATGAAGAATCATCAAGAATCAATGACAGAAAAAAATTTAAAAAAACGTCAAGCATGGTCAAGGATCAAGAAACTGATTCGAAATCAAACATCCACCCCAGCAGCCCCCTGCTGCCACTGATCTTACATACATTTCATTGCAAGACCCAGCCACAGCCTGTTTTCGGAGGACATTTTGATGCCAGCATCGTCCAGCAAAACGGCAGAACCTTGGCTTAGCAGGGTGGACAAGGTGGAAACCACATGATGAAAAAGGCACCGAAACGTGGATTTGTTTGGTTGAATATGATGTCATATTTAAGGGGCTTTACATATGCCATATGCCTTATTTACATGGACCTAAGATATGGTATACGGCACCTCCATTTTTGGTACCTGAAATCTTCAGAACCTGCGAATTTCTGTGTCAGGATGTTGAAAAGAGCTGAGTGAAACAAAACCATACAAGTCCTTGAAGCAATCCGTTGACTAGTGCCTTTGCAAACTTTGACTAGAGACTGTTGCCAGAAGCTGTCACCATGTTTCATCATCTCCTGAAGCTGATCCTGAAACTCCGCTTGGGACAGGTAGATAAAACAATAGAATAGACCATCCCAGATATCCCAGACTTGGTGCAACAGTTTCCTGAACACCAGTTAAACCCCAGATATCAATGTGACACTGAGACAACAAATAAAATATGTATGTACAAGGGCATGGCCCGGCTGAAAATAATCGACCCATATCAAGCAGTTTGGGATTGTTATCCTCTTGTAGTTTCACATCGCCATGGAACATCACCATCAAAAAGACAGCTAAATCCTCGAACTCGGCCATGTTCAATACTCAACTTCGTTCACTTACCAAAGGCTAACCACAATTTTCAACTAGGAACCCCCGTTTTTTTCGAGGACCATTTTCGGTCGCCAAAAAAAAATGACTCCTTTAGGCCGGCTTCCCTATGTCCTCTGTGGAGCGGGTCCGGGAGAAGGTGTCACTGAGGATGGTTGGAAACACAATAAAATTGGTGGATCTGGGGATGGTTAGAATGGCGGTTTGCCATGGTTTACCACATTTTTCAATACTCCCCGGGCGGGTTTTCCCTCAAGGCACCTTTTCTTAAACGTAGCGACAGCGATTATGGCAAGTGGCATGCCAGAGCAGCCCCGACGTTGTTCTCGAAACGACATCAATGCTGCACTAAATTGCTCTTTGTTGGTTGGAAACACTCAACAGGGTTGCCAAAAAAATAAATAACAATTTCAATTTGGATTGTCGTCGATGACTGTGTGGGATTGTATGAGTCAAAGTTGGGCACCCCCAGCAGTGGAAACATACCCATGGTGACCCATACCCAGGTTGTGGACGCATACTTGTTCCATGGTGTTCCATATGCCATATACAGTATCCTTTGTGATCAACTGACCCACTAGGGTATCTTGGGTGAGAATCCAGTGATGATTGAGTTGAATCATCATGTCAGGTTTCCATGAATAATTGCAAGCAACTAGGAACCTATCATTCAAGTCATTGTTTTTTTTTTGCGCTGCGGTGATCATTTTCCTAGTTGGTGATTTGGTGATTTGAATACATTGAAATTTGAATGATGATTTCCATCGGTTACACATGATTACACCATTCTTTCCAAATCAAAAACTATGGATCCGTCAGATTGGAATCTTCGGCCATCATTGGAACATTGGATCGAATGGATGGGAAGGGTTTGTGAACCAATGGATCGGTGGAAGGGAAAATCAACGTTTGAAACCATGGTTGAAACCATGCTTGTTCTTCGCAACTATAGGGTAAAACATGGTAAAACTAGAAATAATCCCTTCAACCAATTCTGGAACATTGCAGATCGCAACCAGCAATTTTAATCCCACATGTTTTTTCAGTTTTGCCATGTTTTTTCAGACATGCATAAGTAATTCCCCATACCATTAATGTTTTTAAGTTTTGCGTAGTAACCAGTAGGAACCAGATGTAGATCGCCATGATCCATGGACCCATCGCCAGGTGGGCCAGGCAATTCTGGAGCCTCGCAGCATACCAGCACCAGCGACTTGGATGACTTGGCACCTGGATTTGGTAGCTGGATGGTGGATGTCATGTTACATCCTATAATTTTAGATTTAGGTGGATTCCATTATGGTGGATTAGGATATCCCAATTTCCTAAAATGACTGGATGATTTAGGGGTAGCTCGATTTTAAGAAATCTCCATAGGATGTTCATATAATGTGGATAAAACAATGCCATAAACCGCCCATTTTGGGAAGGGCAAAGATATGTAAAGATACCATATTTATGGTGATGACTGGGGGATGGTTTATTAGATTGTTTTGCCCACATTATAGGGAACGCCAACTTCGGAAGCCCACTTTTTTGTTCTTCCTCTTTTGGTGTTCTTTCTCGCTGTATGTGAAGTGGTGGCGTGATGGGATCATTCCTTTGGTCCTAGATGATATGCCATCAAGTTTGGCACCAGATTGCACTGGGGGAGTCAAGTCTGTCGGGGCGTCTAAATGGTCAGGCCGATATTTATTGGGATACGAGCTAAGGACAAAGACTATGGAACATCACGGAACATCATGAAACCACTCAGCCGTACAAGAGATGTGACAAAAGCTCCCCCAAAGCAAAAGCAAAAGACCAAGTGATGCATCAAATGCTGCCTGCAGCCAAGTCTTTTCTTCATTGGTGCTTTTGAAGGGTACCTCAGCAATTCAATAGGCATCATCCTTATGGCCAAATATAGCTGATGATGTTTATTTGGAAAGTATAACTGCAAACTTCTATATACCGGCCTGGTCAGCCTGGTCTTGGGATTGGTGTAGTGTACTGCAACAATCGGAGGTTTCATGAAATGGTGCCTGAATCTGATGATCACCTATGACTTTCTGGAGCTTTTTGACATAAATCACACATTGCACAAATGGACTGAGGCGGCGATCTTCCAAATCGACGACTTGAGACTTGGCCATTTTTGAAGCCCAAGTTATGGGGATGTCCCTGGTGATTTTTGGCCAAGTCTTGGAACTTAAAAGATTGCGGGGTCGGTATTGGAACCCACGTAAACGAAGCATTTTACTACCTGGTAATTTAACATAGCTATGGAAAATCACAATTTTTCATGGGTAAATCAGTAAATCCACTATAAATGGCAATTTTCAATAGCTATGTTAGTTTACCAGAGGGTAATTCCCCTGACTTGCCTTGTCAGGGCTTGGCCATTCTTGCCGCCTTTTCACACCAGGATCATGTCAGCGATCAGCGTGAAAATCTGGGCCAGAATCCGGCTGAAACGAGTCGCTGGGCGATTTTCAGCGTGGGAGGATTCTTCCACAATCTTCCCAATGAGGAGTTAAGTGTCATTTTTGCATCTATAATTTGAATTAATTTGCCATTTATTCAGATTTGTGTCCCATTTTTTCTGAAAAAAGAGCTTGGAGCAGCACAACTTCTCCAGGATCGGATCCCGGTAGCTTCACGCCAGCGACTAAGGTGGCGTGCATGCTCCCCAGTTGGGCCATAGGCTTGGTAGGCCTGGAGATTAGATCCTCATGACAGGACAATCATGGCTATTGCCGAAAATCCTTTCCCCCTAGTACCAACCCCCCAAATAATGAACACCTGGAGCAATTAGTTTTCATTTTTTTTACTTGGGTATTTAGTATTATAAAAGGTCAATTTAGCTGATTCTTAGCTGAAGCATAAGGCTGCACCTGTGAAAGCTAGTTGGCCGATTCTTCGCCTCTTATTATTGATGGAGAAGTGGATCGGAAAAAAAAGCATCCCATTTAAATCCATTTAATCTACATCTAAAACCTCTTCTAAAAGCCTCCGATTTTCCAGCTATGTTTGATGACACCAGATTGGATTGACTACCTATTCCATTGTTATCCCATTATTATCCCATTATTATCCCATTATTATTCCATTCTGGTTGGTGGTTTGGAACATTGCTTTTATTTTTCAATATATTGGGAATTTCATGGAATTTCATCATCCCAACTGACTTTCACTCCATCATTTTTCAGAGGGGTAGGCGAAAAACCACCAACCAGATTATTAACCATCATTAACCATCATTAATCACTATTAATTAATCACCACTAACCACTATTAATCACTATTAAACACCATTAACCACCATTAACCACCATTAGCCACTATTAATCACCATTATACTCCGATCATTCCTGATGTTTCCCCATGTTTCCCCCCCATCTCCATGGATTCCGATGCAGATCCGCAGGCGCCTTGTCCCTTTCAGACTCCATGTCCATGGAGGGTGCCACCATCGCGCTGTCACTCGATAAGTCTGGAAGTCTCCAACAAAAAATGGATGGTTAATGGATGGTTATTGGTCAAAACCCTGGTGCCAGCTGGATGATATGGATGATATGGATGATATGGATGGTTATTCCCCCAGTCATATGGTAATTCTATGTAAATCCATTGGTTTTGACCCATCCCCATATACATACCATGGCCCTCAAAGATCATTTTGACTCTCGGAGATGGAATGTCCTTGATTCGCTCGATTGGTTGTGTGAAAAGCAGTGTGAAAAAGTGAAGGCGTTTGTCAGCACACATATGGAGCAGTTTTTACCGGCGCATGTTCCTAGGTTCACACACGCATACATGCATATATATATATATATATGCAATATATAACAATATCATCTTCAGATATGTGTGCAGAACCCCTTTTCTGAAGTTGCTTGTGTTCCTCTTGTAACTCTGATCTTTTGCGACACGCACGGATGTGTAAAAGCCGTTTCCAAACTTGAACCCCATTTATCCCAGTTGTTATATCCTCCATGCGGTTAACAAATATGGTGATTATTTAATTGACAGCCACCATATTGTTTACAAGAAATCATCTATAATGAATTTGGATGAAACATAACGCCATCACAATGACATCAGCATTTTTTGGATGGATCTACAAACGACCTTCTTCAGGCTGGTGATTCTTGTGAAAAAAGACAATCACACAGATCACTATGATATCCTTGATGTTGAAAGAGGCATACATTATCATACATTCCCATGTCCACTGTTTCTGCTAAAGGCTCATGTTCCCCAGCAGCGCCTTTCTTTGGCTACGGCACCGGGTCACGGCTGGAGGTCCCCGAAGTATTTGAAGCACCTGCATGGAAAGGTGGCAGATTTGGCCAGCGGCTTTGTACGCGAGTGGATGGGCAATATGCTGCTGGGCCGTGATTGACATGTTTTTCAACAAGAGATTCCTTTTTTAAAGCATGATGCAAGGCATCCGGGGTATGGTGTCCAAATTATATATTATATGTTTACACACACATATATATATATATATACATTAAAAACACATCAATCTTACAGATCTTCTCCAACATGTTCTTTGTGTTGTTTTTCACATATGTTCTTCATAGCTGCGAAGATGGCAATAACAACCCAGCATGTTTCATCATGTTTCACAATCTGGTCTACAATGAAATTAAACACTTGCGCAATCTTGCGCGTATATACTGTGTATATATATATGCAGTATATAATATATATGCACAGTATATACATATACATATATATATAAGATATGTGTGTGTGTGAAACGTCTGTATAGACGTAAAACTTCCATGGCATTGTTGAATCTGGTATTTTGGTATTATTTCAGTTTTCAAACAAGCAGGGGGATGGAGTGTGCCTCAGATGTCTCCATCCAACGAAGACGCATCTGTTGCACAGTGATATGGATTGGGGACGCTCAATCCACGTACCTGCTCAATATTTTTTCATTTTCGTCCATGGCCACCGGCTAAGCCAAGAACCGGCATGTCGTTTTATTCAACCTCAATTTATTCAACTTCAACCTTTTTACATCGTTTTACACGGTCGCCGCAATCTGATTGAGCTGCATCTGAACAATCCTTTGGGTTTATAATACACTATCGCCGACACATCGTCGCCGATGCATACTGGTTGGACTATCTTCGCCGACGACATCGCCGATGACATTACTTTTGGTTGATTAACTTCCCGATCCTTATTCTATTCTTTTTGAAGTCGATTCAGGGCATGGAGAACATTCAGGAGAACTTCCATTATTCGTAGGATGCATCGTTAATTTCATTGTTTCGTATCTAATCTGCATGTTTCAGGATTCAGTTCCTGCCGGATCATATAATGATCCATTCTTGTCTGAGTCTAGTGTGATTTCCATGGTGGCTCCGACATGGTGCCATGGAGCCATTTGAGGCAACCCTCTTCAGGGTGAGTGATGACAGTCCCGAATTCTGAATTTACACATTTTAACCTGGTAATTCGTTTAAGTAAAGTGAAACAATCGGCCTTACTGTTCTTCACCGTTTATGATGTCCCGCTGTTCCGGCTGTCCTTTGAAATCCTCTGGGCAAGCTCTTCTACTGTGTGATGCCGTTCGGAACACTCAGAAACTTCATTTCTTACCACTGCAGCTCGCGCTCTTGAAGATCAACATGACATGTGAGACAACAGGCAACAGGCATGTCCTTTTCCTGCAGGTGTGGTCTCTTTGGTTTCTGGTGAGGTGAAACATGTTGTGCACCTAATTCGCTGGAACTTGAAAGCCGTTTTATGCCAATTGGGGCAAGACCTGACCACGTGCCTGGAGTGGCTTAACGCACGACTTCTAGGTTTAGGAACTGAGTCCTGTCCGTGATAATTGCTTTTTATTTGACCAACTCTCACTCTATTTGAGCTATGTTCTCGTGGACTTCTCCTCTGACGTCATGGCCTACTCCACCACAGCCTACGACTACATCTTCAACGTGGCCTCCAAAACCACCATCTATCGCCTCTACTCCCAGACCACCTATGACATGGCCAACGACATCGCCATCTTCCCATCCAGCTCCTCACCCAGGATATCCTATTGACCCACATCAGTATTCAATCAGCCCAACTCATATGCCCGGGACCGCAACGACTCCGGTGGAACATTTGTTTGGACAACCTTCCACACTACATCCTTCGTGGGCTTCTACGACCTCATTACCATCGACTACCCACTCTACACCACCACCGGTTTGCAAAGCTTGACGTTTGGTGCTGTCTTTAACCAGAACCTGCAGGGCGTGAGAGTTCCATCCGGTTTGCTTGACGTTTGGTGCTGCCTTTAACTAGAACCTGGAGGACGTGACCTTTCCATCCGGTTTGCAAAGCTTGACGTTTGGTGCTGCCTTCAACCAGAACCTGGAGGGCGTGACCTTTCCATCCGGTTTGCACTTGACGTTTGGTGCTGACTTTAACCAGAACCTGGAGGACATGCCTTTCCATACGATTTGCAAAGCTTGACGGTTGGTGCTGCGTTTGACCAGACCCTGGAGGGCGTGACCTTTCCATCCAGTTTGCAAAGCTTGACGTTTGGTGCCGCCTTTAACCAGAACCTGGAGGACGTGACCTTTCCATCCGGTTTGCAAAGCTTGACGTTTGGTGCTGACTTTAACCAGAACCTTGAGGACGTGACCTTCCCAAAAAGTTTGACGTCTGGTGCTGCGTTTGACCAGAACCTGGAGGGCGTGACCTTGTCATCCAGTTTGCAAAGCTTGACGATGCTTGACGTTTGCTTTTGCCTTCGACCAGAACCTGAAGGGCGTGACCTTCCCATCCGGTTTGCAAAACTTGACGTTTGGTGCTGCCTTTAACCAGAACCTGGAGGACGTGACCTTTCCATCCTGTTTGCAAAGCTTGACGTTTTGTGCTGCGTTTGACCGGAACCTGGAGGGAGTGACCTTTTCATCCAGTTTGCAAAGCTTGGCGTTTGGTATTGGCTTTGACCAGACCCGGGAGGACGTGACTTTTCCATCCGATTTGCAAAGCTTGACGTTTGGTGCTGCCTTTAACCAGAACCTGGAGGGCGTGACCTTTCCATCCGGTTTGCAATGTTTGACGTTTGGTGCTGCCTTTAACCAGAACCTGGAAGACTTGACCTTTCCATCCGGTTTGAAAAGCTTGACGTTTGGTGCTGCCTTCAACCAGAACCCGGAGGGCGTAACCTTGCCATCCGGTTTGCAAAGTTTGACCTTTGGTGCTGACTTTAACAAGAACCTGGAGAGCGTGACCTTTCCATACAATTTGCAAAGCTCGACGTTTGATTCCGGTATGTCAATCTTTCATCCTTGATGCTCTTATTGATTTTACAAACAGTGGCCATGGCTGGGGCTAAGCTTAGTACCCCACATACATACATTTGCTGCTCAGTCGTTACTGTGTCTCAGTTTCACGTTTCACCTCAATGTCGATTTATCACTACCAGCAGGAAATGACAATGTTTCACTTGCATTTTTCCGGCGACATCCCAGCTTGTTCACCCTCAATTCGCTCCCGTTTACACTTTTGGAACTTGTCCGACATCGCGCGATGGCTTCTTCGTCTCCTACCACATCAATTCCGCTTCAAGAACCTGTTTTTCTTCAGTTTCTTCACGATGTACATCATGCATATCTTCTACTACACCGGGCAATGGCCTTACTACCACCAACACTTATTCCCAACATTGAACCGACACCTTTACCCAGCACCGAAGTATGGAACCAACCCGAAGGCCTCCGACCGGACTGTTCGGATTCTACCAATGCCTTTATTGATGCTGTATACTTTCCTCCACCTGACCTTGATGAAGAGGAAACCCTCATGGATGATTTGTTGCAGCACAATCTTCCAGAGCCACATCAACATGTTGCTGCCCCGCCACCAGATGCCCTTCCAGATCCTTCGAAGCTCTCCGCGACGGCATCGACACCTCCGAAACGCAAGCAGAAGGCCAAAGCAACTCCCAAAGCACCTGCAAAGCGCCGTCGCATTCAAGACCAGTCGTGATCCCGGTCTCCTAGCCCTTTGACCACTTGGACTGCAGAAGAAAAACAAAAACTTCGGACTTTGAAATCCAATGAGAGATCCCGGTTTTCATGGCGTGTGATTTCAACCAAGATGGGCAAAACCGAAACGGACGTTCGATCAATGTGGAACAAGCTCAAGGACACGCTTGGCTAATTATTTGCGGCTCGTTTCGAT
This sequence comes from Cladocopium goreaui, assembly GCA_947184155.2. Lineage (NCBI taxonomy): Eukaryota > Dinophyceae > Suessiales > Symbiodiniaceae > Cladocopium > Cladocopium goreaui. The sequence goes on from CAMXCT020001324.1 coordinate 229,248, forward strand.
ACGAAAAAAGGACTTGCCGCCAGAACGTTTCACAACCTCTGATATTATGTTGTGTTAGTCTCACCATCCCGTGGCGCGGCTGAATCATTTCACCAACTTGTCGTTGAGTTACACGTGTCTCACCTCCTGTTGCATCGATGACAAATCCGATTTAATAGCCGCTGCCAAGCCTATTCGCCGACATACATACATACATATTGATTTTTCATTTGCTGCCTCTTTACCGAGTTTGCAAACGGTGGTAATGGCTGGGGCTAAACCTAGTACCCCACATACATGTCAAATTTTCATTTGCTGCATCGTGAATCTCCCCTATGACCTTTCCGTCCGGTTTGCAAAACTTGACGTTTGGTGCTGCCTTTAACCAGAACCTGGAGGACGTGACCTTTCCATCCGGTTTGCAAAGCTTGACGTTTGGTGCTGACTTTAACCAGAACCTTGAGGACGTGACCTTCCCAAAAAGTTTGACGTCTGGTGCTGCGTTTGACCAGAACCTGGAGGGCGTGACCTTGTCATCCAGTTTGCAAAGCTTGACGTTTGCTTTTGCCTTTGACCAGAACCTGAAGGGCGTAACCTTCCCATCCGGTTTGCAAAGCTTGACGTTTGGTGCTGCGTTTGACCAGAACCTGGAGGGCGTAACCTTGCCATCCGGTTTGCAAAGTTTGACCTTTGGTGCTGCCTTTAACCAGAACCTGGAGGGCGTGACCTTTCCATCCTGTTTGCAAAGCTTGACGTTTGGTGCTGCGTTTGACCGGAACCTGGAGGGCGTGACCTTTTCATCCAGTTTGCAAAGCTTGACGTTTGGTACTGGCTTTGACCAGACCCGGGAGGACGTGACTTTTCCATCCGATTTGCAAAGCTTGACGTTTGGTGCTGCCTTTAACCAGAACCTGGAGGGCATGACCTTTCCATCCGGTTTGCAATGTTTGACGTTTGGTGCTGCCTTTAACCAGAACCTGGAGGACGTGACCTTTCCATCCGGTTTGCAAAGCTTGACGTTTGGTGCTGCCTTCAACCAGAACCTGGAGGGCGTAACCTTGCCATCCGGTTTGCAAAGTTTGACCTTTGGTGCTGACTTTAACCAGAACCTGGAGAGCGTGACCTTTCCATACAATTTGCAAAGCTTGACGTTTGATTCCGTTATTTCAACTTTTCATCCTTGATGCTCTTATTGATTTTATAAACAGTGGCCATGGCTGGTAAGCCTAGTACCCCACATACATGTCAAATTTTCATTTGCTGCATCGTGAATCTCCCCTATGACCTTTCCGTCCGGTTTGCAAAGCTTGACGTTTGGTGCTGCCTCTAACCAGAACCTGGAGGACGTGACCTTTCCATCCGGTTTGCAAAGCTTGACGTTTGGTGCTGACTTCAACCAGAACCTTGAGGACGTGACCTTCCCAAAAAGTTTGACGTCTGGTGCTGCGTTTGACCAGAACCTGGAGGGCGTGACCTTGTCATCCAGTTTGCAAAGCTTGACGTTTGCTTTTGCCTTTGACAAGAAACTGAAGGGCGTGACCTTCCCATCCGGTTTGCAAAGCTTGATGTTTGGTGCTGCGTTTGACCAGAACCTGGAGGACGTGACCTGTCCATCCGGTTTTCAAAGCTTGATGTTTGGTGCTGCCTTTAACCAGAACCTGGAGGGCGTGACCTTTCCATCCTGTTTGCAAAGCTTGACGTTTGGTGCTGCGTTTGACCGGAACCTGGAGGGCGTGACCTTTTCATCCAGTTTGCAAAGCTTGACGTTTGGTACTGGCTTTGACCAGACCCGGGAGGACGTGACTTTTCCATCCGATTTGCAAAGCTTGACGTTTGGTGCTGCCTTTAACCAGAACCTGGAGGGCGTGACCTTTCCATCCGGTTTGCAAAGTTTGACGTTTGGTGCTGCCTTTAACCAGAACCTGGAGGACGTGACCTTTCCATCCGGTTTGCAAAGCTTGACGTTTGGTGCTGCCTTCAACCAGAACCCGGAGGGCGTAACCTTGCCATCCGGTTTGCAAAGTTTGACCTTTGGTGCTGACTTTAACCAGAACCTGGAGAGCGTGACCTTTCCATACAATTTGCAAAGCTTGACGTTTGATTCCGTTATTTCAACTTTGCATCCTCGATGCTCTTATTGATTTTATAAACAGTGGCAATGGCTGGGGCTGAGCCTAGTACCCCACATAGATTCCTTTTCTGATATGGCATCCGGCTAAGCCAAGAACCGGCAAGACGTTTATTTGCATCACCATGGCATCTAAATACGAGCACCTCCAGCACTTCCACGTCCAGCACTCCAACGTTGGGCACAAGTACAGCGGGCACAAGTACAGCGGGCACAAGTACTTCAAGCGCTTCCACGTCCAGCACTTCAACCGGCAGTACCAGCACATCCTTCGGCAGCACAAGCACCTCAAACACTTCTGGTCCAAGCACCTCCACAAGCAGCACTTCTACATCCAGCACTTCAACGTCCAGCACCTCAACAAGCAGCACAAGCACTTCCAACACCCAGCAGGCAGCTGGAGCACAAGCACTACCAGCACCACTGTAAACACCACTAGCACAACTTCAACACCTCAAGCACATCAACAAGTTTACCAGCAGGAGTACCTCCAGCTCATCCACCTCAAGCACTTCCAGTTCAAGCACTTCTGAGGCCGCCTCATAGATTCCTTTTCTGATATGGCATCCGGCTAAGCCAAGAACCGGCAAGACGTTTATTTGCATCACCATGACCTCTAAATACGAGCACATCCGGCACTTCCAAGTCCAGCACTTCAACGTCGAGCACAAGTACATTGGGCACAAAAGCTTCAAGCACCTCAACCAGCCGTCCTAGCACATCCTCCAGTAGCACAAGCACCTCAAGCACTTTCACTTCCAGCACTTCAACTTCAAGCCAAGTACTTCAACCACCTCAACAAGCCATGCCGGCACATTCCTAACACAAGCACCTCCAGCACTTCCATGTCCAGCACTTCAACATCAAGTATGAGTACACCAAGCACAAGTACTTCCAGCACCTCCACATCCAGCACCTCAACCAGCAGTACCAGCACGTTCTCCAGCAGTACAAACACATCCGGCACTTCAACGTCGAGCACAAGTACTTCCAGCTCCTCCACATCAAGCACCTCAACCAGAAGTACCACCACATCCTCCAGCAGCACAAGCACGTCCAGCACTTCAACGTCCAGCACAAGTACTTCCAGCTCCTCCACATCAAGCGCCTCAACCACTGTAACCACCACTAGCACAACTTCAAGGTCTACCTCAAGCACATCAACAAGCTTCACCAGCAGGAGTACCTCCAGCTCATCCACCTCAAGCACTTCCAGTTCAAGCACTTCTGAGGCCGCCTGATAGATTCCTTTTCTGATATGGCATCCGGCTAAGCCAAGAACCGGCAAGACGTTTATTTGCATCACCATGGCCTCTAAATACGAGCACCTCCAGCACTTCCACGTCCAGCACTTCAACGTCGGACACAAGTACAGCGGGCACAAATACTTCAAGCGCTCCCACGTCCAGCACTTCAACCGGCAGTACCAGCACATCCTTCGGCAGCACAAGCACCTCAAGCCCTTCTGGTCCAAGCACCCCCACAAGCAGCACTTCTACATCCAGCACTTCGTCCAGCACCTCAACAAGCAGCACAAGCACTTTCAACACCTCAGCCGGCAGTTGGAGCACAAGCACTACCAGCACCACTGTAACCACCACTAGCACAACTTCAACGTCTACCTCAAGCACATCAACAAGGTTTACCAGCAGGAGTACCTCCAGCTCATCCACCTCAAGCACTTCCAGTTCAAGCACTTCTGAGGGAGGCCGCCTCATAGATTCCTTTTCTGATATGGCATCCGGCTAAGCCAAGAACCGGCAAGACGTTTATTTGCATCACCATGACCTCTAAATACGAGCACATCCGGCACTTCCAAGTCCAGCACTTCAACGTCGAGCACAAGTACATTTGGCACAAAAGCTTCAAGCACCTCAACCAGCCGTCCTAGCACATCCTCCAGTAGCACAAGCACCTCAAGCACTTTCACTTCCAGCACTTCAACTTCAAGCCAAGTACTTCAACCACCTCAACAAGCCATGCCGGCACATTCCTAACACAAGCACCTCCAGCACTTCCATGTCCAGCACTTCAACATCAAGTATGAGTACACCAAGCACAAGTACTTCCAGCACCTTCACATCCAGCACCTCAACCAGCAGTACCAGCACGTCCTCCAGCAGTACAAACACATCCGGCACTTCAACGTCGAGCACAAGTACTTCCAGCTCCTCCACATCAAGCACCTCAGCCAGCAGTACTACCAACACATCCTCCCGCAGTACCAGCACCTCCAGCACTTCAACGTCGAGCACAAGTACAGCAAGCACGAGTACTTCAAGCACTTCCACGTCCAGTACCTTGACCAGCAGTACCAGCACATCCTCCGCAGTATAAACACCTCCAGCTTGTCCACTTCAAGTACTTCAACGTCAAGCCCAAACACATCAAGCACACGTGCATCAAGCACTTCAACCAGCAGTACCGGAACATCCTCCATCAGCACAAACACCTCAAGCACTTCCAGCCCAAGCACCTCCACATGCAGCACTTCTATATCCAGCACTTCAACGTCCAGCATGCCAACAAGCAGCACAAGCGCTTCCAGCACCTCAACCAGCAGTTGTCCAGCACTTCAACATCAAGTACAAGCACAAGTACTTCCAGTACCTCCAGATCAAGCACCTCAACCAGCAGTACCAGCACGTTCTCCAGCAGTACAAGCACGTCCGGCTCTTCAACGTCGAGCACAAGTACTTCCAGCTCCTCCACATCAAGCACCTCAACCAGCAGTACCAACACATCCTCCCGCAGTACCAGCACCTCCAGCACTTTCACGTCCAGCACTTCAACGTCAAGCACAAGTACAGCAAGCACGAGTACTTCAAGCACTTCCACGTCCAGCACCTTAACCAGCAGTACCAGCACATCCTCCGCAGTATAAACACCTCCAGCATCTCCACGTCCAGCACTTCAATGTCGAGCACAAGCACAGCGAGCACAAGTATTTCAAGCGCTTCCACGTCCAGCACCTCAACAAGCAGCACAAGCACTTCCAGCACCTCAGCAGGCAGTTGGAGCACAAGCACTACCAGCACCACTTTAACCACCACCAGCACAACTTCAACGTCTACCTCAAGCACATCAACAAATTTTACCAGCAGGAGTACCTCCAGCTCATCCACCTCAAGCACTTCCATGTCTAGCACTTCTGAGGCCGCCTGATAGATTCCTTTTCTGATATGGCATCCGGCTAAGCCAAGAACCGGCAAGACGTTTATTTGAATCACCCTGACTTCTATATACGAGCAAATCCAGCACTTCCAAGTCCAGCACTTCAACGTCGAGCACAAGTACAGCAAGCACAAGTACTTCAAGCACTTCCATGCCCAGCACCTCAACCAGCAGTGCTAGCACCTCCTCCAGCAGTATAAGCACCTCCAGCTTTCCACTTCAAGTACTTCAACGTCAAGCACAAGCATATCTAGCACAAGTACATCAAGGACTTCAACCAGCAGTGCTAGCACATCCTCCGGCAGCACAAACACCTCAAGCAATATTTTTACCTTCTCACCGGTGACCATGCCTTTTCCCTCCGTGCCGCTGATTATTGGAGAGCCTACTTGCGCATCCCAATCCAGAATGGCAACGACACGTACTACGCCTTCAACATCAATCAGCCCCAGCCCACAACTACTTCTCAACCACCTACGATCCCGGTACTAGCCGCCCAACTTCGAGCCTGCCCTTTTGGCCAATCCGCATGTGGCCTGCACCTACGTCCTCATCATCGACAACTACAGGTGGCCTTCCTAGTGATCAATTGCAGGCACTGGCCCAGGGACTTCACGCACTGGCCTCATCGAGCCGTTCTGACACATCTGAGACGACACCACCAGCCTGGACGGCCCTCCGCTGCTGAGCTGTTCCTCGGACAAAAAACGACCCTGCTGCGGCAGGGTGTGTGTGTGAAACGTCTGTATAGACGTAAAACTTCCATGGCATTGTTGAATCTGGTATTTTGGTATTATTTCAGTTTTCAAACAAGCAGGGGGATGGAGTGTGCCTCAGATGTCTCCATCCAACGAAGACGCATCTGTTGCACAGTGATATGGATTGGGGACGCTCAATCCACGTACCTGCTCAATATTTTTTCATTTTCGTCCATGGCCACCGGCTAAGCCAAGAACCGGCATGTCGTTTTATTCAACCTCAATTTATTCAACTTCAACCTTTTTACATAGTTTTACACGGTCGCCGCAATCTGATTGAGCTGCATCTGAACAATCCTTTGGGTTTATAATACACTATCGCCGACACATCGTCGCCGATGCATACTGGTTGGACAATCTTCGCCGACGACATCGCCGATGACATTACTTTTGGTTGATTAACTTCCCGATCCTTATTCTATTCTTTTTGAAGTCGATTCAGGGCATGGAGAACATTCAGGAGAACTTCCATTATTCGTAGGATGCATCGTTAATTTCATTGTTTCGTATCTAATCTGCATGTTTCAGGATTCAGTTCCTGCCGGATCATATAATGATCCATTCTTGTCTAGTGTGTGTAAAATGCATACGCATAGGTAATGACATACTTGGGATCTCTTGCGGATGATTCTATGTATTTGGGATCCCTTCTTTGAGATGTGAGACTGATTGGAATCCCAAGAGCATTAATTCATCCCTATATTAACATATATATATATAATATAGAGGTAACATATTCGTTGATCATCATCTCAAAGAGTCACTATCTTGGGGATGATTCAAGTTCAACGATGAGGTTGAGATCTGTGGCGTCAGTGTTAGGCCTGGGGGGCAGGAGGATGGCAGGTCGTTACCTCCTCACTGCGAGGTCACTGGAATGGTCGGGATTGGGGTAACTATCCCAAGAAGCAGTTTAATTTCAGTTTAGTGAATACCCTCTGGTAAACTAACATAGCTATTAAAAATGGCCATTTATAGTTGATTTACCCATTTAAAATGGTGATTTTCAATAGCTATGTTAAATTACCAGAGGGTATATAATCATAATTTGTCCAGATGGATTTGTTTAGGGAAATGTCGCTGAAAACCCCCTGGGTTTTCACCCCAAGACAACGGGTAAACCCTGTAGACTCCCTGTGGATATTCTCTTAAAACCAATGAACCCCCCCATGAGATTGTTTATTTGGGGGGTTCTCACCCCCAGTTGTGGGGACCCTTTCTGAGATATGCCTAGCATTGAAGTCAGAATCGCTACCTGCCAAAACAAGAGATGTATCCCTAATTGGGGATGGTTCAAAACCATTCAAAACCCCTGTGCCCGTGCCCCCGAAAAATGGTACCATAGGAAGCCAACCCCCTTGGAGCATAATGCTCTACCATCCCAAAGCTACAAGGCTTGATCCCTGGATTGATCGGAGTCCTGGATTGATCCGACCCGAAATTCCGAAGGTCACTCATCTCTACTAGCGATCCCACGTGCTCCAGTGGATTTGATCGAAGCGGCTGGAAGCTTTGCCTCTGACCATGCTCCCAGCCACCTGGATCGATTCAGGTGACCATCCGTCCCACTGAACCAAGGGGTTAGTAACGGTTGAGCCTGTTGAGCAAACGAATATGGCAATATGATGCAATATGGAAATGAAGAATGCCTTGATTCAGAAGTGAACCACAAGAAAAGTGCGTGGAAAGTTTGGGGAAGCATCTCTGATTACAATACAAAACAGCTTTTGATGAATGATGATCCATTTTGTCAAGAGTTGTCAAAATAGTATATAATAGTATATATGTAGTCATCCTTGAGTAGATAGAATATGGACTGTTAAAAGTAATCCTTTCTGAAATCCGAACGTGTTTGACAATTCCACATCTAATTTAGAGTGATTGCATACTATATGTCTACATTTCTACACACATATACATATATAAATATAGCGGCTCCCAAAGAGAAAGAACAGCAAAATCCTACTTCGATAGTGGTAAATTTCAATGACGTTTTCACATTTCTTTTGGGAGGGGTTACTATATCCATACCCATAGGATCCATGTATGGTATATATGCTAACATTTACCATCAATATAACATCAATATACCCCAAATGTTAGCATATATACCATACATGGATCCCATGGGATATAAGTCTACCATGGTGAAAACCATCAGATGGCCATGGCCCAGATTTCGACACGAGGTTCGGGCTTCGTTGACGCCATGACCTTTGACCCGGAATACGCCGCGCGCCACAAGCATCAACGACAGCAACCAATCCGAGGCGCCCTTTCCCGTGGGCACGGGAGGGGCGCGGGTCCAGTGGATTCGGAGGGCATACAGTACCAATTTGGTTTGGGATATTATTATATTCATTATTTTTTTTTGTCATGTAATTATATATATACACACATATATATATATAGAGAGAGAGATGCAATAGATACCCAGTATATATATATCCATAGTAAATCCATAGTAAATCCATAGTAAATCCATATTAGGGATATTCCAGATATTAGGTTACTTCATATGACTAGCACCCAGTTACGATGCAGGGGAAAGTTACAACAGGGCCTTTGGTAAACAAGCTTGGCTAGAGAATTCCATGCTTTAGAGATATTTTCTCTTGTAGATATCTTGCAACCTGGAACCCTTGTAACATCCAGCTCTGAGAACATGGTTGTTGGTGTTTTTCTTTGCACAGATTGCTGGCTGGAATCATTGGAGGGTATATGTTGGAAATGCTGATCCAGGCTCCAGACTGGTCACACTTTCGGTCCAAGATTGATTTGGGTTGCACAGAAACCTGAAACGCATTCCATGGAAATGTATGGAAATGTGAGCACTCGCAAAAACCCATCATTTTGATTTTCATTTGTCTGCAATTATGTCTTCAAACAAGTCGAATCAAGTCAAAAAACAATCATGTTCTTGGATGAAAACCATCTGCTCCCAGCCACTATCCCAGATATGTTGGGTCCTGGCTTTGCGCCAAGGCGCAAGCGAAGGCATGTCCACCGCGGTCAGCAGCTTCGGTCAAGGCATCAGTGGAATGCTTGACGTCTTTCGGCGCCTTGGCGGAGCAAGTTACTTGGAGTAAGTGGGGGTCGTAACTGGGGTTATAAGATGTTCCGTCCGTCCAACCTGGACGTTGCTCCACACTTACAATCATCATCATCCTCCTCCTCATCATCGTCGTCGTCGTCATCATCATCATCACCATCATCATCACCAGTGTCAAGTCATGTGGAATGGGGTAATACCAGCAACGTATATGTCTTATATTCATAAGGGATCAAACATCCACCACCCCCTCTGGCAAATATGTTGAATGGTGTATATAATCACATCAACTTATCTTCATAAGAGATCAACATCCGCCACCCCTTCTGGCAACTACGTTGAATAAGGAATAACATCAACTTATCTTCATAAGGGGCCAAAAATCCACCACCCGCTGCGACAAATATGTTATATAAATTGTGTAATCACATAAACTTATCTTCATAAGGGATCAACAAATCCTCCACCCTCTGTGGCAAATATGCTGAATCTGATTATAGCACCAACATATCTTCTTGATGATGATGATGATGATGATGATGATGACAATGACAATGAGGTTGATGAAGATGAGGTTGATGACGACGACGATGACGATGATGATGATGATGATGATGGTGGCGGTGATGATGATGATCGTCATGATCATCATCATGATCATGATATCATGATCATGATCACATATACATCTACATTGAAAATCCACCGGCATGGCATTTCAAAAATTCGCAACCCTTCTGCAATTCCGGCGCGGAGCAACGTCATTGTTGCACCGATGTTGTTATACCCTCCGGTAAACAGCCACAGAACTATTGAAAAATCACCAGTTTTACTGGGGAAATCACGTATTTCTATGGCCATGTTCAATAGCAAACTGTGAAATTACCAGAGGGTAACCCATTGATACATGGGATAATCCACTTAGGGGTCTTCGGGGACTTACGATCACCATGTGTTTTTTTGCCAGTTGCGATTCGTGGGAAGATCCTCCAATTAATTGCTGGATAGGTCAAATGGGGTTTATTCATGGGATATGTATATAATATATATATATATAAATATTTATATATTTATATATTGGGAACATCAGATGAACATCATCTATAGCTGGGGACTGCACCTATGGAAGAGGATGATCCATTGATCGTTCTTGCAGGAGACCGGTGGAAGGCGCCAAGAACGATGGCGTCAAGGGCTTCGTCAAGGGCATTGGAACTGGCTTTGTCAGTGGCATGGTGAAGGGGGTCACTGGAATCAAGGAGCCTTGGCATCCAACTGGTCAAACCTGAGGTTTTTGTTGATCTTGGATTTGTGTGGATGAGGAAGAGTTTTTTGGGGGCTTTGGATTCTAGATGAACTCGACATATCCAAATTTTGTCTAGTGTAGTTGTGGACCGTAGATGTTTTTTTTTGGTAGAACTTTTGATTATTTGTACTACGTATAATAGCACTATATGAATAGTATAGAAAACTTGTAGTTATAGACTATAGTCTATAGTACTTATATAATGTTTGCAAAGCAATAATGAAAACACACATATTTTGATGGTTTATAACACCCATTTATGGTGATTTTGGGATGGTTTACCATTGCTTTAACCAATCCAGGCTTTTGGGTAGAGGACGTATGGAGGTGATTCAGTTATAGATGTACATACCACAACATATGTATATATGTAATGTATGTATCTAACTATATAAACTGTAATGTGGTAAATCCTGGGACATTGTAGCCATGCTTCGAAGGACTTACAGTATGCGGGATGTCACCCAAGTTCTCTTTTGAAAAGGTTGGCACCACCAACTGTGAGGCCGCCTTTTTAAGGCCTTGTATCGCTAGGGAAATTGAGGCTCACAACCACTGGATGGACTAGGCTGCAATTCTTGAGACCGCACCATATCATATTATGATGTCGAAAAACATTGTTGTTCACCACTTTTTTCAAAAGGAGCCATTGGATACACCCCAAAATGGGCTCATTGTAGAAACCATCAATACATTAAGTAATTCCAATCAATAGCTTTCGTACAGGTATTTTCACCAGCGATCATCACCGGGATTTTCATTGGATTTTCCAATATGTGGAGGCACCCCCAACCGCCTAAGGATGGGTTGAACCATGTTGAACCCATACGACAAATCCTGCGCCGCGCAGGATGCAGCCATGGACTTTGGCCGAGGTCTGGTGGCGGAGGCAACGTGCCATTTTCACATTCATCATTTCACCATAGCCTCTGGTAAACTAACATAGCTATTGAAAATGGCCATTTATATTGGATTTTCCCATTAAAAATGGTGGATCTTTCCATAGTTATGTGGCTGTTTACCAGAGGGTACCCTCAATCAAACATGGCGATGGAACAGCCCCTATAAATTGAGGTTGCGAAAATCACCTATCAATGGACATGTTTGTGCCATGTTTTGATTACCGAAGGCTATTGGCCGGTGTTTACGGCCTGGATTTTTTGCTGCCAGGTGAATCGGAAGATCAACCCCACCCAGGAAGTGAAGAGAAGGGTCAGACATCCCCGCGCGACCTATGGACCCGTGGGAGCCGTCTTGGACTACTCGGATGCTTGGATCAATGGCGGGTGCCTGGAAAACCAAACAACAAGAGCACACACAGAGATATACATACATATTGACATATAATCATATATATATATGTATATGTGGGCGAGAGTGTGTATATCATATATATATACATATGTATGTAATGTAATGTAATGTAATGTAATGTAATGTAATGTAATGTATGTATGTATATATATATATATACATATGTATGTAATGTATATGCTAGATACACATTACATTACAAACATATTTTGTGCGGTTCCAGGTGAGAGTATAAATGACCATCCCAACAGTTCAACATCGGAATTCAGTGATCCCCACCTGGGAGTTAGCTGCTGATAGCTCCTCATCCCATCGTTAGGAGCTGGATGCCCATGTCATTGCCTACATCCACAGCCAAGTTGACCCCAGCCACTGGGCTCTTGAAAAAGAGCTTGGGCCAACGTTTGGCAGGACCTCCAGCCAGTACATCATTTTCCTGGTCAATTGGCCAGGCTGTGTCATCACTCCTCATGGCCCAGGTTATGCCATTGAAGCCATTGTGCCCCTCTTCAAGCCCCTGGGCTGAAACCGTTGAGCCTCTCCACTGTCCTGAAACTGCGCAACACTGCGCAACCGTGCAGGTGGGAGCAGCCCAAAGTGCAGGCTGATTCTGATGGAGAGCTGGGACCAAGCTTTGAGGCGCCCCTGATATCGTGAGATATCTTGGGGATGTGCAATGGCCACAGGTAGGGTTAATGGGCTTAAGAATGTTTTGAATTGGGCGTAGGCTATGTGCCCATATATTTGTGTGCGTGTTTGACACAAGGGTCAAGCTCCATGAAAGATTTTATCGAAATTCCAATGAAAGAATCCCTGGTATTGTGGTTTCATTGCCTCGGAGGTATTTTGACCTGGACAATTTGTCATCTCAATCATTTGTGAAGGGAGGACCATGTAGCAAGTGCTCCACATCAGCATTGCTGCATGGGCATTTGGGCTTTGCATGTAAACAGGGCATATGTATATATATATATAATTTATATATATATGCCACGAATGCAATGTAAATGCTTTAAATGAATAACGATACAATGCAATATTGGAAGTAATGCAATGCAGTGCGGCATCATGTGACTGTAGAGTGAGGTACACATTCGATGTAATGCGATTCGGTGTCATGTGATAGCACCTCCTGGTGGGCGACATTCCCCACAAGACAAGGTGGTGCCCTATAATTGGTTGGCTAAGTTGCTTAACTATGGTTAAGTAGGCTTTATGATGATTACAACCATACCATATCATTTATATGTATATATATCTATATAGATATATCATAAATATTATATAGAAATCATATGTATCATATATCATATAACCATACCATATCTAAATGACCATACATAACTACACTGAGCTGAGTGAAGCAACATGAACCAACAGAGATGACTGGGGCCCACCATGGTCATTTGGCAGGTCATGGTGCTGACCCACGACAAAGTCTTGCTGGCGGAAGTACCATACCTCAGGTGGAACCTGAAGGAAAACAACACAAAACCGTCACAAGAATTGGAGAATTGGAACTTAGTGCAAGGTGGAACCCAGCCACAAATTGGACTTGGACAGTCCGTTGGACGTAAAAATTACACTGTGAATTGTCTTAAACTCTTGGATTCCATGTCCTTTGTTGGCGATACCTTCCGGGGCATTTTGAGGGACTGCCAATGATGCACTCTGAGGGGTAAATGGTCATCTTCCGTAGCCTTTGTGCCGACCAGAATGGGGGACATGGGAGTGGGATGAGTAGGAATGGGTCAGTTTTTGGGTCCCTGGGAAATTTAACGAAACATATCGTTGTTTTATTTTTATTTTTAATCAGGTTGAATAGATGTTTTCAGGTGTGTAGTCACCTAGTCACCGACACTGGCTGGGGGATCTTCCACTGCTATGTTGGTTTACCAGAGGGGCGAAGCCATTCAGAGTTGGAGCCTCAATATTAAAAGTCACAGCGTTGGGAAAGTTCCGAATCCAATGCCAGATCTTAGAGGGTTTTGGTTTTCAAGAAGAAGCCCAACTTTGAATCTGGTTTCTGCATATATTGGTGCTTTGAAATGATGAGATGATCATAAGAAATATCATAAAGGATCCCCATTTGCCATTGACAACTATTTTTCTAGGGAGGTTGAAACCACGAATCAGATCATTTACATCCTGAATCCTTGTCCCGGCCTGACATGGTCGACCAAGCTGAGAGGCTGTATGAAGTTGAGAGCTTTTACCCAGATGCGGGCTATGAAAGAAGCCATCCCAACATGGTTCCTTGGAAGATCTGAAACCTATTTCGTGTTTGACCTGTTTGGTGTAGCAACACTTGGGGTGTCCAGGCCTAAGTGCCTCGCTGTTGATTTTACACACTACTTCAATCATCTTCAATCTGTGCAAGTCGAGATTCAACAATTTTTGAAGCCATGTATTTTGACACTCCGTAGCACTATTTACTATACTATTACTATAGTAAATATATGTAAATATATAATCTCTATTCAATTCTATCAGATTGTTCAAGTCCGCGAGCACTGCAGGTTCACACCCGCTTCCTCCAACACCTGCGCAGTGAACGGCCGAGCAGTCAACGAAGTCGCAGTGGCCAGTTCCAGCCCCGTGGCTTCGGTGGGGGTATCGTCAACGATAAAAAGTGCTCGGCTATATATTTTCTCCATAAACTCCGAATGACATGTCCAAAGACATTTCTATAGGGTACTTCGGTGCCAATTTCTGATTACCCTTCTGGTGAACTAACATAGCTATGGAAATCTATGAAAGCAATGAAGCCCAATTTATAGATGAGTTACCTACTAAAATGGTGATTTTCCGGTTCGCAAACTGTTACCCTCTGGTAAACAGCCACATAACTATAGAAAGATCCACCATTTTCAAGGGGTAAATCCGGTAAATCCACTATAAATATCTATAAATCACCATTTTCAAATTTTTCAATAGCTATTTTGACATCACCAGAGGGTATATCCCATTAATATCCCATTAAATCACTATAAAATCCCATTAAAGTACCAGAGGGTCCTTTCAGTCAACCCCTTTCTCCAAGGATTCGCCAGGAGTGTCCCTATAGCTCCGTCCGCTCGGTGCGATGGGCGACGGGCAATGCGTCACAGAAACCGCCCTTGCTGCTGGAGACGGGTCGGCAGGGGCAGCTGGGCAAAGATGGGAGAAGTGGGGGGGTCACAATGTATATATTATGTATAATATATATATACTGTATATAGAATTGTGTATGTATATATACATGTAGATAGATAGATAGATAGATAGATAGATAGATAGATATCTATAGATAGATATTTGTTTTCAACAACGGTAATAATACAAGAATAGAAATAATGGCAACACACAATAATACACAATAATAGACGTATAAATAAATTGAGATATATGAATTATGAATAATTAATTAACATACAATAAATCACAATAATATGTATGGGAATTGGTTGTTTCAATGATCATCCCGTTTGAATGACGGTTGGGATGGGGGATGATGGGGGTAATTATGCCCAAATGGCTTCAATGCAGACCGGTGAATTATTATGATTTATCAAGATAGTCTGGTTGGGGGTTTGTGACATTTTTATGTTTTTCCCAACCACACAAAAGGGATGATTGGTTGAGATGACGAGCACTTTTTTGGTTGGGTTAAGACCTGCGAATCAGTAGTACTAACATTTACCATCAATATACCCCCCAATGTTAGTATATATACCAGCACCATGGATCCGTCATGGGTAATAGGGATATGAACATGATATCGAAATAAAAAAAATGAGAGTAGCGATGACAATCACAATGATCTCATGGGACTGGTGGTTGATGGCTACTGCTATAATGTGCCAACTGAGCTTGTTGCGTTTGGGCTTTCCAAGGTGGGAATCTCTGGCAGGGACGGTGGACTGGTAGTTTGTTACTTCAATCCCAGAGCCAACCTGAACCTCAAGCCAATGATCCCAGACAGGTGGCAACACCAGCGCTGATTTCAGCCCCTTTAAAATGGGGCCTCGCCCAGGTCTCAAACACAGCTGCTGGAAGTGTTGATGCCATGGTCAGTCTGTGATGAGCTTCCCTCGGCAACGTGTTCTCTACTGTCATCCATTGACAGCGGCGTCTTGCCGCCAAAGAAGGCGAGGCTCTTCGCCAGCAATGGCGACGGCTGATCAGGATATCTGATGTATTCTGATGTTCTCTAGTCAGCCCAAAAGGGGAGGAAAGACACAAAACTGGGGGGCTTCAACTGTGGTTTTCATGTTTTTTATCATGATACTGCCCGCATCTGCAAGGTGTGTGTTGAAACTCTATCTTTTGGCAATGCGCCAACAAACTGACAATGGAATCGGTTGAGTTTCTGGGCTTCTCTTTGGGGGCCTCCCAAGCAGTGGGATCAACTTGGTGTTTGACAGTTGTGACATGTTAGTATATTTATTATATAGATTGAAAATCACATGTTAAAAGGTCAGTTTCTCAGTTTCATAATGTTTTCATGCACGCTTTTCGGAGGTGCAATTGCAGTTTTTGTTGGAATTCAATCCCCATTTTAGAAGCCATTTTTCACACAGTGATCATCCCACCCTGCCAGAAAGAGATGAAGGGTGGTTGGATATGGCTAAACAATTGCTAAACATAGTTCTTATTCGTTTAAAGCATGGTTAACCTTATGTTCTCCTCCATAGCTGATAGCTTATTCTAATGATTTTTAAACTTTTAAAAAAATGCAAAAAAAAGAAAACACATGGAAAATCAAAAAGCAAAACTTCAAACCTGAAAAAAACGGAAGCAAAATAAATGGTGCAAAAAAAGGAAAAAATGGGAAAACAGTGGACTTGTCCATTTGCATTTTGTTTGCATTTATTCTGCTTTTTCGATTTGCTTTTGTTTTTTGTTTTTATTTTGTTTTTTTTTCAAGGCAAAAAACAACATAAATGCAAAATAAAAGCAAAAAACACGCAAATCGAGAAAGCAAAATAAATGCAAAAAAATGCAAATGGACAAGTCCATTGTTTCCCCATTTTTTTTTCCCTTTTTAACTTTCCTTTTTTCCCCTTTTTGTTCCCCTTTATTTTGCTTTTGTGTTTTTTGGATTTTGCTGATTTGCTTTTTGTTTTTTCCATTTTTTTTGGCATGTGTCTCGGTTTTTTCAAGTTTGTTGATTCTTATAAGCTATGGTCTGCTGAACATAAGGTTAACCGCTTAAAGCACATGATTATTGATGACATGCATCCCTGATTTCGTTGGTTCAAACCCCAATCATATCATACTATATTCCACTGTAGCCCCATTGTCCATGAGTCTCCTCCATTATATCCACAAAATCAATCATTTTCTATGCTTAAGTCCCAAATTTCATGGGTTTACTCCATGTTACTCCAAAGTTTTAGATGGTGAAATCCCAATTTTCATATATTTTCATAGGATTTCGATGGTGTTCCCCAT
Source organism: Cladocopium goreaui (assembly GCA_947184155.2). Taxonomy (NCBI): domain Eukaryota; class Dinophyceae; order Suessiales; family Symbiodiniaceae; genus Cladocopium; species Cladocopium goreaui. The sequence goes on from CAMXCT020001324.1 coordinate 246,395, forward strand.
CACTTTGGTGAACTCTCTATGGACGCAGGTGGAGATCTTGCAGCACACCTTGGCCACGCTGCGCTCGTCCCTGCAAGGGGACGAGCTGGAAAACAAAACCGTGGTGGATGAGGACTGGATGGGGCCCTGGGGCCCTGGGGCCCTGGGGTTCGCTAAGTTGGTGCAAATAACATCAATCATAACAACTATTTTATAACAAATGATACGCAAAGAACGATATCTAGATGGGCTTATAAACCAACTTATAACTGGAGGAGCCCCATCCTGTGTGGGAAAAGCACACATATATATATATGTGTGTGTATATATATAACATATAATATGAATACATGGGGAACATATGGGAATACATATTTATATACATACTATTTTAATGGGGAGACATGGCCATAGAAATGGTCGATTTACCCATGAAAAATGGTGAATTTTCCATAGTTATGTGGCTGTTTACCAGAGGGTACATCTACCAAAGAACAATGCTCCATGTTTTTCTTTTGGTGGCTCGGTCGGGCTTTTCAACGCGTTTTTTTTCGGAACGCAATTCCTTCCCGCCACGGCGTGTTTTTGTGCAGTTTTCCCCACGTAGTTTGTGGGGGAAGGCAATAACGTTCCTTGTCACTTGCACTCACGTGATGCCACGTTACTTTGATGCTATGTCACGTTGATGCTACGTTATAGATGGGGTGGGGTGAGGTGGGGTGGGGTCGGGGGGACAATAACTTTCCTTGGCATTTGCAGGCACGTAATGTGATTTGCTAGGTAGTACATCTCATGTTAACCTGTACGTGGGGCTGTATGTCACCGATAGAGAAGTCCTACGTTTAGTCCTGGGGTTTGGGGTAGTACGTCACGTTAACTTGTTAATCTTGTTCTGGGATGGAGAAGTATGTTTTTGCACAAGATGCAACTGTTTGACCTTGGTAAAGACCACTCCTGGCCGCCCTGATGCAGAGAAAAAAGGCAGATCGGGCCATGACCTGCTCGTCGTGCTTTGCTTGTCAATTCGAAAGATCTGTTTTTTCTTAATTATATAGATTTATTTTGATCTCCATCTCGAAAAGAAATCATAGCTTATCACAGCTACATCTCCATCATCGATGAAGAAGAACTTGCTACATTACGTCGTTTCACTATGTCATCCACATTTTGATGATCTTTGTCAAACATTGTAGGAGGACTGTCGGCGCGCGTTTACGACATTTTACGACCCGACCGACCGAAGAACGATGCTCCATGGCCATGGCCCATTGAGTTCGATGATTTAGCTCAACATGAGGGTGCAAACAAAAGAAATTTGTGGAAGGTGTTCTACACCTGGCATAACAAACGCATAACGGCACAACATTAAATTGCACTAGCACTACATTGTATTAGAGACATACACGTATTGACATACATATTGATACACACACACACGCATATATATATATATATTTATATATATACATCCACAGGCATACATTATACATACGCATATGCATGCGCCGCACGTGCATACGCATATATACTCGTACGTATACTCGTTGCATCTTACATGCAATAAACACACACGCACACATACACATACTACATTACGTTTACATCCATACATGCACGTTTATAGGTTTTCAAACATTTTTGAAAGGGCATGTTTGAAACATATTTGCACGGCTTGCCCAAAACCCGTTAAATGTTGGATTTCCCAATGGGAAAATGGAGACAGAAACAGTCCCGCGGTGCGGTGCCTGCGGTTTCTGCCCCTTAATTTTTCTGTCCCATATCCAGGTCAGCGAGAAAAACAAGTCTAGAAGCTGAAAATTAGGTGGAAGCACCACGTTTGAGAGAGCTGTTTGGTGAAATGACGGCACATGGCTGGGGCAGGCAGCATGTGTGATGTTTGGATGTGCAGGTGAAAAGAGTAAGAATGTTTAATGTGTAATGTTTTTGACCCTTGGGACGGTCCACAACAAATTGGATAGAACCGCAGTACCAGTCATGGGAGAAAGCAATGTTTACTCAGCAAGAGCAGAACTGAAGATCTAGCTGAACTGCTTCCATGTAATTTGTTGAGATAGCCCAAAAAGGCATGACTTAAGCATATCTAATCGCAATGTAGGGGGACTTTTCTTAACTCACCGGAGGAGTGCTGGGAAGTACAGAGAGCAGCAATTGCAGCAGGCGCGCAGGTTTCCAGCCCCGGAAAAAAAACTGCCCTGGCGATCCGGATGAAGTAGTGCAGCTACTACAGTTACTACCGGGGCTCTCCAAATCATTCCAAATCTTCATGGTTTTAAAATGTGCTTTGAGTTGAACAGCCAACCATTTTTCATGGTTTTCATGTGACGCTAGGCTTCGAGTCTGGCTGGCAGCCGCCTTTCTTGCCAACAGAGCCTGAACAGCAGCAGGGATGGCTTGCGGAAGGTGGGGAAGACGCGGCAAAAAAATAGTATGATCGCAGGCTCAAGGAATGCTTTGGCTTGGTGGATCAGTGTGATTATTGTTAGGGTATTGTTAGGGTATTGTCATGCTATTTGCAGCCTTCTAGCCTCATGAAACAAGCAGCTCTGGGAATTTTTCACCAGCCGTTGAAGTTGATGCACCAAGCCAACCCGGTCCAGGCCTTGAAAAGCGCCATCCCTTACTGGACCTGACACGCAGCAACTCACGAAAGAAGAAAGGGCCGCCCATGAGGCAACTGCGCTTTTGGAAGCCGAATGGCACCTGGCAGCGGGAAATTAATGAACACACCGATGCTTGGCCAAGTTGATGTCAGATTTTTGTTTCGGTGATTGGATATGCATCTCAATGAAAGAGCCGGGAAAGAGCCGGTACCAGCTTGTACCCCACTTGTATGCCCATTTATATGTGGCTTGTACGTGGGTTATTGACCACTTACCAAGTGGGGTGTAGCAACTGACATTGGTGGATTTGTGGACAACCCGTCGTTTGCCAGGATGGTGAGGGCTGGCAGTACGCCACTGGTTGGGGCAGCCGTGACTGGCGAGCTTCCCCTCGGATTATGCTTGATGTGGTGCGAGCACGCAAATGGACCATGAAGTACACCCTGAATTTTGTGGCCCAGGCCCACGGGTCCTGGCAGCGGCTGATGACCCACTTAGTCCCAAGTCCTATAGGAAAAGAAGACCAGTTATCGCATTTTATCATGGACTTATATTTGGTGGAAAAAAATCATTGGAGAACCGGCTTCATTTCCAGATGATAAAAAGATCGCGCCAGACCTGCACACCAAACCTGTCCATAATGCTGACCTGAACAACTATTTCCATCTATTTCCCATGTTCCTTCACTTTTGTATGTAAAACTGTCATCATCATTTTACCGGACTGTCTCAGAGTTGGCTTGTCTCAGGAAAAGATGCCAGAGGCCCGGATATTTAGCTGGCAAAGACCATCTAAAGACTATTACTACTACAGCATAGCATTCTTGTACATTTTCCAGTGTAGTATGTCCTCCTAAACCAGCCCACATTCACCGTGTTGTCATCATCCTCCTCATCACCCCTTTTTCATGACGTAATCGGCAAACCAGCTGATACTGACATCTCCTTGACGTGCCAATTATATATATATGTATATAATTATATGTTATACACACATATATATATATTTATAGGATAATTACGCAATATTTCTCAGGATTATCATCAAAAAGAACACCCAGTGAAATTAGAATCTCAACTCCCAACCACAATATATATTTTCCTTCAACCACCAACTGTGGTTTATCCTCGTGGCGCAGATCAATTCCAAAGCTCCATCGCCCTGGCTTTCGCTGCCCATGTCCGTCTCCCCCAGCGCCGCGCCCTCCGTCAGCGACGGCGACTCCCTGCCGCCGTTGTCGGCGCCGGTCTCGGCAGAACCTTCACCCAAGCGACACGGGCACCGACACGAGAGGGAGGAGCCCAATGGGAAGCCGGGCACCATCGCGGAAGCTCGGACTTGATTGATTTTTCCAGGTTGAACAATCAGGGGTTTAAGAATAATCCTTTAACTTCAATGATTCAATTCAATGATTATTTGGTTGAAAGGCCGGATTTCAGGTGAAATTCTGAGAGTTACCTCAGAGTTCCAAGTCCAAGGCCCGGCAACTCCACGCCTTGGCCTCTGACGCACACCTGGCGCTGCCCCCGTCAGCACCGCCACCCGCGCAGCCGCCACCATGGCAGCCGCCACCCGCTCAGCCGCCACTCCGGCAGCAGCCGGCGTCCGCACCTGCGTCGGCGCAGTTGCCGGGGCCGCTGCGGCCGCGGGCGGCAGGGGAGACGGCAGTGGTCAAGACTCTTCCACTGGAAAGGACCATCACTGCAATAGTACTAGTAGTATCTGTAGTAGGGTGTTCCCAAATTCATGCGGGAATTTACTGTAATGGAATTTATGGGAATCTATGTAGCAGTCTCTTTGTTGCATTTTGTTGCTTGGTTGACATTCCAGAAAAAAATCAGAGCTTTGATGGGTGACCTGAGATTTCAAGACATGTTTGGCTCCAGAATCTTATGAAATTGATGATGGTGTTGAGGAGGTTATTCACTTCAACAACGTCTTCAATCACATGCACACAAGTACCATATAGAGATACAATGAGATACATATATAATAATTATATATATATAATTACACATATCTTCATATTCATAGGATATTTTGCATTCAGGGATTGCTGTCCAACACGAATCCTCTTGAGGAGGGCAGATCGTGTGCAACTAGCCTACCCACGAGCGTGTAGTGTGACTTCACCAAGTTCCGTTCAGTCGATGAGCTTTGTCCGGTCTCCCATGAGCGCAGTGGCTCCTACGTATCTTGGCATGGCAAGCAGTGACAAAATGATTTGGGGTATCAGAAATCAACAGGAGTCCACACCCTGCCCCGAAAAACATCGAAGAGAAGGCGGATGAACATCGTCCCCTTTTCTGCAGCATTCTTGGAGTTCCAGGGTCAGAGTGTCAGAGGGTCAACCCAGCGCCACAGGCAGATGACCCCACGACCCATGCATCCGCAAGCAGTGGGGAGCCCCCAAGTGGTCTCATCAATCTGGCATCCGTCGCAGCGGTCTGTTCAAGCCACAAGCATGCCAGTGTATCGTTGCTTGGCATGTGATGGCTTCTGGCAGGCAAACTCAGAAAAGCCACGAGGATAATTAATGAATGCATCTATGGAATCCAGCAAACCCTATGCAAGCCATAACGCCATAACATACTACCCGTGCACACTTTCATTCAATAGATACTTGGTGGATATATATATATATAATTAATAATAATAAATAATAATATATATATATTATTTATTTATTTATTTCTCTACAGCAATCGCACTTTTGGTGACTTTCACAGGTAGATATTTGGCGACTTACGTGGCTCGCAGGTCCCCAGGTGGACGTGCTGGCGTCGAGCAGGTCCTCTGTTGCCAGCAGGGTGTCTGCTTCAAGGCAGGGAAGCGCCTTGTTTGATTGCTGGAGAATATAGCCCCAGATATTACTATATATACACGATATAGATAGATAGATAGATAGATCGATAGATAGATAGATAGATTGATCGATAGATAGATAGATAGATAGATTGATAGATAGATTGATAGATAGATTGATAGATTGATAGATTGATAGATAGATAGATAGATAGATTGATCGATAGATAGATAGATTGATAGATAGATTGATAGATAGATTGATAGATTGATAGATTGATAGATTGATAGATTGATAGATAGATAGATAGATAGATAGATAGATATAGACATAATTTGTATTTATACATATATATATATACATACGTAATTATATTTATATATAATTGTTATAGTTATTATGCATATGATTATTTATATATATATACTGTATATCAAATTATTATCATTTAATTATTATTGTTATATATACACCGAGAGAGGGAGGGAGGCCAAAGCTGGGAACCAAAAAGCAAAGTGGCCAGGCCTCAGCATCCCTCCATCGTCCAAAGAAGATGATCCACCTGGAGGCAGGTGACCCCGGGAGAATTTCAACTTCCCATAGGAAAACCACGGAAATGTTCATGGAAAACCACCCGATTTAACTATTCTGAGGTGAAAACGCGCGGTGTGTTTGTTTAATCCTTAAGCCGGGAACATCGCATGTTGTTCCACGCAAAGAGCTCAACTTTCAGGCGGTAAATCACATGTTTTCACCTTTTTAATGGGTCCATCACATGTTTTCCCGAGAAAGTCACAGCTGTAAATGGGACAATCACACTTTTTGATGGTAAATTCTGGCATTCAACTGAATAAGATTCCAGTGCCAGACCTCGGTTTAGTCATCCTGGAACTGTTCATTAGGGGTCCCCCGAGTAAATTCCAGGTCAGAAACTATCGAGTCGAATCAGCTTCACAGAGCAGCGTCCGGAATCAACATCCAAAATTTCAGATCAGCGTCGCAGAATCAGAGTCAAAGACGGTCCTGGATCAAAATCGTGGATGAATGGTCGGGATGGTAGGGATGATCGAGACAGTCGGGACGGATTTGTATATTTTATTTATGTATATTTATGTCTTATAATATTTATAGATATAAATTTATATAGGTTTTCTTTTAGGGTTTCTTTAGGGTTTCTTTTTCTTTTGTTTTTTTTTTAAAGGGTTTCCTTAAGGGTTTCTTTTGGGTTTATTCTTTAGGATTTCTTTACGGTTTCTTTGTTGGGACTGTTTGGGTCGGGAGGGTCGGGACAGTCAGGACGGTCTCTACCGTCCGATCCAAACCGCCCAAATCCAACCAACACACGGGGCCCCGCAAAGAGAGTGGTTTATGATGGTTTATGGATGTTTATGGTGGTTCATCAATTCTGATGGGAATGGTCTTTTTTAGGTCTCGGGTCTAAGGTATCCAAGTTGATGCCATATTATGCCAATTTGCGGCATGGAAAATGCCATCCATTTCTTGGACAACAATTTCAGGTTTTGGAATGTTTCGGATTCATTTTCGATGATTTTGGAATGCGGCTAGTAAGGTGCATGGCTGGGGTCGTCCCCTCCAAAAAAGGCTTGATCCCCAGAACGGGGCTTCACCCTCCTTTAAAGAAACACAGATTCTTCATTGGATTGGACGTTGCCGTGCAGATGAGTGTTTTCGAATTAGTAAAGTTTCCATCAGTCTCCAACCAGTCATGCTGGTTTATTGGAGGGGAATTCTAAGAAAGTCATTGGCAGCGATGGTTTACTGCGTTATCCCAATCATGTCTCGCAGACCCAGCGTCGATCTTGACCGCTGGCCAGGCGATGCTGAAGTGCATTTTTTTTTGTTCTCTATGATCGATTTGGTTTCACGAAATGAAATTCGCCAATTTTTCGCGCCGCGCAGACTGCGGAACCGCCGTAGGTTTCACTCCGATGGAGGAAGTGCCGGTTTAGGGTCCTTCGTTGGGGACCCTGTAGACGAGGCCCCAGAAACCGTATTTTTAAATGTAAATTATAGGGCATAGGGGAGCATTGATTTGCCATCCCAAGACGTAGATTTCAATTGCGAAAAAAGTGACCGGATGAACGAAGTGCTGCTCCCTTTGGATGCTCACTTTGCAACATGATCAACATGGGACCAACTGTAATACTGTTATACTGATATTATACCTCTTTGAGACCAAGTGAAACATATTGCTGTGGATAAACGGGATATAACTATAACTGGATGATTTTGGGCATTTTTTGGCTCGAGAGACGAGTTTTTTTTCAGTTGCCGAGTCTGGCCCCAAGACGGGGCGCTACTATTCACTCGGTCACCTCACGCCGCAGGCGGGCTGGCGAAGGCAGCTGGCATCATGAAACAGTCCAATAATTACTCCATAAATAATAATATTGACTATTATAAAATATAATTAATTATATACTACATATACATACCGAACAGACATGGTTAAACGATGTTAAACGGTAAACCTGGTTTGGATAATTAGATTGATAAGGGGTATAGACAAGTTGTATGTTTGTTTGCCGAGCCACGGGCAGGCGATCCAGCAGCAGGTTCAAGGCCAAAAGAGTTTAATCAGGCTGGAAATGTGGGCACATGACACGAGTGGCACATCTGACCTGTTGATACCTGTTGTTCAACTATACATAATTATATATATTAATTATATCGAATTATGTTCAATTGTTTTGTGCATGGGAAAATCTGCGGGGAAATCTGGTTTGTCCAATTATAAGGGGTTCCTGTAAATGGTTTCCACAAACCAACTCTATAGCAAGTGAAAGGATGGCAAATGAAGGCTGCGTTGCCATGCTGAGGAAACAACTCTGACATTGTCCAAAGTGAATTGAGGATTGGCAGTTGGCACTGGCATCCACGCACACGACCATACGATTGCCTGAGATTGCATGCCCATTATATCCCCATGCTACAGTATCCATATGTATCCATATCAAATTCCCATTAGACCATACCCTCTGGTATATATATATAATATAATATATAATAATATATAATATAATATAATATAGTATAATATAATATAATATATAATATATAATATATACTATTAATATTACTGTAATATACCCTCTGGTAATCACGGTATGGCACTGGAAAATCCCCCCAAATGTTTAAGACCTCGACATGGCCAATGTTCCTGGATTTCCCGGCCCGCCATGTTGCCGCAGGGTATCCTCCAAAGTGTTTTGTATAGTTACCGCCCAAAAAGAAAAACAGTGATTGGAAGTTTAGGACTTTGCTAAACTCTACTTTTTGTGTATTGGTTTCATTTGGTGTCCCCTAATTCATCACCCAGTTGGCTGATTTTTCCATGAAAAATCTGCAGGCATGGGCTGTGCATTGGGTGGCAGACGGGTCCACCCTGGCAAGGACACCATGGCTGTTGTTTGGGCGAGACATTAGAAATTCAATTGTCGATTGGTTATCATGGGGATGATTATACTACCATTTTTTTTGAGGGGGATCATGTTTTGATATGTTTGGATGATGTTCCCAGCATTGGATGATGGGAAGACCAAAAAGCGGTTTTCTCTGAGTAGATTTTCCTTCAAACCAATCCATTGAGAATAGATGTTTTATGATATATATTTTTCTTTGCGCCACAAACTTGACATTTGAGCGGTTTGAAATATATTATATAGTATTATATATGCTGATTATACTGATGCTTATTGTCCACTAAAAGTTTACAGATCGCATTTCGGTCAATGCATCACGCCCCCCAAGTGACTCAAAAAATCTGATGAATCCCAGACACCTCTCCTACTGCTCTTGGAGTAGGACGGTCTCTATGATGGCGTCGTCGAATTCTCAGAGGCTTCCGTGGCCGTCGCGGATTTGTTCAGCTGGTGGTACTAAGGTTGCTGGGCAAGACGGTCAAGTCCCATGGCTCAACTGGCTGAACCGGTCGAAAAATCTGAGTTGATCGGATGATGTGGTGATCAAAGAAAGAAAAAGGTAGGTAAAGATGGATGTTTCAGACTTTCTGATTCATGCATGTTGGATTTGGCTTCAATGTCAATGAGTTGGGTGACCAATAAAAAGCAGCGGCACCGTCAAGGCATCCGGACGCAGACTGAGCGAAATCGAGTCACTCGACGGGATCGGAAGGCTATCTGGGCAAAACCCAGGAAGTCCAAGTTCAAGGTCCACAATCCCCTGGTAAAACCACGGACCAAACATTTTTCGACTGCTTTCAGAGACAGTTGCATCGGATCTATATCTCTAATTTGGCAAAGGAAAACCGCCCCTGATATATTTGGGCCATGATTTTCCAAAGGTTTGATTCAGGTTTGATGGTTTACCAATGTTTACCATGATTTTTCCAATATTTACCCAATCGGGGTTGATGGTTGATGGTTTCCCATGGTGGACCTGTCCAAGGAGCGAGCCAGGAGCGCCATCTGGCCAAGGCGGAGCTTCGTGTCATGTTTTTCAAGACTGGCTTTAATTTGGGAAAGCACTGTTTAATTATGTGTTATTATTAATAGTTAATTGTTTACTTATCTTAATTTCACATCATTTTACTATATCAGTTGGTGAAATCCTCATGCGAAGCTCGTGAAGTCCCGATGTTTGGTGGAAAGGCTGGGACCCTCTGAGTCGCTCCAGGCCTAAGAAAAGACAAGAAGCTGCAACGAGTCATTCGCGGAGGGAAGGATCGGCAATGGGATGACGGTTTGTTTTAGACCTGTCTGTCGAAACACATGGGGAATCCCATCTTTTGAGAAATGGTCATTAAAAAAACCTACCAAAATAGAAACTTATATAATTGATATAGTTAGTTATTAGATTTTATTAGTCGGATCTCACTTTTCTCTTTCTCTTGGGGTTACTAGATTGCAAATGGATGCATGAATTGGAGAGATGATTTTGCTTTGCTACGAGATGGCGACCTTAGCGACCTTTGGATTTTTGCAGGAATTCAACATGGGGAAAATGGATGAAAGTGGCGACCCAGCGAAAATCCATATTCTTTGGGAAAAAGAATCTGGAAAATCTATGAAAATCTGCAATCTATTTGTTTCTTGATGAGAAAGTCATCGAAAGATGAATGTGGACATTATAATATATATGGGAATGGAAAATACGTTTTCGTTGCCATGCGAAATTGCCGCGAGGGTATAGGCTGGTTGCTGGGGTGCTAGGATGATCATTCCGGATTAAAAAAACACATGCTGCGCTGCACGACTGGTTGATGGTTCCGAAGGCTCTTAGTCGTTCAATTTCCTTTGAAACTACCAGCAAGGCAATGATATTCCATCCATTTCCGTTCAGTTTTACGGAATCGTGTGACGTTTGACGTAAAAATGAATTTGGCTCACTGAATTGATCCTAGCTATTCAACAACTTCCAGCCCAGAATTTTTCAGATCTTTACAGTCTTTACATGTCTTGACCATCCCCAAGAAAGTTCAAAAGTCGCTTTGGGAAGAATCATGGCGGAAAGAAACCCATATTGTGGTAAAGCCAAGAATAAACCAAGCCCGAAATCTTCATGAATTGGGGGGTATAAACTTTCCCCAAATGATGGGTCTGATAGGTTTATAGATGTTTATAGCATTGGGCGAACCCCACATTGCTTGGCTGGTTCTACCATTTTTTACCATGGTTTCCTGTGAAATCCATGGAAAACCAGGACCCTGCGGCTCCGAAGTCTGTGAAGGGAGGAAACGTCTCTTGGCGACGGCCTTTTTTCGATGCTGGAAACATCTGGGAAACGCCATGCCATCCATGGCCTGATATTGATATAGGTATATGATAGGATTATGATAGGTAAACCTTGGATGGATAGTTTATGGTACTTTGATCTTTTGCGATGCATGGGGCTATTTTGAACTAAAATTCTTGGTTTTTTCAGCGCATCCAAGACTGGCCATGCATCTGGAAATATCTGGAATGATTTTGGGATAAATGACAGTGAATATTCTGAATGTACCATACATGGTCCATGGTACCAAGGAAGTCCATTTCTGACTGTTCGGGGGACATATAACATATAACGATCAGAAGTTGACGCATCCACATGGAGAGTCGTTTCTTGCCAACCTACGTCCTTTATCTCTCTCTCTCTCTATTTGCAAATGCAGACGCCTGGGTAGACAGGACGGGCAGATAGAGAGAACGAACAACTAGATGCAAAGGTACAAACAGGGCAAAGATTGCCTCGTACTGGAATGATGATTAGTGAGGGGAGTCATCCCCAAATGTTCTTATTTCAGCTATTTTCATCTATTTTCAGGTTGGTGAATTATATATATTGAATTATAGGAATTCAGCCAGAATCGTTGCATATTTGTAGCATATTGTAGTGTGATAAATATCATGTCAAATCACATTCCATCGTCACCTGGATGTGTCCGCCACAGAGGACTTGACGCAGCACATCTGCTACCCGAGGTCAGTTCTGAAAACCGGCGATTTATTCTGAAGGTTCTGCAGAAACATTTTGTATTTGGAAATTTAGACGACGCGTCTTGACATGATAGCCGTTGCAGCCGTTTCGTTTTATAGCGCCGTGTTTGTCAGATGCGAAATCCTATAGGAAAGACATTTAAAGACCAGCTTTTTTTGTTTATTCTTAACTTCCCATTGAAAAACATGTGCCAAACTTCGAAAGATCCGACCAACCATGACCCAGATAGCATTTTCCTCGTGTTTTGCTCAGGATGAGCAGGAAACTGTCGTCGACCATTTTGAGATGCAGAGAGCAGGCCCGGATGAGCTGATTTTTGCTCAGCACGAAGTTGGGGACTGTGCGGTGCTCAGGTGCTCATAATGTGCTGACAGCATTGGTGCTCAGTGCTTATGCGAAAGACTGAACTTTTAAGCTTCAGTGAGACCATACGCAAAATTTGAATATGATTTCAGGATATTTCAGGAGGATTACTGTACAAGTCATTGCGAAACTCATTCCAGGTATAGAAGTGTAACACACACACATACATATTATACCCTTACATGTGTTTTTATACAAGTGAAGCCGATACTGCTGGCCAGGCTTTGTCCTTGTGGCACCCCTGAGACAGACAGTGCGGGTTTTCAAAAACTGGTTATAGGTAAAACATTCATAAATCAACACTTTTCTATCTCTTCTGGGTATTGCTGCCTGGTGGATCTCATGTTACATCCAGTGGAAACCAGGGCCCTCTCAAACTGCTGATTTCCCAGTCAGCAAACTTAAAGAAACACGCTTAGCGGAGGCTATATTTCATGTAACATCCCATATTTTCCTGGTGAAACAGTGAAACACTCATATTAATGTGTTCCCCATGCCCATTTTTCCCACCATTTGAAAGATCCCAAGACTTTCGTGGGATCTCAACCTCCAACTAGATAGTGAGAAAGTTATATCATGTTATATCCCATAAAAAATGTATCCATGATTATTTATCCCCATGATATTATGGGCAGCTGAGGCTGGTACATCATCCAAAGCGGCATCTTCGAGGTTTGCGTGGACGACCGTGCCGTGCGCCAGCTGCGCGCGAAGCACAGCTTCGGGGAACTGGCGATGCTGTACAGCGTGCAGCCTGGCGACGTGAACCATGGGATTTAATCATGAAAAAACACACGCACACATATATATATATATATATACATTATATAATAGCTTAACCGTGAAAAATGTAGGGATTTAACAAAGAAAACATGGTGATTCAGCAATGAAAAATGATGATTTAGTATTCTTCTTAGTATGATTTCATCAAGAAGGTGGATCGGACCATCAAATATCATGGAAGACCAGAAGACCCAGCAACAAAGGAAGTGTTTGACCATAAAACGTGGGATCTGGGTGGAAAATGACAAGCTCACAAACACAGTGCCAGGGCCAGGTAGTACCATAAATGATAGAAATGGATAGACATGATGCTTAGTAGGGGGCTCGTCCCAAAATGTTTCAGCTATTGTGAGTTGCTGTGGTGGAAAATGACAAGCGACCAAAACATGATATTCTACTCTTCAAAGTATAGGTTGAAAGTTTCCTTCCTGAATATGAACAGCTTTGGACAAATTGATCATTTCATTTTGAGGATGGCTGGTGCCGCATGAGAAGCCAAGGGCCAGCAGTGGGTGGATTGCCCCGCCAAGGCCTAGAACGGCCACGGTCACGTGCAAGGAGAAAGGGATGCTGTGGAAGATGCATGCAGATCAATTCAGAGAGCCTCAGCTGGCAGATACCCTCCACTAATTTGACAGCTTGTTATGGAAATGATGCATCAATAGATTATTTACCTGTGAACAATGGTTATTTTCAATAGCAAATGGTTTAATTACCGGAGAGACACATCCAGCTGGTGTCGATGGTTATGACTACTTCACAGGCCATTACAGCTCCAAGTTGCAAATGAGTTTTCTGAATCGATGTTTGATCCATGTCACAGCTGATGGTTGTTTACTGCTCATCCCTTCCCATTATATAATATGGCATACCCATACATACCCCCATTTTAGAATTGTACTGGCCCTCTTTATGTTAGGGGCCCATATTGGGAATATGTGATTTCATATTGCCATATATTGGCTACCCATAGCTGTTTCCATCTCCTTTTCAGGATCATAACGCCCGTGTTTTTTCCCCCAGTTGATGACTGACCCCTTTGAAATTTCGGAATTTTCGCTCCGTATGCCATCGTTTAAGTATTGTTTAAGTCACCTTTCTCCTAGGTGTGCATGGAACAGCTGAGCGCGAAGAATATGAAGCGAGCGCGGCTTGAACTGCGCAGGAACTGGTGGGACTCAGGGGATCATCGTAACACAAAAATCAACCCGAAAGGAAAACAGATAGTTGTTGAATGTGTTTGATCATATTGAATCTATTCATGTATAGGGGCTTTCTTAAGGAAAACATATTATGAACACATATGAAAACATGATATGAAACATCATGCAGATGGAAGATTTACTATGATTTAGCTCAATGTCTGGAGTCTGGATAGTTCTAATCACGCCAGTTCTTAGCGTTTTCCCAAGTTGATGACTCAGGGCAACTTGCGAAGAAAGCAAATGGTAACGAGCGATCACGAGGGATTCAAAAACAGGTACTAGGATGTACTAGGATGTACTAGGATGTACTAGGATCTGGGTAAAATATAACGACCCCACTGCGACCTCACTGCGACCTCACTGCGACCTCACTGGAATCATGTTTAATAAGGGAAATCATCCCCAAATGGCCTTAATTCAGGTCAGTGAAATATTCTAATTTAAGTAGGATGTATACTAGGTACATATTCACCTTAAGGGCCTTCTGCTGACCTTCATCTTTCTGGGGATGTTGGAACTGAGTTTCCAAGGCTGGAATTCTTTGAGTCGGACAGCACCTTCCGACACATGTCCAAAGAGGAGAAGAGTATCCTCAGCACCGCCTGCTCAGTGCAGAACTTTGCCGCAGGAGAGGTGATCCTCCGGGAAGGCCATGGGAAACATGGGATGAGTCACTGATGAGGGAAAAAAATTGAAAGAATGGAATAAAGGACCATATCAATCCATATCATGGGATAAACCACCTATCAACTATGTTGATGGAAAAATTGCTGCACCAGTAGGTGGTTTATCCCATAACTTTGAGGCTTTCAATCATCCAAGGTGCTGCAGGATTCCCTTTTTTCACTGTATGGTATGCATAGATGTCCCAAAGTCAAAACCAACCAATAGGTAGGTAGATGATACAACCAATAGTATACCAAATCAGCCCGTCTATTTTTCCTAAAAGGACCATATTGATGGGATGATCAAATAGGTTAAAAAAAATGATCGTTTTGATTCAAGCCTTTTGAGGCGTTGGTGATCGTTTTTGGTTTTTGCAAATGGGAAATTCACCATTTGTTGAACCACCATAGGTCTCTATAGGATTTTTCTGATTTTTGTTGTGCCCTCTATCAAATCGACCTCAAGTAAATCCAAGAAACATGGGACCAGTCTTATCGCTGTGAAGCTGGAAAAGATGCTTGAAACCCTGACAGCCCGAGATTTCCCAGAAAATGGGCGCAGTTCCATAATATTTTGTAAGTTTAATATGTTTTCATCACCATGGCTCAAAAAATGGGCTAGCACGAAGATATTCTGCGAAATTGGGAGGCCTACGCACCCGCTGTGCCAGGTGAAGTGGGTGAGTGGATGTTCATCGTCACGGAAGGAACCGTGAAAATTGTCGATCAGCAACTCGACATTCCGTGGCAACACGATCAGCACGGGGGGATGGGCGTGGCATTTTTAGGCATTTGTTGCTACACCTGATTGGATGTGATTTCGGCATAGTTCGGCAACTTGAAGAATCTTCAGCAATCAATGGCTGGGGATTTACCCTCTGGTAGACTAACAAAACTATGATCTATGGAAAATCACCTATGGGAAAATCAACTATGAATGGCAATGTTCAATAGCTACGTAACAAATTACCAGAGGATATTTCTATTAATTTCTGATGATACGGCAACAATCCACGGGCCTAGTGCTCGGCAGAATAGGTTTGGCAACTCCGAAATCAAGAAGCCCGGTGCCTTGCTGGGAAGCTCTGGAGTGCCACTCGGTACAAAACGTAGAAATGCCACAACGGGAACCACTAACAAATTGAACAGTGCAAGAACAGTGCAAATATATGTGTTATTATGTGTTTATGTGTGTGTAATTACCAAAAATAATTGCAAGATAACCACGCAATGCAGCCCTATCTGATCTTATGAGAATAAGTGGTTATTTCAAGTCATCTAGCACGTCACCTCAAAAAGCCACAAATCCGGAGACGCTGTGGGAAGCTCCAAATTTCCAAGCCATGCAATGCCAACATACTCCAACCATCCATCAAGCTACCAATCCCAAGAACCATGTAAATCTCCGTCAGAAGATGACCAAAATGCAGATCGAAGTGTGATCCATTGAGGATGTACTCCAGTCTCAACTGCAGTGGGGCCACTGCAGTTGACAAAGTGTTGGGAGCCTCAGGGTCGAACTATGTCCAACTCGGTTGCTGATGTGCCAATCCCAGAATCGATTTAGATTTGGGAAACACATGCAGGACCCCAAACCGGCATTGGGTTTGCCACTACATGAGATGGTTTCATATGATTTCTATACTGTCCATGACCAATTTGAAGCAACTTTGCAAGAATCAATTCATTGAATGTTGATTCAATTTGATTCATCATTTTCAGTTTCTGTACTTTGTCCATATCTTTGTCCTATTTTTGCGAATGAATAAGGGCGGTTTTTGTCATACCCCAGTCTTGGTTCAACGCATTGCAGATCACTGGAACCCAACCGGGGCCCCAAGGACCTGCTTAGCTCTGGGCCGGAAATCGCTCGAGAGCCTGCTGGGTCCTGGTGGTAGCGTCTTGCGCCGAAGCGCCATCAAGGCGATGCTTATGGACAATGCCACCTGGATCCACCTGGCCATGGGGGAAATACCCTCTGGTAATTTAACATAGCTATTGAAAATGGCCATTTATAGTGGATATACCCATTAAAAATGGTGATTTTCCATAGTTATGTTAGTTTACCAGAGGGTATCTGAAATGGGACCCTAAAAACGATAACACATGATACGACAAGATGACGATGATGAATCGATGGGGGTGTTCCGTCATGGGAATATCATGGGATGAATGGATGGAATATTCTGTAATATTCTGTTTTTTCACCGCCAAAACTCACCATAAATGAAACATGCGGAGCTTCCACAGCCTACAGTGCCACATGGCCTCGGTCGAGGTTGAAAGCGTGGACTATTTCAGGCAGCTGACGGAGAAAGAACTCCATGATGTCGCTTCGCAACGGATTTTTGGTGGGTTTATCATGGTTATATCATATGGTTATATCATGGTTATATCATGGGTATATCGTGGTAAATGTGGGTTCGAGGAAGATGACTTGGCACGCAAAACGGTCACACACAAAAATCAACGGGGAATATGTGGCTACGGGATACCACAAGGCCACACCCATACGCCAAGTAAAAATTGCATTTTTTTGGTGGAAGGGAGGAATGGTCAGCCATGAAAGCCTATACTGTATTCTCCTATATAATAACTTGATATTAGTGTAGTATAGTGTAGTCGGAGTGGGTCAAGACTCGGTCACCAGCCCCAGACAGCCTCATGCGATCATTTCACGAGATGTTTGTCATGCATTTGGGCATTTTGGCCACCAAGGTTTTTGGGGTGAAAAAAATCGGACCTTACCTTGACCGCATTGTTTGATAATTTCACTTTCCGCAGGCTGTTTGGCACGAGAAAAGCCGTTTGATTTGCAATGGTTTGGACTCCCAGATCTTCGTTACTATACCATTTATTCACGGTTATAGACTATAGATGGTTATAAGTTATAATCTTAGTCATACCCCCTACTCCAACTCCTGTTGATATACCCTCTGGTAAACCAACATAACTATGGAAAATCACCATTGTTCATGTGTCAATCATCTATAAATACTATAAATGGTCCATATTCCATAGCTATGGTAGTTTACCAGAGGCTATCATGATATATCCCCTACACCGTTGTGATAGTTGATCCCGGTGTTTGGGTGAGCCATCCTTTAGGTGGTGGACCGATTTGAAGAAGCCTCTTTTTCAGCTGGCGCACCGTAGCGTGGTGAAAATTCAGGTGATGGACCAGGGTGACCCAGCTTGGACCGGGGAAGCCTTTGGGGATAGATACACATAGATACAATGGAACATGTTTAATGTTTATCGGATATAATGTAGTATATATGTATGGGATATATAAGTAGCAATAATAGGGATCTAAAGTGACAAATAGCAGGATGGATAATTCGATCCTATGGTAGTTTAACGGTTTGCCATTTAAAATCACAGTTTTTACGATGTTAGTAAATCATCAATAAAAAGGGGAATCTTGCAGATGTGAAATTACCATGCAGATGTGAAATTACCAGAGGGTAATCTAACTCATATCCACAAAATCCTATTACACAAACACATATCAAAACATATTAATCATGCGTATTATATATATATGGTGATTCAGATGTGTTTTTATTCTCCAACTCCAATTCGATGATTATTCGACAAATTCGATGTCAGGATGTAATTGCCGGCAAAAGGTGGTTCTGAGATGTGTGATCCACACCCTTGTGACCCTTGGACATTAGGATTGATTTTGCATTTGAACGTCTAGTTAGAACATGTTAGAACCCAACCTTCTGAACAACTTGGCAGCCCCTACTTTGGGGGCATTTTAGGAATCGCAAGTGGCGAATAAGCCGTAGAACTAGGGCCAGGGTATATCCTACAACTGGATGATGTCATATGTGCCAGGGTCAAATCTAGGATAAATTGCCTATACAAGGGGATGGTCATCAATCAATTACTGGAAGTTTTGCCAAAAACTCACCATGTTTGGGATGACCACGGCCCAATGAATCCAATATGTTTGACCATGGCACATAAGTGGATGAACAACCCATACCATCATCATCATCATCATCATCATAATCCTCATAATCCTCGTCATGTATAGATCTTCTTAACATGTACCAATTCAGTATGTCAGTATACCTCGAGGATTGTCTCTGCGGGAGCTCCAGCCCAGCTCCTGGTGGTGGTCGTCGGACAGGCGTCATATGGGATGTTACAGGGATTTTTTCTGGGATCTGATAGCCAATGGTTTTACCATGAAATATAGGGGGTTCCTGTAAATTTTCCCATCATCCAATTCTGTAAGATAGCATTTTTGATGGGTATTGAACCGAGAACAACGGATGTTCAAGTGGGATATTGTTGTATGCGATTTACCCTTTGGTAAGCTAAGTTTGCTATGGAAAATCATCATTGTTTGGGGGTCAATCAACTGTAAAGCACCATTTTCAATAGCAAATTGTCAAACTAAACAGAGGGTAGCCTCCAGTATATGGGAGAATCATGGGATAGTTATGATAGCCTCCAGTAGTACTGAAACCAAATAATATATCATTACAGGATAATATGGGATAACATCCAGTAAACTACCCTCTGGTAAACAAACATAGCTATTGAAAATGGCCATTTATGGTGGATTTACCCATTGAAAATGGTGATTTTCCATAGTTATTTTAGTTTACCGGAGGTAACAGTTCGCGAACTGGAAATCACGATGTTTAACGGCTAAAAGATCTATAGATGAACCATCTTCCATAGCTACGATAGTCTACTGGATATATTGCCGATGAGTCTGATCAGAACATGGCACATGATATTGCAATAGCCATCATCTTAAAACGGGGTATATCCCATTTGTTCCAATCTCATAAACACAAATAGGGGATGGTTTATGAAACTCCTACCACGGAAAAAAAACAAACAACGTTGCTCATTTGGTGTGAACACTGGCGTGAACCAAACCACCATGCGGCTGGCGCATGATATGATACTGAAACTCATTGACAGTCCTCAGTTTCTGAGTGCGTCTGAATTTCACGCCTCTGACTGGACCACTTGGTCGAGTCGAGCCATGACCATTTGAGCCCTATCATGAACCCTCCCAGCAAGTTATTTATTTGGGTACTATATAGTATATATATATAATTATATATATATAGAGATCCCATTTAATAATGTCAAGGACCATTAGCTGGTGGGCAAAAATCCGAACGGCTTGACTCACCGATGTTTGTTGGTCAAATTTCCTCCATTTTATCGCGTGAGATCATAGTGAGATCCTATCATTTCCCAACATTCCACATAACCACGTAAGTTTCGCAACTGTTATGTGGTTATAGTTTTCCATTCCCGTTGCTGTTGCATTGTGTTTCAACAATAGTGTGGCCGTCCAAACCACCCAAACAAGCCTTGCTTTTGTATTCTCCATGCTCAGGAAAATCCCATCCAAGTTCCAAGTATTCTGTCAATTCTGCCAAACAAATGGTTCACAATAAAAAAAATAAAAAAATATATATATATATATTTATAAATTATATATATTATGTATATCGTCACATTTTACCTGGGATTTTCCAAGACTTTCCAAGGATCTTGTGGGATTTCCATGGCTTTCCATCATTTTCTCAAGCCCTGGGCCCTGGGTTAGGTGGCCGTGATGGATCCAGAGACCGCGGGGCTCAATGATCTGGCGGAGATCGTTGCCCGGGAGCGGAGCTCAGCCGGAAAAAAGTTCAAATGGATCGACAGTTCGCATGGAAAGATGGTGATTGTACGATTTGGTCGTCAAGAATGATGATTTAGCAATCAACATGACTGACAATGATCATCATCTTTAGCAATGGAAAGATGATGATGATTTAGCAATCAACATTGTGATTAATAACCATGTATAATGATGTATAATGTATAACCATGAAAACTATTCAAAGGTGTGGACCAAAGCATAAACGAATGGGGTGTTAGCCAACAAGATTCATAAAAGGTGGTGAGTTCATGGTTCTGAACGCCTGTGCAGAAGATGGGCTACGAAACCGCACAAGACAAACACAGATATCCGCCACCATAAACCGATTGGCATGACCCATAATAATAATACTATACCCATGATTGCACAAACAACATTCAAACAACCAAATAAATCCAAATAATGTTTTTGGGTTGGAACATTGGATGGATGCTGGTATTCCTTTTGATTTTGGGTGAGTTACATTTTCATCGGTTGGGGTGGACATCTATTGCTTCCTAGGGATGTTCGCAACTCCAGTGGAAAGATTGTCGGCTAGGAGTCAGCTGAGTTTTCATGATCTTTCTTTGTTTTATTCTCACCATATTGGAACTGACTGCTTCTCAAAGACCCAATGTCAAAAGATGAGATTTCTCAGAAAAAATACTGAAAAACCATTAGCCTCCGCATTCAATGGGTGTGATTACGGGAACAATACGAGGCAAAAGCAATCTTTTAGAGGAGTCAAATCAGTCCAATGCCATGTTTCCTGCCTTTGGTTGGGCATTTTGGAAGGCCAGTTTCCATCGGGTGACCGAGGCCAAACATGTCCTGAAGCCGGGTCAGCTTCACGGTGCGCAGAGTTTGCTGAACAACACACCGATGGATTTCAGGCCCCATCGAAATCGCCATGGTGCAATGATGGCTTGGTAATAAGGAAATCTGGAGTGGTTTTCCTATGGTTTTCCTATGGTTTTCCTATGGTTTTCCTATGGTTTCCCTATGGTTTCCCTATGGTTTCCCTATGGTTTCCACATTTCGTAGGGATTTTTTGTTCCGACGAAGTTTGCGCCATTGATTTCTGGGTGAAGCCTCCTGGGAAGAGGCCAACACCCCAGGCTTTTGGGAGGGGATTCCTCTATATAGACATTGGATTTTTTAGATAATTCACTATAGGCTATACCAATATTTTGATAAATTATTATGTAATTAACTTAAATAACTGTATTTTACTATATATATATATTGTTGGATGTTCTTGGGTGTCCATTCCATCCTTATTGATGGATACTGCATGGGTCCCAGCCTTTTGACCCTCTTGTGTTTGTTTCCAAAATAAACGCAGGTTGGTGGCACTCGAAAACACCCAGCTCCACCGCGTGTCCTACAGCATGGTCACGCAAGTGCTTGGCGGTCATGAGCTTACACGGCGGGTTCAGGGCTTTATCATGCGCCCAGGAAATGACTGAGTCAGTACACAAGAAAATTGAAACATCTTGAAAAGATTTGAACAGTAGTCATGCAGTCTATCTTCAGCACCACGGGCCAACATGGAAGTTGTATGATACTTCGAGCCCGATGGCTGATGATGGCTGAACCTCCATGGCGATGGAGAGGTCCCATGAGGTTGACCCGCGATTCGAGGCGACCTGAACGAGATTGTGAGGATGAACGAAATCAAACGAGTTCTCGGTGACATCTTTTTGTTCAAAAATCTGCAGAATGATCAGATGGAAACTTGGTTAGACTCCATATAGGTAATATGATGTAATATGTCAGGCAAGTTGGGTTGCTGGAATCATTGGATTGGTTTACGGGGAAAAAATTGCCGGAACCCCCTATATATTTTAAAGGGAAAGCCATGGTTTCCTGTAGATTTTCCATGATCTTCCCTTTAACATCCTTTAATCTATTGATGGAAGACCGACTGTAGCTGGGTGCCATATTGAATTTGAATGAATTTGAAACACATCCTGCTCAGGAACGGGTCATTCGAAGCTTTGAGAGATGCGAATACGCTCGTGGTGAGGTGGTGGTCAAACAAGGCAACGAGGTGACTTGGGGCCAGATGGGAAACCCGGCGAATCGGCAATTCCGCCAAGTTCACTTGTTGAGGATTGTTTGAGACTATGAATATCTATGAATGTATGTGTAAATTGGATAAACATCACCAGAAAGTTCGGACAATTTGTTTGGCTTATATACTGTAAATGTGGTTAAATGTTAGATACATACATACATGTTTGATCCAGGGTGATCTTTAAGTTTTCCAATTTTACTAGTTGTATATTTCGCATCAATTTACCAGTTATACACCAGCGCTGTGATTTGAGGCCAACCACTTTTACCTCATTCAGAGTGGTGCCATTGGCGTCAGCCGTGACGGGCAACGTTTGCGCGGCCTGCTGAAATGGGACTACTTTGGGGAGCGAGGCCTTGGAACCCTGGGAACCGGACCTGGAGATGGGGTGAAAGCAATCAGTTATGGCTATGGTAATTTAACATAGCTATTGAACATGGCCATTTATAGTGGATTTTCCCATAAAAAATGGTGATTTTCCATAGTTATGTTAGTTTACCAGAGGGTATGGCTATGGTCACTAGAGGCCCCAGCTTTTGACCTCCCATTTGACCTTCGATCAAGAGACAGTGGGGACATGTGGGACCAAGAAACAAACACATTGGAATTTTGGATCCGCTTCCAGAAAATGAAAAGAGAATGAATAGAAAGTGGGACCTCGCTACCAAACATTTTGGTAGTAGAACAGAGGTAGAACCATTCAAAATGAGGGAACAATCAAACTGCAGCGGGGTAGAACCAGGGGTCATTAACATTCCTCAACTTATCAGGGGGTCCTGACAGGGTCCTGAACCCATTTCTTCTGATGTCTTTCGGGGGTTGCTAGCCACTGGCCCTTGAAGCCCGATGGGTGCAACGTGTAGCTGTCCACCACCCAAAAAAAAAGAACATAGTCATGAAACTGATGAATTGCAGCCGATGATTCTGGATGATACTTTTCCTTTTTGGCGGGCAAATATGATCAAATATGTACAACTGGCACCGGTGACTTTTTGCAGCGCGGATCAGGTCTCTTGCTGCAGGAAAATCGTTCAGCCACATGTGAAGCAGAAGAACCATCGATCCTTCTTCGGTTAGAGAAGGCGGTCTTCGCAGCACCTTGGCTCTCGAGTTAGAATAGATGAACAGACCATGCAACCGAATGCAATCGTGGATTTTGGGTCGCCAGCTTTTGTGCATAATTAACCAATTGTATCATATTGTATCATATTGGTTCATATTGTCAATATTGTATCCAAAGATGTTTGGGTGACCATGATATCCATGATTCAGTGAAAGGGTGCTAAAGGGGAAAGCAGTGAACTGGTCGGGTATGAATATGAAGTGGGTCAAACCAAGGCTTGCTGAGATCTGCCTGGTTGCAGCGACATGAGCCATGCTGATTTGAGACATCATACCTTGAGAATCCTAAGGACATTGTGGGTACCTTCCGCAAGGAACTTGAGCACCGCATGATGCTTCAAGATCTCAAAATCGTGGCTTGACAGCTTAAGGGCTGCAATGCTGCACCATCTAGGTTATTGAGACATTAACGAGACCCCCTTGAACGTCAAAGCGATATGCAAGTCATGCAATGGCCTGAAATTGCCTACACATAGTCTTGTAATCAATGTGTTTCTTTTTCTGGTTTGTAGGTTCACTATGCTTGCAATGTCGCTCAAATATACCTGCCACATGTTTCCTGTCCATTGCATCTAAACTTTAATTTTAATCATCAATCAACACATCATTAAAAGCATAATCCTAAGATAGCCCTCGGAGGATAAGTCAATCTGAATTAGTCATAATTATGTAAATGATATTACAATTAGCCCTGCCCTCAAGTATTTGAACAAAACTATGGAACATGACCATTTAGTGGTGGAGTTTTCAGTTGGCTTTGTTGAATCGCCCTATGAATCACCCTTTACATCCATTTATCATTAATTCTAATTTGTTTAGATTCCCCTTTTTTTTCTCCATTTTCATCAATTTTCAATGATATGTTTTCGATTTTCTTCACCATTTTAGATGGGTGAAAGTTTTGAAAGCAGTCATTTTTCCCATGCCCATACCTTTCCGCGGAACCAGGAGATGTCGGATCTCTACGTGAAGGCAGTGGTGGGTCGCGGATCATTCGGCCTGGTGAAGCTGGTCTACCACAAGCGGGACAAGCGTCTAGGGATGAAGTTAGTGCCGGAAATACATGGGGGGAAGGTCTTCACATTTGTATAAAATTATACATATAGATAGATGAGATGAGATCAGATGAGATGAGTTGAGATCAGATGAGATAAGATTAGATGAAATGAGACGAGATCAGATGAAATGAGATCAGATGAGATGATATGATATGAGATGAGATTATATGAGATGAGATGAAATGAAATGACATGAGATGAAATGATATGAGATGATTTGATATGAGATGATATGATCTGAGATGGTATGAGATGAGATTTATGAGATGAGATCAGATGAGATAAGGTCAGATGAGATGAGTTGAGATCATATGAGATGAGATGATATGAGATGACATGAGATGAAATGATATGAGATGATTTGATATGAGATGATATGAGATGAGATGGTATGAGATGGTTTGATATGAGATGATTTGATATGATATGAGATGATATGGGATGATTTGATACGAGATGATATGAAATGAGATGGTTTGAGATGCGTTGATATGAGATGATTAAAATGAGATGAGATGAGATCAGACGAGATGAGATCAGACGAGATGAGATGAGATCAGATGAGATGAGATCAGATGAAATGAGATGAGATCAGATGAGATGAGATGATATGATTGAGATGAGATGATATGATGAGATGAAATGATATGATGAGATGAAATGATATTAGATGAGATCACATGGTGTGATATGAGATGAGATGATATGATCTGAGATGATATGAGATGAGGTTACATGAGATGACGTGAGATGCTATTATATAGATGAGATGAGATGATTTGAGATGATATGAGATAAGATGATATAAGATGATCTGATATGATATGATTTGAAATGATACTATATGAGATGATATGATATGAGATGAGATGATATGAGATGATATGATATGATATGAGATGAGATGATATGAGATGATATGAGATGATTTGATATGAGATGATTTGATATGAGATGAGATGATATGATTTGATATGATATGTTTTGATCTGAGATGATATGAGACGATTTTATATGAAATGAGATCAGATGAGATGAGATCAGATGAGATGATGTGATATGAGATTAAATGTTACAGTATGAGATGATATGAGATGAGATCAGGTGAGATGAGTTTAGATCAGATGAGATGAGATGAGATAACACGAGATGATATGATATGAGATAAGATGATTTGATATGAGATCTTGGCACTCTTTTTCTTTTTGGCGTAGTTAGACATTATGCTGCGCTTTTCACAACTCTTTTTGGCCTGGAGTACATCCAAACCAGTGTACTGTCCATATTGGACAGAGGGCTTTTGACCTTGCTGCACCGAAAGATGAGATGATATGAGATGAGATGATTTGAGATTATATGATATGCGATGAAGTGATTTGAGATGATATGAATGATATGAGATGATATGAGATGTTTTGTTAGGATATGATATGATTTGATACGAGATAATTTGATTTGAGATGAGATGAGACGAGATGATATGATATGAGATGAGATGTTATGATATGAGATAATATTAGATGATATGATATGAGATGAGATGAGATGAACTGATTTGATATGAGATGAGATGATATGAGATGAGATGATATGAGATGAGATGTTTTTGTTATATGACAATGAGATGTTATGATATAAGATGAGGTATTTTGAGATGATATGAGATGAAATGATATAGGATGATTTGATTTGAGATGATATGAGATGAGATGTTATGATATGACATTGTATGAAGTGAGATGAGATGTCATGATATGAGATGATATGAAGTGAGATGAGATGAGAGGTTATGATATGAGATTATATGAGATGAGATGTTATGATATGAGATGATATGAGATGAGAGGTTATGATATAAGATGATATGGGATGAAATGATATGTCATGATATGAGATGACATACATACATATTTATATATTTACAGTTGCGTAATTTGAGCAACCAAAAAATATACCGTTCGGGGATGGGTGTTAGGTAACACCCATAACAATGGATTAACACATTTACATGTATATGTGTTCATGGTATAGAGTATCATAACTATACATGTATCTATCTGAATCTAATTATGCATATATGTTCACATGCACATATGATATCTACCTCATGTTCATTCTATCTTTCTATCTATATCTGATAGTCTATCTAGATTTGTTTGGTTTTCTTTTTTTCTTTCTATTTTAGATTGTATAATGTGCAGTGTCAAAATGTACGGTCAACCTTCCCCTGGATGCGCATGCGAGATCGCCAATATTTGAATCAGTTCCCTCTCTTTTCGACAATCTGGCGCGCTTAGAAGCTGAGGCAAAAGTACTATGCCTTGAAATGCATTGGCAAGAAGCAGGTGGTGCAGCAAAAGCAGGAGAAATCCATGCTCTTAGAGCGTGAGATTAACTCCCAATGCTACCACCCTTGCATCATGCACTTCATCACGACTTTTCAGGCGCTTCATGGGTCAGGATTTGAGCAAGTGGATGACTTATTTAACCTGACCATCAGTGAGCTAAATGCTAATCAGTAATCTATAGTTAGTATAGTTAGCTACCTGTTTATTGAATATGCAACTTCGATCACATGCATTACACACATGCACATGCACGCAAAGCGCTATATATGTGTGATAAGTATATACGTATATATATATATATATGTATTCTAATTACAATATATATATATAATGTATGAATGATATATATATATATATGATATATGTATGTAAATGTATCCCCATAATTCTACATAATTATATGCACATCTATGCAGATTTTGAACAATGTCGGCCAAACAAAAAAGGACGGCAAGAACGTCTACTTCCTCACCGAGTTCCTGGGAGGTGGTGATTTGTTCACCGCCATCCGTGAGATCGGCAACCTCAGCAAGAGGCAAGCGCAGCGCCTCGGAGAGAGACTGGGGGATGGGGCCGCCCGGCTGGGGACTGGCTAGATACCAACTAGCACTTTATTTTTTGGCAATCAATGGTGAAATGTACTAACATGTACTAGCCAGCTAAAATACTCTAAAATAAAATCAGTTTTTTTTTAAATGTTTTGCCAGGTATCTAAGATTCACCATGCAGAGATATGGCTATTTTTCATAGGGACAATGATGAACAACCATTTGCAGACACACCCATATAAATAGAAATGTGGATATGTGTGTATGTAAATATAGTTCGGTATTTATCCATCTAGATATGTGATTATAGTATGATGTTATACATGGTCTATGGAGCTTTTAGGTATGTATATTGATTGGTGGTATTGAAATGTTTTGAATGTATTTGTTATTTGATGTTATGTGCATCCCTATATCCTGGGATGATGATACTAATTGACGGTCATTCTTTTCTTGAGAAGTGGAGGAACTTCGATCCAGTTCGACATGCACACAAATCGGGAGAAATGATATAGGATGGGGCCCTATAGTTAGCTAAGTTGGTTATTTAAGGGCTGCCGCCCCTGCCGCCGACCCCGGTAAAGAATCGGGGATTGCTGGTGAAACAGGCAAGCTGTGTGACGAGAAACTTTGGCAAATGCATTATCACATGCAGGATCATGCACGAAGGGCTATGTGCGTAACTGGTGCAGCTTTCGGATCAATTGCAGTAAGGTGCTGGCTGCATGACGAGACAGTTGAATTAGAAGCTTACTCTGAACCCAACAACACATCTATGTGCATATGGGCCAAGAGACATAAGACCAAATTGCCCAAAACACCACCTAATTTCATGCCAAAAATGATGTAAAATCCGTCGTAATAACAAATTCCCCGGAGGCCGAAACAGCCCTTCTGAGCTCCGACTAGAAATCCTGACTCCTGCTGCTGTCTAAAGCAAGAAACTAGCAGCCTAACACCATTTGCGAAACATAGCCGAAACCAAAACACCACCGACTTTCGTGCCGAAAATGACGCAAAAGCAGTCGCAATCACAAGTTCCCCGGAAGCCAGTTGCAATAACAAGCTTCCCGGGGGCCGAAACGTCCCTTCTGAAATCCTACTAGATTACTAGAAATCCAATTGTGTCCAATTTTTTTCTCAAATTTTGACTGCTGCTGCTACCTATAATAAAGCAAGAAACCAGCAGCCAGAGACATTTTTTAAAACACAGCCGAAACAGCAAAACACCACCTAATTTCACACCGAACATGACGCAAAATCAATCACAAGAATAGGTTTTCGGGGGCCGAAACGTTCCTTCTGAAATCCTACTAGAAATCCAATTTTGTCGAACAGAAATCCAATTTTGTCTAATTTCAATCTCTAATTTTGACTGCTGCTGCTGCCTATAATAAACCAAGAAACCAGCAGCCAGACACCTTTTTTGAAACACAGCCGAAACAGCAAAACACCACCTAATTTCCTGCTGAACATGACGCAAAATCAATCACAATAATAGGTTTTCGGGGGCCGAAACGTCCCTTCTGAAATCCTACTAGAAATCTAATTTTGTCCAATAGAAATCTAATTTTGTCCAATTTGATCTCTAATTTTGATTGCTGCTGCTGCCTCTAATAAAGTAAGAAACCAGCAGCCAGACACCTAATTTGGTGCCGAACATGACGCAAAATCAATCACAATAATAGGTTTTCGGAGGCCGAAACGTCCCTTCTGAAATCCTACTAGAAATCCAATTTTGTCCAATAGAAATCTAATTTTGTCCAATTTTGATCTCTAATTTTGATTGCTGCGGTTGCTTCTATATAAAGCAAGAAACCAGCAGCCAGACACCTTTTTTAAAACACAGCCGAAACAGCAAAACACCACCTAATTTCGTGACGAACATAACGCAAAATCAATCACAATAATAGGTTTTCGGGGGCCGAAACGTCCCTTCTGAAATCCTACTAGAAATCCAATTCTGTCCAATAGAAATCTAATTTTAGTCAAATTTGATCTCTAATTTTGATTGCTGCTGCTGCCTCTAATAAAGCGAGAAACCAGCAGCCAGACACCTTTTTTAAAACACAGCCGAAACAGCAAAACACCACCCAATTTCGTGCCGAACATGACGGAAAATCAATCACAATATTAAGTTTTCGGGGGCCGAAACGTCCCTTCTGAAATCCTACTAGAATCTAATTTTGTCCAATTTTGATCTCTAATTTTGACTGCTGCTGCTACCTATAATAAAGCAAGAAACCAGCAGCCAGACACCTTTTGTAAAACACAGCCGAAACAGCAAAACACCACCTAATTTCGTGACGAACATAACGCAAAATCAATCACAATAATAGGTTTTTGGGGGCCGAAACGTCCCTTCTGAAATCCTACTAGAAATCCAATTTTGTCCAATAGAAATCTAATTTTAGTCAAATTTGATCTCTAATTTTTTTTGATTGCTGCTGCTGCCTCTAATAAAGCGAGAAACTAGCAGCCAGACACCTTTTTTAAAACACAGCCGAAACAGCAAAACACCACCCAATTTCGTGCCGAACATGACGGAAAATCAATCACAATATTAAGTTTTCGGGGGCTGAAACGTCCCTTCTGAAATCCTACTAGAAATCCAATTTTGTCCAATTTTGATCTCTAATTTTGACTGCTGCTGCTACCTATAATAAAGCAAGAAACCAGCAGCCAGACACCTTTTGTAAAACACAACCGAAACAGCAAAACACCACCTAATTTCGTGCCGAACATAACGCAAAATCAATCACAATAATAGGTTTTCGGGGGCCGAAACGTCCCTTCTGAAATCCTACTAGAAATCCAATTTTGTCCAATAGAAATCTAATTTTAGTCAAATTTGATTGATCGCTAATTTTGATTGCTGCTGCCACCTCTAATAAAGCAAGAAACCAGCAGCCAGACACCCTTTTTAAAACACAGCCGAAACAGCAAAACACCACCCAATTTCGTGCCGAACATGACGGAAAATCAATCACAATATTAGGTTTTCGGGGGCCGAAACGTCCCTTCTGAACTCCTACTAGAAATCCAATTTTGTCCAATTTTGATCTCTAATTTTGACTGCTGCTGCCTATAATAAAGCAAGAAACCAGCAGCCAGACACCTTTTTTAAAACACAGCCGAAACAGCAAAACACCACCTAATTTCCTGCCGAACATGGCGCAAAATCAATCACAAGAATAGGTTTTCGGGGGCCGAAACGTCCCTTCTGAAATCCTACTAGAAATCCAACTTTGTCCAATAGAAATCTAATTTTGTCCAATTTGATCTCTAATTTTGATTGCTGCTACTGCCTCTAATAAAGTAAGAAACCAGCAGCCAGACACCTAATTTCGTGCCGAACATGACGCAAAATCAATCACAATAATATACCAATGTTTATAGTTTTCGACCAATGTTTATACTACTGTTTGTTGCTGCTGTTGCCTCTAATAAAGCGAGAAACCAGCAGCCAGACACCTTTTTTAAAACACAGCCGAAACAGCAAAACACAACCCAATTTCGTGCCGAACATGACGGAAAATCAATCACAATATTAAGTTTTCGGGGGCCGAAACGTCCCTTCTGAAATCCTACTAGAATCCAATTTTGTCCAATTTTGATCGCTAATTTTGATTGCTGCTGCTACCTCTAATAAAGCAAGAAACCAGCAGCCAGACACCTTTTGTAAAACACAGCCGAAACAGCAAAACACCACCTAATTTCGTGCCGAACATAACGCAAAATCAATCACAATAATAGGTTTTCGGGGGCCGAAACGTCCCTTCTGAAATCCTACTAGAAATCTAATTTTAGTCAAATTTGATTGATCTCTAATTTTGATTGCTGCTGCTGCCTCTAATAAAGCAAGAAACCAGCAGCCAGACACCTTTTTTAAAACACAGCCGAAACAGCAAAACACCACCCAATTTCGTGCCGAACATGACGGAAAATCAATCACAATATGAGGTTTTCGGGGGCCGAAACGTCCCTTCTGAACTCCTACTAGAAATCCAATTTTGTCCAATAGAAATCTAATTTTAATCAAATTTGATCTCTAATTTTGATTGCTGCTGCTGCCTCTAATAAAGCGAGAAACCAGCAGCCAGACACCTTTTTTAAAACACAGCCGAAACAGCAAAACACCACCTAATTTCGTGCCGAACATGACGGAAAATCAATCACAATATTAAGTTTTCGGGGGCCGAAACGTCCCTTCTGAAATCCTACTAGAATCCAATTTTGTCCAATAGAAATCTAATTTTAGTCAAATTTGATTGATCGCTAATTTTGATTGCTGCTGCTACCTCTAATAAAGCAAGAAACCAGCAGCCAGACACCTTTTTTAAAACACAGCCGAAACAGCAAAACACCACCCAATTTCGTGCCGAACATGACGGAAAATCAATCACAATATTAGGTTTTCGGGGGCCGAAACGTCCCTTCTGAAATCCTACTAGAAATCCAACTTTGTCCAATAGAAATCTAATTTTGTCCAATTTGATCTCTAATTTTGATTGCTGCTACTGCCTCTAATACAGTAAGAAACCAGCAGCCAGACACCTAATTTCGTGCCGAACATGACGCAAAATCAATCACAATAATATACCAATGTTTATAGTTTTCGACCAATGTTTATACCACTGTTTGTTGCTGCTGTTGCCTCTAATAAAGCGAGAAAACAGCAGCCAGACACCTTTTTTAAAACACAGCCGAAACAGCAAAACACCACCCAATTTCGTGCCGAACATGACGGAAAATCAATCACAATATTAAGTTTTCGGGGGCCGAAACGTCCCTTCTGAAATCCTACTAGAATCCAATTTTGTCCAATTTTGATCTCTAATTTTGACTGCTGCTGCTACCTATAATAAAGCAAGAAACCAGCAGCCAGACACCTTTTTTAAAACACAGCCGAAACAGCAAAACACCACGTAATTTCGTGCCGAACATAACGCAAAATCAATCACAATAATAGGTTTTCGGGGGCCGAAACGTCCCTTCTGAAATCCTACTAGAAATCCAATTTTGCCCAATAGAAATCTAATTTTAGTCAAATTTGATTGATCTCTAATTTTGATTGCTGCTGCTGCCTCTAATAAAGCAAGAAACCAGCAGCCAGACACCTTTTTTAAAACACAGCCGAAACAGCAAAACACCACCTAATTTCGTGACGAACATAACGCAAAATCAATCACAATAATAGGTTTTCGGAGGCCGAAACGTCCCTTCTGAAATCCTACTAGAAATCCAATTTTGTCCAATAGAAATCCAATTTTATCCAATTTTGATCTCTAATTTTGACTGCTGCTGCTGCCTCTAATAAAGCGAGAAACCAGCAGCCAGACACCTTTTTTAAAACACAGCCGAAACAGCAAAACACCACCCAATTTCGTGCCGAACATGACGGAAAATCAATCACAATATTAAGTTTTCGGGGGCCGAAACGTCCCTTCTGAAATCCTACTAGAAATCCAATTTTGTCCAATTTTGATCTCTAATTTTGACTGCTGCTGCTACCTATAATAAAGCAAGAAACCAGCACCCAGACACCTTTTTTAAAACACAGCCGAAACAGCAAAACACCACCTAATTTCGTGACGAACATAACGCAAAATCAATCACAATAATAGGTTTTCGGGGGCCGAAACGTCCCTTCTGAAATCCTACTAGAAATCCAATTTTGTCCAATAGAAATCTAATTTTAGTCAAATTTGATCTCTAATTTTGATTGCTGCTGCTGCCTCTAATAAAGCGAGAAACCAGCAGCCAGACACCTTTTTTAAAACACAGCCGAAACAGCAAAACACCACCCAATTTCGTGCCGAACATGACGGAAAATCAATCACAATATTAGGTTTTCGGGGGCCGAAACGTCCCTTCTGAACTCCTACTAGAAATCCAATTTTGTCCAATTTTGATCTCTAATTTTGACTGCTGCTGCTGCCTATAATAAAGCAAGAAACCAGCAGCCAGACACCTTTTTTAAAACACAGCCGAAACAGCAAAACACCACCTAATTTCCTGCCGAACATGACGCAAAATCAATCACAAGAATAGGTTTTCGGGGGCCGAAACGTCCCTTCTGAAATCCTACTAGAAATCCAACTTTGTCCAATAGAAATCTAATTTTGTCCAATTTGATCTCTAATTTTGATTGCTGCTACTGCCTCTAATAAAGTAAGAAACCAGCAGCCAGACACCTAATTTCGTGCCGAACATGACGCAAAATCAATCACAATAATATACCAATGTTTATAGTTTTCGACCAATGTTTATACCACTGTTTGTGCAATGAGACATAGAACCCTCCTGTTGCTCCTGTTGCTGCTGCTGCTCATGGCCACCACTTGAAACGCTGAAACGCCACCTAATTTCGTGCCCAAAACGCTCCAAAATCGAGCCCAAAAAGTGCCTAACGTCCCTTCTGAAATCCTAGGAAAAAAAAGGACTGCCTTTGTGATGATGACCGTCTTGTCAAACACCTTCTATTTCCTCCTGCTGCTGCTGCTGCTCCTGCTCCTGTGACTCCTTCTGTTCAAAAGGCACCTGCCGGATGGGAAAACACCATGGCAGTAGTAGTAGTAGTAGTAGTAGTCCGAAACAAGAGTCAAAAGTATTATTCCCTGGCACGCTCCCCCTTGCGTCTGCCGGGGTCGGCGGATATTGACTGCTGGCTACTGGCTGGGTGCTGCTGTCTTATTCCCTAATGCGCTCCCCCTTGCGCAGCCGGGGTCGGCGGATAACTATAATAACAATAGTGTATGATACTTATAATCATATTTAGATGGGGCTATAAACCAACTTATAACTGGGGGGGCCCATCCCGTGGGATGGTAGATAATCTTGCTGTTTTTTGGGTGGAGTCCGAGTTTCACTTTTTTGCAAAATGCGGCGCACATAAGCTCTTAGTAATCATCGGTTCGCATGTGTCATCCGACTTACAAACTTACATTCCCATAGAAAGGTTGGGATATTCCATATATAACACCTGGATACACAGGGTATATTCCATATATTAGAACATATATCCTGCAGTGAGGTTTTATGGTGGCTGCATCACTTTAGCTTTGGAGTACCTTCATGCGCGCTCCATCATGTACCGGGACTTGAAGCCCGAAAACGTGGTTCTGGACTTCCGGGGCAACGCCAAATTGGTCGACTTTGGCTGTTGCAAGATGCTTGGCCAAGGGTCATATGGGGGTTATAAAGCCATGGTGTCACAATGGTGGTAACCTCCATACCCTCTGGTAAACTAACATAGCTATTGACAATTGCCATTTATAGTGAGTTTTCCCATTAAAAGTGGTGATTTTCCATAGTTATGTTAGTTTACCAGAGGGTAATGGGACCCTCTATACGACTATGGTTGGTGGTAAAATTTTCCACTTTCTCCAACTGTACCCCCAAGTATGGTGGTCTCCTGCAGGATGTTGCTAAAGTCGCTGGAAATTGCTGGTTATTTTGTGGGTGCCACACTTTTGCAATCTCCCTAAACCAGAGCCAGCTGATCATGCCACATGATTTTAATGATTCAAATGATGAATAAGCTGGATGATGAGATGATTTGCAGTGTTTTCTGCCAGATATTGCCAGATTTCCAAGACTTAAACCTGATGTTCCTTTTCAGGCCAAGGGGAATTTCTATAGACCTTGGCGAGGATAAATTGCGACCCACCATTCGCCCACCATGCTACTACAACTGGTGCCGCCCAGTTATAAGTTGGTTCATAAACGCATCAAGTACGGTAGTTCGATATGCATCCCATGACCTTCCATATACCTCCCATAAACATCCATAAACATCCACAAACATCCATGAACATCCATAAACCCTAGTGAAATGTGAGTTTTAAGGTTATAATCCAGCTTAGCTAAAGACCTTGGTCATTTTTTCAAAGTTTCCGTTCAGGAAGTCACTCCAATCGAATACACTGGTTGGAACTCCTGAGTACTTTGCTCCTGAGAGTATCATCGGAAAAGGCGCGGCGCCGGCATGGCGACTGGCATGGGATATGATGACATGTCGATATATAATGTAACATGATTGTATATTTAACAATAAATCATGAGATGATGAATGTCAATGTAACAATAAATCATGGGATGGATGTAAATTTATGTATATTCAAAGCATAACAAACATGTGCGAAACATTAAACAAGAAAATAAATTGCTGCTTCCGTATGGTAGTGAAGAATTCCTTACAAAATCAATGATTGGAACTGGAGAAACCACCATTTATTTCTGGCCTTTGGGGTTTCAAGGCAATACGTAATTAAAAAGACCCTTTGGATCGTTCAAGAGCCCGGCTGGGGTCAAAGTTTTGCACTGACTGCATTCTATTTAGAGAAATTTAGAGTTCCTTTGCACGGAAACATTCGGCCAAAGGACAGTACCTCAACTACTTTGGTAACGGGTTGGATTGCTGTTTTACTTGTAGCATAGAGTGCCATTTCACTCCCGGTTTGACTGCAGACGGATTTGTTCGTGGAAAACATCATTCTGCAGTTCCATGTTCAGTTTCAGCATCAGTATTTGTTCCAGTCTGTACCCAGTTTTTCCTTTTAATTTTCTTCCAAAGTTTTCTTATGTTTTTGTTCTATCCCTACTTGAGACACTGTTTCTCCCAACTTCAACGAGTATACGTTTGGGGGGCTGGAACCGGCTTGAAACCATCAATCAGCCTCAGTGCTGGTTGCAACCCAATCCCACCAAAAAAAACTCATCATATAATATATAAGTATATATATAATTATATATATATATATATTATACACATATACAAAGTGTAGCCAGTTATAGATTATAAATGTTACAAGTCCTATTCTAGAAGCTCCCTAAGCATAATCTATACATTCAGTCGTTTCTGAGGCATGAGAGCCAGGGTGCCTTTTTTGTTTCTCGAGAAATTATAAACACAACTGCTAGAACTTCCCTACCAGATCGGGGTCAAACTCAGAAGCCCTGGCTGATTGATTCGTTAGGAGGTCACGCCAGGTCACGCCCATTGGTATCTCGTGATCAAACCATGGGTTTTTTAAAATCCCGGCTTCACGTTCACCAAGGGTAATGTTATATGTCTATATGGACCGAATTCGATAGAATAGCGATTTTACTCTATGTTGATTACCAGAGTACCATCTACATCATTTACTGCGTATTTTGTTTCAACCAATGATTCCTTGGTGGTTTGAAATTCTGCGAATGCTCCCTTTCATAAGAAAAGCCGTGAATTCTAGAATTCTAATCCACGAACCAACCCACCAGCTAACTCAACTTCAGTGCACCACATTGAATTGGATAATCAGCCCATGACCAAAATGGTTTGGATGACTCTTGATGTTTGGATCACAGAACATTGCTGTCGAAAATAATGCAAGCAAATTCATTACCATCATTGATTCAGCTCTCCATCATATCAGTATATAATGATATTGCATATTTAATATAGACGCGCACATACATATATAGATATTTAGTATATTATATATATATATATTACATACCACAAACACACACGCACACACACACTCTTGATCAGAACTGTCGTTGCGAATTTTGCTGTGGAATGCATCGGACGTGCAAACAACACAATAACAAAACACGATGAGATGAGCCTAGATATATATATAATCACAGTAGACGTTAACAGTATAAAACAAACAGCGATAAAATATATGTCCCCCCAGCTGCAACTTAGATGCACGCAGGGGCGGGACTACACATATAAAATATATATATAATGCAGGTACGTTTTCACAGGCACATTGCAGCGTTTTTGTTGGCCGCTGACTGCAATGTTCCCCAGCGGCCCCCTGCAGTAATAAGAAGTTTTACATTTATTCAGATGGTACACACACATGTATATATATATCATT
Source organism: Cladocopium goreaui (assembly GCA_947184155.2). Lineage (NCBI taxonomy): Eukaryota > Dinophyceae > Suessiales > Symbiodiniaceae > Cladocopium > Cladocopium goreaui. The sequence goes on from CAMXCT020001324.1 coordinate 283,978, forward strand.
ATATATGTTATATCACACGAATATGTATGTGTATTTATATATATAGATATTTATACATCATATATATATATATATTTGTATATATATATATACCAACATGTTATTCATGGCTACTGTTGATCCATCCAGTTGTGAATGGAGGGAGCTGTGATTGGAAAAATGGGCATCCAAATTCGGGAGCCAAACGAGGGAATGGCAAATCCTCAATCGGAAAATCCATGAAAATCCACTATAAAATGCAGGATTTTCGATTGTCACGTTTGAGTACTGGAGGGTAACTGCAATTATCAGTTTGTTTTGTGGCCTTCCGTGGTGTCATCAAGCTCAGTGGAAGTGTTCAGCTCGTCTCACTCGATATCGTTCAGATGTTGTAAAATGAGACCCAAGTTGACTCCCCAACCAATGCCTCTTTTGACTGCAATTGTTTCATTGCCATGTTTGTTTTCTGATTCTTGAGTAGAAGATGATAGTGATAGTGATAGTGATAGAATGCGATAATTACAGCAAAGAATAATTTATTGCCAAGTTGTTCGTCATTGATTTGGGTCGTTGCAGGCTACACATGCGCCGTCGATTGGTGGGCCTTAGGGGCTCCTCAGCCGCACGTGACGATTCTTTTGTCCCTCTTCACCTGTCATCTTCTCGCCTACTCTTGTACAGTATTTTACAGTATTTGTTCTTTTATAGTTTGAGCTATCATTTATCCCAAGTTAGGGTAAACCATTTATCCCAAGTTGGGGGTAAACTACTGTAACTGTAACAGTTGTGGAAAATCCACGATGATTTTCCGATTTCCAGGTGATGATGCATGAGTTCATCGTGGGGCCTCTTCCTTTCGGCCGCTTGGTGGAACCATGTTGGAACCGTGGCGGAATCGTTTTCTACGTAATTTTCTAAGAACATTAATAACAATGATAGTACGCATCATGTCAAAATTTGTGATTTTGGAAATGTATAAAACGCAATTATAGATGTACGGTCATTACAATGGTAAGATCGATGTCATCATCACATATCATCACCATAGACCCTTCTATTTAATATGAAACACCCCCGAGAAACCATGGTGGACCTATGGGAGAACTCCACGGGCGAAGCTGAGGCAGAGACACCGATGATCAATTGCAACTTCTCAAAGAAATCATGGAGGCATTGGTTTTTTTTTGGGGCAAATTGGTGTAAATCTGCGTTTTTTGGTGCAATGTGTGTGTGTGTTTTTTTAAATCTGTAAAACTGGATTGATTCATCAATGTGGTGCATCAATGGATTGGCTTAAAGATGTTTAAAGGAAAGTTTTAACAGGAAATCAGGATGTATTTGACCCCCAAATAAAGGGTTATATGTAACCTGCATTTGTTTCCTCAATCCAATGCTGGGAAGGGCTTATGGTAAAATCAGGGTTTGGGCATGTGGAAGTTTATTTGCTTATATTTGATCATCATTTGTGGATACGGAAATTCAATAAAGGTATGGGTCAAAAAAACTGGTACTAGTCAGTACTAGTACCCTCTGGTAAACTAACATAACTATGGAAAACAACATTTTTTTAATGGGGAAATCCACTATTTGTATGGCCATGTTCAATCGATTTTTGTCTGTTTACCAGAGGCTACGGGGACCTCAACATACCGGGTGATCCCTGGATGGATAGATGGATGGATGGATGGAGGGAGGGGAATTGTGATCTGCGCCAGGCACCATTGGCATTCCCCAGCTACATCACGGACAAGACAGCCATTAGTTACTTGTCTCAATGCATCAGTTGGCTCGATTGAATTTCAATCCCCCACCCTTTTGTCCTATAGCTTCCCATGGATTGAAAGAAAAATCTGGAGTCAACCTTCGTTCTTACCTCAAATTTCTTCCTGTAAAATATATCATTGATTTTAAAGCAAGGGAAAATTCTGGTGAAAAGGTTTCATTGTTGTTAACATGAAATTCCCATAAAATTGATGAAAATTCGCCCATTCCATCCATTCCATCCATTCCATCCATTCCAGCCATTCCATCCATTCCATCCATCCGTCCGAGGCGTCATTTCGCAACTCTTGGAACGGACACCAGAGCTCCGACTGGGAGCCTCCTCCCGTGGAGCCAAGGAGCATCATGGGTGACCAGCCAATCATTGCGACCGTTGATTAGTGAACTTGATGATTCTTGTTGATGGCAATTTATATATATATTTATATACTAAACAGCACCTGTTTCCAAGATGTTAAACAAGAAGAAGAAGAAGAAGAAGAAGAAGATATCATTGACTTGCGAGGACCTGCAAGAGCATCCCTACTTCGCAGGCTGAGGGTTGGTGAAGATGCTGGGAGAAATCAAAACGGGAGTTCTGCCTTGAAACTCAAAAGGAAAACCGATCTTGAACCGGGCGATTCCCACTTCCATACTTGTAGCAAAATTAAACCCATATTTCCTCACATTTGGACAATCCAACTATCCTAATTTTTGTTTTAAATGTAGGACTTGGGTATACCTGACGGTCTTTAGCAAACCCTTCAGCAATCTGTACCCAGCCGCGTGGTCGCACCAATCATGTGCAGAGAGCAGGGGGATCGAAATCGCAGCCCTGCGACATGTTTGGTTTTGACATGAGATCATTCTTGTCAAACAAATTGTGACAACGAAGTGTGGAGGAATGTGAAGGATATGTACAGTAAGCGGGTGTGGGACAAAACATTGGAACCAGAATCGGAAGTGAAGTGGACAAGTTTCAGGTTCCTTCTCAAGTTCCATCCCTTCCGTAAGACGATCCTCATTCCAAAGCATCAGCCACATGGGATGACGATCCCCAAGTTCCAGTGAAGGTGGTTTCCAGACTTTTTCTGCTGTGCATTCCTGGGATGATGGTCCCCTACCAAAGTCTTTTACCCGCCTCGGAGGCTTCAATTGGAATGGCCTGGCGGGCCAGTCGGTGCCTGCACCCTGGCTTCCAGATCGCCGGAAGATCCAGGCGCGCAATTTATGAGGGTAACCATCCCAGAATAAAGAATTTTTAAAGAATTTGCTTCTGGTTTTGGTGGGAACACGTGGGTTTACGATCAAGGAATGGCATATGGATGCATGCGTATACATATAATATATATATAATTATATATATATGTGTGCGTGTGTGTAGTTTGATGCAGCCTATCACCTATTTGGGCCATGTAGGCCCACACCGTGCCAGGAGTCTTGGGAAATACCGCAGGATGCTGGAAAACCAGTTTGTCCGGAACTAGGCGGGGTTGGCTTAGGCACTTGAGGACCACACAGTTAGGACATTAGGATACATTAGGTGCCAGCCGTGGCCTTGTCAACTTTTTGTTTGGTTGATGAATTTGATTTGGTAGCTATGAAATATATTGAAATGTATTGCTGGTTGGTGGTTTGGAACATTTTTTTTCCATATATTGGGAAGAATAGTCCCATTTGACTAATATTTTTCAGAGGGGTTGAAACCACCAACCAGGTATGTATTGAAATCATATCCCACTAAGACAAGAGCTTTTCCGTAGGATACCCAAGGTGCAGACCATCAACTGCGCAGCCAGGCAATGATGATTCTATCGTAGATGACCCTGCTATGGATCCTGGGCTGCAGGGATATTCTCCAGCAAGGCTGGCGTACCCTGCAGTAACATAGCTATGGTCGAAGGAAGTTTAGAAGTCAAACTTCCGACAATATGGACAGATGAAAAGCAGAGCAGGGCAGAGGCAGAGAGAAGAGAAAGATCAGAAGAGAGAAGAGTAGAAGAGAAAGAGTCAGAAGAAAGAAGATGCAGATGCGCGAAAAGGTAGGAAAGTCGCGAAACACGGTGTTTTTCCAATGATTTGTGGCTCCGGAGGGTCGAAAAGTAGGCTCGCTAAAGCGGCGGGTGCGGAGCCAGCTGGCCAGATGAGAGATGAAAAATTGCTAGTTGAGACGTCGAAAGGTGCACGCCATTGTGGCGCGAAGCACATTTCCAAGTCAAAATGCACAAAGCACACCAGCTCCGGACCACTTTTGGCACTTGAGATGTCGAAAAAGTGCACGCCATTGTGGCGCGAAGCACATTTCCAAGTCAAAATGTACAAAACACACCAGGTTCGGACCACTTTCGGAAGTTGAGATGTCGAAAAAGTGCACGCCGTTGTGGCGCGAAGCACATTTCCAAGTGAAAGTGGACAAAACACACCATTCTCGGACCACTTTTGGAAGTTGAGATGTCGAAAAAGTGCACGCCGTTGTGGCACGAAGCACATTTCGAAGTCAAAAGTGTTAAAAACTGGCGGTCTCGGACCACTTTTGGAGGTTCAGATGTCGAAAAAGTGTCGAAAAAGTGCACGCCGTTGTGGCGCGAAGCCCATTTCGAAGTCAAAAGTGTAAAAAAACGAGGGTTTTGAGCCTTTTTTGACGTGCAGATGTCGAAAAAGTAGACACTGATTAACTTGACTAACTTAAGTAACTTCACTAACGTAACTACCCTAACTTCGACGACAACAGCAAGAGCAACAACAACAACAACAACAACAACGACAACACCAACCACAACAACTACAACTACAACAACAGTAGATCGATAGATGGAGAGATAGATAGATAGATAGATAGACAGATAGATAGATACATCGATAGATGCATAGATCGATACATGGAGAGATAGATAGATACATAGAGAGATAGATAGATAGACGGAAAGATAGATAGAGAGAGAGAGATAGATAGATAGATAGATACATAGAAGATAGGCTGGTAGGTAAGTAGATAGTCAGAGAAAGAGAGAGAGAAAGAGAGGAGACCTCAAGCACCTTTCAATCCATCAGTGGCTTCGCTCTGCCATCCCTGATTCACAACAACCAAGCTCTCCTATAGGTTTCCTATTTTTGAAACTTCCGCCACCGCCTTGTGCGGTACTACTGGTAAATCAACTATAAATTAACAATTTTCCATATCTATGTTAGTTTACCAGAGGCTATGTGATGTGATAGCCTGACTTACATTGAAAACATGGGATCGGATGTTTTGATCTAGTAGAATCTACAGCTTTCTTCACGGGGTGGCACCGTTACCCCAGGAATGGGCAAAGGCATTTTGACTGTCCAGCGGCTGTGGTTTCACCTCAGACCTGTACAGAATGGAATTGGTGCCAGGATTTATCTGGCTGCCCTATCGACAATGGCTTCAGTCAGTGGCGTGTCCCAAGAAATAGCATGGAAAGTGCCACACTGAGCCGAAGGGCAAACGACGTTGATGGCTGCAAAGCAGCAGACAATTACATCACTTTGCTGAGCAAAGGAGATGTGTAAATGTAATAATTGTACAATTTTTGAGGGGTCAGAATAAAGACCTAACTCTAAGAGTCAGCAAACATTGAGAGCCGAAAACGATTCTTGGAGCCCTTCTTGTCTTCCAGTGGTTAGGACGAAATCAAGGAGCATCTATTGGTATCCATACTCCCTAAAATGGGGAGCAGAGAAGCTACTTAGAGTTTCCTAACCAAATGGTAGTAATGATATGTAATATATATATAGTATATATTGGGTTCTCACATATTGGGAGTAATCCGGGAAATTAGTTGTTATGTATTGTTGCTTTTTGTCATTCCAATGAATACATTGCCTTATCACAGGATATCACCACGATAGTCATTGTATATATTGTTTTTAAAGTGTGTAACAGCACAATGGTTGTGCAACATGATTTAGCTTGAGGCAAATTCATGAGGAGCAGCCCCATGATGTTCACAGACCAACTAACAAAAATGACAAAACAGATTCGGGATGAAATTCTGGAGCTGAAATTCTAGCCTGAAAACCTTAGGGCTGAAGAAACCGCATCAGGGAAGATGCGGGTAATTGTGTGCATATATATATATATACATATATATATTTAGTTATTTATAGACATACATATATTACATGTATCTATTGGATATATCATATTATATATTATATAATGATATTTCCTCAATATGCGGAAATGGGACCTTCACCAACCAGCCGGACCACAGTTGGAAGTCCGCATAACAGTGGGACATGCATTACCTATTTTGCAAATTCCCCATGCCTGGTGTGCCACATATGTATCATCAGATTGGTTTCTTAATAATTACCAATTTTGCTATTTCAATTCAAACCCAGCCTGTTTGGTTGAAACCGCCAGTTTTCTTGGTTATGTAATATTGGTGTTCTTTATGAACTGTTGACAGCCTTTTTTTTGCTGCCAGCCATTTTACATAGGTTACCATTTTTTAAAATCAACTGCTCATTTAAGGTATCACACAGGGCAGCCCCACGTGGCAGGTGTGGACGCTGCAACTTTGGCAGAGCTGGTGCGCAGCTTACGCCAAGAAATCTGGGAAATTCTGATATATTTGACACCTGATGTTTACATGTACCACAGACATTTCCAACAGTTTGTCTTTGTCCTTTATTTTTGTTTGGTCAAACTTTGGACATCACGACCTCTGGCGATGAACTTTGGTGCTTGCCCTTTTCCAAATCCCTGGAGCAGATCGATTGCGAACAGCGGCCAACTGACCTGACCAAAGAATCATGCTTGGTAACGGGAAGCACTGCAACGATGACCAACATTTCAGAGGTTTGTGAAACACAACAAACTATGCAGATTAGCAGAAAGTTAGCCAAAATTGGATAAAATTGGGGCACTAAGAATGACCCGCACGATTGGTCATGTTTAATAATTATCAAACATGATCGAACCGTTCATTTGTAGCTTAAGTGTATTTTGACCTATACTCACCTTATTTTTACTTGTGGTGAAAAAATCTTGCGGTGCTGCCATGGCCCGGGCTGCCGTAGCCCTTCGAAGAGAACCTTCAGCTTTCACTTGGCTGCGGCGTGGCTTCACTGAGACTGTAACTGCGAAGGGCCGCTTGCGTCCGAACTTGCACCGCCTCGATGTGACTTGGCAGATGTCTGGCGCCGGGGTGAGACGTGATTTTTCCAATGAGAAATCATGGGGCAAAAATTAATGCATGACTCGGGGGCCCATCAGATTTGGCATGTCCTTCAGCTTGGGGCTTCGATCGCAGGAGCTGGGGATTTTCGATAGCGTAGGAGATGGTAAACCATAAACATCATAAAATAGAAACAATATGAAACAATCGTGGTGTTCCTTAGTTCTACGTTATAGGTGGATGTATAAGTGTATATAATATAGATTCATATAGATACCATAAACCCGAGCTAAACTGTATAGCCAACTCTGGGGCACCACCCGCTTCAGGCCTTCCACAGCTTAGGTAAAGGATTGGATCCACTTCGAACCGTCCAGCGAACATCTGCAGAAAAAACAGGAGATCTTCCAATCGCCTGTGAGGCATTTGCACCTGCTTCAAGCAGAAGGATGCCTGGGACCCCAACGCGAAGCTCCAGTCGGCAGTTTCAGCGATTTTTCGTTTTTTTTAATCTTTTTTCCATCCCTGAAACTGGGATAAGGATCATGATCCAACTTGACTTTCAGATTTGTTTGGCACATTTAGTGATATTTTGGAATGGAAGCCCCAAGGAAGTCTTGGACATGTTGCTGGATCATTTGCCTCGCTGGTATCCTGAGAACTTTCAGGTAACCCCAGTGTCCACTCCAGGGCAACCCTTTGGATCCGACACTGTGGTGGCTTTGAAGGTGCCTTGGGGTGAAGATCTGAAAGTTAATATTAATGAGGGGAACCCAACAATAAACATCAATGAACAATTATTTGCCATTTGGAGCTTGTTTATACCACCCATTGGAATGGTGATGACTTGGGGATGGTTTACTATTGAGTTTACCGCATTATCCTATTTTCAACCATCACTTTTCTGGAGTCGCTCCCGCATTTGGGGGGATCATTGCTTTCACATTGCTTCACCTCTAGCAGACCAGCAATTGAACCTGGCGACAGGCCTCCAAACAGGGCAATTGGGCCATGATTCTCATATTTCCGGGAAGGCCTTGAATGAGCACTTCAATACTTTGATCTTTTGCCAGACTTATATAATGGGGTGTATAAACCAACCAGCATAATCCAAGAGAAGCCCTGATTTCTGCCTCATCGCCTGAGGTGGCTGATGTCGATGTGTCTTACCGTTTGGGCGACTTTGAACATTTTCCGCTGGAGCTGGCGTCCTTGTTGGTTCAGGTAGGCGGAGAGTGGATCGTTGTTTTTCTTCCTTCCTTGTGTGCTTTTGTCTCGTTGTTTTTCTCATGTGTTTTTCTTCCAAAGATTTCGTCAGTTTGCACATTTAGTGGAAGAAGGAACAATGAGCCCAAGAAAGCAAAACGAAGGCAGAAGATGAAAACAAACGAAAACACGGCTAAAAACAAACAAGGCAAGAACGCAAAACATGCGAAAGACAAAGGATCAATTTCTGTTCACCTTTGGTGTTTTTTTTTTCTAGTCGATTTCGCCTCTAATGTGCACATATATATATAATTATATATATATATATTTGCCTATCTACTACGTTGCTCTTTGTCTTCCTATGTTTCTATCCAACTATCTATACCACAAGAATCCAAAGATATAGCATTATATCTATAGCCAAGAAAGGTTTGAGAGACATGATATACAATCTATTCTGATTAAGTCACATCTTGACTGCCATGGGCCCAAGTCACCGAGGTGCTGATGTTATCCTGTTGTAACCAACGGTGCAACGATAGGCCACGCATCAACTAAAGGATTCACTTATTGTTGCTGCGCCTGTGGTCTTTATGCCATGGCTACTTGGAAGGCGTTTTTCATCCCAATGAATTCCGATGACTACTCGCTTCCAAGCGCAGCTTTTTTTGGTGGTAATTCATTGTTTTCTGGTTGGTGATCCATCTTGGGATGATGATTCCCCTATGTCTTTCCTGTTTTTCCCATGTAGGTTGCTCAACCAGCAAGTGGACCTAGAACATTTTGTGATATCATATGGTATTATACTTAGTATCCAAGGTGTTCTAGTCTAGTCATGAACTTGTTTTACAACTCCATCGAACTATAGAATACTATAGATGTACCATAAGACATGGTGAATCTATAGTTCCAAACCAAAAATTAGGAAACTTAGCCAAGTGATCATCATCTGGTTGGTGGTTTCAAACATGTTTTATTTTCCATTTCATATATGGGATGTCATCCTTCCCATTGACGAACTCATATTTTTCAAGATGATTATGGCACCACATCATTAATGGGACCAGTCATAAATGATGGTTGAGTTATGGAACCATTAACTCAACCATTTAATGATGGAACCAGTCATTGTACATTGCCATAAACCATCATTAGAAAACAACTGCTTCGAGTTTGGCGGTGTCCCAGGAGGATTTGGTGTTGGTAGAGGATGGCACCGTGGTCGCGGGCTCGGTGCTCTTCAGTTTCACGCGCTTCCACGAGCGCTTTGGGATGAATATGGACCCTTGGATTCATCGGATATCATGGGATATCATGGATATATCATGGGTATATCATGGTATTTGGATGGATAGATGGATAGGTAGATTCAGATAAATGGATGGATAGATGGATAGATGTGTGTGTGTATTATAGTATGCCTAGAACTTCCAAATCACCCCTCAAAATATGGTAGAAGTAGTAAATTTTGAGGTAAAACACTGTTTTTTATGGGTATATAGTTGGAGGGTCACCTAACGTGGGGCCCTTGGAGACCAGCAATCCAAGATGGCTAGCAATGGAGGCGAGGTTTTAATGGGGCAATCATCTATAAATGGTGGATTTTTAAATATTGGTAAATAATGTTCTATTTCATACCTGGATCAATGTATGTTTTTTTTGATGCACATTAACTAGTCCACCAGTTTTTCTGAGTTGGGATTTTATCATAGTCACAAAAGGTGTCAATCTACTGGGTAATTAATGAGAAGCTCGACTTTTTTGGAAGCAGCCTTCAGCAACTCCAAGGACCAAATCCACCGGAAGGTACAGCAATACCAGAGGGACTTGGAGAAACCAGTGAATAAGGCGGGGAGGTCGCCCACATGTTGCAGGATGTCGGTGCCAGTAGGGTGCATCTCCACCCCGGCCGGTTTGGAGGGGCCTTTGATTCACAAGTTTGAGCTTGAATTTTGATCTTTGGATGCTCTGTTAATGTATAGTTGCTATGGTAACGGCTGAAAAATGCCATATATATATATATACATATTGGTTTGATAATTTTCCGAGTTTGCCCATTTCGTGCGGGCATTTCCCCAGGTCTTTGCAACTCTGGAGCACGATCGGCCTATGTGGCGAAGTAATTGGAATGTCAGTTGGAGCGATGATATTTTGGCGGGATACAGCCGCTATCCTCACCGGAACCCCGGGATTTCGGAAGATGAACGGGCTTCTCTCTTCCAAGAAATGAAGGAAAGGATTGAACAGAAAGGTTTAGGTGATAGCGCGTGGCTGAAGGTTGAATATCAGACCTTGCGACGGCTACGCCAACATCCCAAGTGCATCCTTTTCACCGTCCGTACTTTCTTGAACTCTCTGGATGAGTTGCCAGGAGAACCATTGGCAGCCAAGGCTTTGCTACAAAATCTGGATCGCCTTCAGCCCACCGAGTTTCCTAGATGTGAAAAGGGGCAAGGTTTTACCTATTTGTTCCCACATGGAAATGCGTCATGAATTTGGGGACGCGGCAATGCATACGTAGTTGTAATTAGTTTTATAACTGTTTGTTCATTTTGGAGTCCCATGTGGGTTTGTGTTTTCAATACGGAGGGGTTATCATTTTTTTGAGTTCCACTGATTAGCAAAAAAACAAGGTTTTCGAAGTATTTGGGCATAGATGATGCTTACCTCTTCCAGTCGCTGAGACGATTTGTGGTGGCCAACTGTGATGCCGCTGAGTAAGTCTGAAAAACGATGCGTCGCAAGGGGAGCATGCAGATGAACATGTTGACACCATGTTGACACCGTATCCAGGTAAACTTCAACTGGTTCACAGTTTTTTCAACTGAACTCAATATGATCTCCTCTGATCTATGCGTATATACATACTAAACACCATACCATACCGTCTCAACCATGCTGAATTTGCCTAAATAGACTAAATAGTCCTAAATATTGTAATATTTCATTCATATATAGATGAATGCATGTACTGTGCCATGTATGGATGGTTTGGGGTCTAACAGGTGTCATCAGAATCACCCATGGATAGCAGGGCTCTGGTGCCACTGACTACACCCACAACTATGCCATTGCTTCCATTGCTTTGCAGCTCTTTTTTTCGGTCCGCGCGCAGGCCCTGGCCCTCACAGCGCCCCGTCGTTATGCCCACTCCCAAAATGGAGGGCCTTTGTGAACCTCCCGCCGACAAGATCTCCTGCCGGTTCTTGGTTGAACTGCTAGATGCGAAGTTTGCACAGCAAGAACAGCTGCTCGGACGTGAGATTAATTGACTTGATTTTCCCATATGGCCTACCTGGGTTTGTCTAAAAGAACATGGTTTACTGTATCCCAAAGTACCATGTTGACTTGGAAAAAGACGATGAACTAAGCATGAACTATATATGTGATTTCCAGGTACCAGTATACCATCCAGTCCCCTTTTTCCAGGCTTGCGCCTGAGTTTGTTCATATTTATAACATTTTATAACATGATTTATCCATCAGAAATGGTGAATCTACATGAATCTACGAGGTTTTTTTTTCCAGATTTCCAAGTCCAAGGCTAATCCGGAAGCTGATCAGAGACGTCAGAGACCCAGTGCCGGAATTTCCAGTGGAGACAATGGACCTTCAACAGCTTGGAGCGACTTCCAGGGAGCCGCTGGTAGTGAAGGAACCAGTGCTGGAAGTCTGTGACTTGGATTTTCCAGAGAAATCCGAGGACGTCGAGTTCCCAAAATGCCGGCTCGGTGATTTTTGTTCTTTCTTTTCCAAGTGGTTTACCGACATTATCCAACATTTATCAACTGTCTGGGAACAGTCTCCGTAGTTTTTTTGATTCGGCCCAGGGCCCTTTTTCTCCAAGTCGAGGAGGAAGATGAGGAATTGAAGCCTCAGACACCCAGCAAGGGTGCGGGTGTACGTTCCGGGAAACTGGGAGTTACTGTCATGAAGGAAAGGTGGGAACCAGAGCCATTTTGGAAGGTCTTCGTGAAAGGGCCACTGGACGGCTACATGGGGATTGTGGTGCTCATAAACCTGGCCTTCATGATTCTGGAAACGCAATCCACTGGAGCCACTTTAGACTTTTCACTGGGCCTCTCATCAGATGCAGGATGGAACATTGATGAGAACTTCTTTCAGGTTGCGGAGTACATTTTCTTCAGCATGTAGCTGGAAGCTGGATGAAGACGTTTGAATTTTCACACAGGGAAAAGATGGAATATGATCCCTAAATCTTGGTGCATATGATTATTATTACCATCTGGTTATCTAACATAGCCATGGAACATGGCCCATTTATAGATGGTTTACCTATTAAAAATGGTGATTTTCCATGGCTATGTTAAATAACCAGAGGGTAAATTATATATATATATATATTAAAACAACCAAAACTATCCGTGATCCGTGGAATCTTGCATCTAATGGCTTAATTCCTTTCAGATGGCTCTTGTCACCACTGGCCTCAGGTATACTGTAGATGTTCTCGTGCGGATCATCGTCTTGCGGCACGAATGGTACTTTGATCCGCGACAGGGCTTCATGTTCTTGAACATTTTCGACGCCTGCGTGGTGGCAGTCAACGCCTTTGAGCTGTTGCTCATGCCACTGCCACTGGGATGGACATTCCCAGCAATCCTCAGTTGTCAAGTGGACATAGGATGAAAGTGACATGTTTACTGGGAACGGAACGGCTAGGATGTAGTATTTTGAATGGGGAAGCTCTCATGCTCATCGGGAAGATCGTGATGGTCATTGCGCTTTCTTTTTCATGTTAAACTGCTGGATTTTCTAGTCAGTCCCACAAGAAAAACGAATCCTGAGGGCCCCATTGCCACTAACCAAGGCTGGTGTGGGGCAGTGACCAAGATCAAGTGAACAGCATTCGGGTCATCAAACTGATGCGAATCGCACGCACCCTGCGAATTGTGAAGACCGTGCCATGGCTGCACAGCTGCGTCAACCGACTGCATGGATAGTTTAGAGATGTTTGGAGTTTAGAGGTCAATCTTTTCCTGTCAATGGCAAACTGGGGGCAATACCTGATACTGCAATACTAATCAGATCTGATCATTAAAAAAGAATAATGTGGGTAAAACAATAATAGACCACCCAATTCTTGATGGTTTATACCACCTATTTATAGTGATTTTGGGGATGGTTTATTATTGTTTTACCCACATTAGTGTCTAAGGGCGGGCCCATTATAGCCGCGCTACACATCGCTGCATCAAGTATGACCTCGATCGCCAAACCACCAGATGTACCCTCTGGTGTCAAACATGGCTGGCTATAAACCAGATTGGATTAACTATATACTATATTCCATTCATATTCCATTCATATTCCATTTGCTACTGGATTATTATCCAATCAAAAAAATTATATAGATGATTATCTCATGGTTTTCCGGTTTTCCCATTAAAAATCACTAAAACCTCCATTTTTCTTCGGGATTTTCCCCATCTCAACCACCTTTGATGTTGCGTTTCGGGTGACGTTTTCCCAAACCAGGTCCAGCTGTTCCGGCAGCTGCGTCTGCTGGTTGGCACCTGTGTTGCCAGCATCGGCGCACTCTTTTGGTCCATGGTCTTGCTGATGGTGCTGAAGGTCGCGGGGAAGAGCTGGAAAACATGTCAGTGGGAAACCATGGAAAACCATTGCATTATTGGGGATTTGTTGGGGACGATTGTATTGGAAGCTGGAAAGAGGTGGGAACAATATCTTGGGTATACAAATCCACTGGATGTCGGGGATTTTTGTTGGGGTACAGGATCCTACCAACATGCTAATAAGTTGAACACCGCTGGTGGCAACCAATTTGCTGTGAATAAATCAATGATGGTTCCTAAAAATGTGCCAAACATACATGATGTATTATGATGTATGGTAACGTATACATTTGTCAAAATGCTTGGGTTATTAAACGCATGTTCCACTGCTGGGCCTGGGACTGCAACGCCCAGGTGGGCTTTGCCTTGGTGATTTGCCAGGCCTTGCAGCCGGTGATTTTGGATCTCAACACGGAGGACTCGACGCGGCGCGAGGTGAACCGTGCCTTGGTGGCGGCTGTGGATGTGGCTACCCTGGGCCAGCATTAAGGAGATATTATATATGATATTCTGGTTGGTGGTTTGGAACATGACTTTCATTTTTCCATATATTGGGAATAATCATCCCAACTGACTAATATTTTTCAGAGGGGTTCAAACCACCAACCAGTATTATATGATGAAATATGATTAATTATGAGATATGTTTCACTTGGAGACAGATTTTTCTTGGAGGGGGACTGGGGGGTAATTCCGAGGTTGTTGATTTGTTGGTTGAGTCTTAATTCCCCACATCTTTGTGTGGGGTTCTTGTTTTTGGTTGTGCACTCCCGCCTCTCCGCCCGCCTCTCCGCCCGCCGCCTGCCCACACACAACTTGCTCACACACAACTTGTCCACACACAACTTGACCACACACAACTTGGTCACACACAACTTGTCCACACACAACTTGACCACACACAACTTACTCACACACAACTTGTCCGCACACACAACTTGACCACACACCACACACACAACTTGCTCACACACAACTTGTCACCACACAACTTGTCCACACACAACTTGCTCACACACAACTTACACACACACAACTTGACCAACACAACTTACTCTCACACACTTACTCACACACAACTTACTCACACACAACTTACCCACACACAAACGTCCACACACAACTTATTCACAAACAACTTTTGCACACACAACTTACTCACAAACAACTTGTCCACACACAACTTACTCACACACACAACTTACTCACACACAACTTACCACACACAACTTGCTCACACACAACTTGCTCACACACAACTTGCTCACACACAACTTGCAAACAACTTGCACACACACACACAAACTTGCACACACACACACACCACAACACACACACACACCCACACACACACCACACACACACACACCACACACACAACACACACACCCACACACACACACACACACACCCACACACACACACACACACACACACACACACACACACACACACACACACACACACACACACACACACACACACACACGCGGCCATTTGCCTTCACTTTGCGTGGCAGGCGTGGCACTTATGGCACCGGTGCGCGCGCTTGATTGGCCGACAGAGATTTGAAGTCTGAGCTCGGCCAATTGAAATGAAAAGGAAACGCGATGCCAGGGGTGGCACCAGGTTAAATACCAACAGGTGATTTGTTGAAGCGCCGGCCACCAGCACGGGAGGCTGGGTCATTCCCGCATTTCTTTTCCCTAACCGTACGGATTTGCACGTGTTGTGCCGTTTGTGGTACACCAGGCTCAAAAGTGAGGATCAGTGGTCCGAACTACTAAGGTTTGTACGGAAGCTTCCTGAAGGCTTTGTACACCATGTTTGAGATCACGCATAGTGGCAGTTGGCGAGCAGTGGTTCGACCAATCGTGGAACGTGTCAATGCATGGTACGCGGTGCTGTTTTTGACATATATCACTTTGGTGGTATTTGCTGTCATTCGCATTGTGACTGCCCTGTTCTTGAAGGATTTTAAGGGGCACTGCCGTTCGACCCCCGACCCCATTGTTGGTGTCAATTCCCAGTAGCACCAATTCTTGGGTTTCAACCTCTTGGTTAGGGACTGGCGATGACTGGTTCATCTGGTTCATACTGATTCCATGAATTTCACACGGGCCAAGAAAATGCAGCGCCAAACACCTTTTCCTATTGGATCCGGCTTTGTTGGGCTCCAGGCTTCAAAATTTGAACGTAAAAGTAAGCATAAAACCAAGTTATCAAAGGAAGTTGGGAAGCAATACTTCCATGTTACGGACACATAGAATTGTGAGACTTGACATTGATGAAGGGTGGTGTGACATGACATTGATGAAGGGTGGTGTGTGTGTGTCTTTTGCATCACATAACAATACATCACAGAAGAATAATAGGCTATGACACAGGGTGGTGTGAGACTTGACATCACATGAGTAAGGGAAGTAGTGACGAAGGGAAGTGGTGAGGAAGGGAAGTGGTGACGATGGGAAGTGGTGACGAAGGGAAGAGGTGACGAAGGGAAGTGGTGACTTTGGGAAGTGGAGACTTTGTAGTGGCTGCATGAATGTTGCGTGGGGCTTGTGTTGGGGAGGAAGCCGGAGCACGAAACCTTGCATTTTTCTGTGTAAAGTGGTTGCAGCCGGCGATGAAAGGTACCTCGTGTGTGCGGCGGGTGCGGCTAGGGTCGTTTCAGACGCGAATATGTTCCTCCTCTGTGTTCTGCAATGAGTGGTTGTTCCTGTGTGCGTACTTCTATTCGTGTTTTGAATCTGTGGTTGCAGATCGCAGTGGAATGGCTGCATGATTGTTGTCATCTGGTGTTGCCATGTGCGTAGATCCGTGCAGGTTTGCGACGTGATGCGGCGAAACTCATTGTAATGGCTGCGTCAAGGTTGCTTGATGCCGCGGCTGCATGCGTAATACTATTGCCTTTTGCAGCTGGATCTCGTAAATAGTATTGGAGTGGCTGCATCAAGGCTGCGACAGTGATTTGTCAGCAGATTTTCTCAATTTTGGTGCTAGTAATTTTCCTTTTGAAAGTCCTTTTAAAAAGTGCTTCAAAATGGTAATTGCAATAAGACTGAAGGTTGCATTCATGACCTCATGACCCAACATGGTGGCACGTGCCATGCCTTTGCTCGTCACCAAACCTCTCGTGTTCCTATCGATGCCATTTGGTCCTCGATTCAGCATTACAGTCTTGGGAAAGAGAGACATGGTCACGGCTCTTTGGCTCAAACTATTTTCCATCTTGACCGGAAGCACCACCAGGGTGCTCAGTTCAGACTTTCTCATACCCGGCAGGTCTGTCCGGTCAATGTCGACGACGCCTCAGCACCTGATTGGACTGGCATCGCTACTACTGATGCACTGTGGACTGAAACCCTCAGTGGAACTGTTGATGAAGTCTGGTCTTGCTGGACCTCAGATGTTGAAAAGTGGCTTCTCGCAGCCGGATGTCTCCAGCAGAAGAGTCCCGAAAGGCCTCTGGGTAGCGAGCCCAAAGCTGTTCATGGCCAACACCGCATGGCCGACCAACAGGATGTCACCGAAAGACGGCTGCGGCGACACATCCGACGTCTGCAGGAGGCTCAGTGGGTGTCGCACCATGGTAGACAGCCGAATCCTCACCTGGTTCGTAAACTGCTCCGTGATGCTCCTGTGGGTCCAGAACGTCAAGCTATCTCTCTTCAACAATGGGGCGGGGGTCTTCAAATGGCTCGCAACAGATTGAACGCTCTTGTTAAAATCAAACATGATGAAGCCATTGCTCAATGGCGCCAAAAGATCAGTGAAGTTTCTGGTGCATGCCAGTGGGTCAAGCGCGCCGAACCCACTCCTTGGGTCATTCGTGACTCTCGGGGGACATCACCGGTGATCGAAGTCATGCCGTCCAGGACTTGGAAGATCACTGGACAACCATCTTTGGCCAACAGGACTGGAATCCGGAACCATTTTGGCAACTCTACGCTGAGGACCTTCCTCCTCGACGACGCGCTCCTAAACTTCCTCCCATCAACTGTGCCCAGATCAAGAAGGTTGCCATGCAGCTGCGACGCAAGGCCTACGGGCCTGACGGCGTGAGCGCCCAAATGTTGCTCCAACTGCCGCAACCGGCCCTGATTCGAGCTGGACAGATGCTCAACATGCTTGAAAGAAGAGGAACATGGCCTGTTGGCCTTCAGCATTGGAAAATAATATTCCTGCCCAAGAAAAGGCCTTGCTCCGTGCCCACTCTGAGTGGTGTGAGGCCCATAGCCGTGGGGCCAATCATGTATCGGTTATGGAGTTCTCTCCGCCTCAAACAGCTCAATACTTGGGTCGCCGACCGTTTTGACAAGTTCCAAGCTGGGGGCCAAGGTGGACCAGACGTTTACTCGCTGTTGTCGCTGGATATCGACATCACTGCGCTAAGGAGACTGGCGGGAGTTTGCCTTGACTACAAGAAAGCTTTTGACTCAGCGGACTATCGCATGGGCATCCAGGTCCTTGAGCGCCTGGGTGCTCCAAGCCGAATCACCTCAGGTTGCTTCACGATCAGTGGCGTAACCACAAGAGATTGATCTCCTTTGGCAACATCATTGCCGAGCAGCCCATTGCCAATTGTAGAGGTTTGCCCCAAGGTGATCCTTGGAGTCCTGCAGCTCTTTGTCTCCTTCTTCCCCCTCCGCCAGCAGAAAAGGCAGGTGGCCGGTGCCGACGCTCTGCTCTTTCCCGATGACAGGACCATCGTGGCTCAAGATGTTCCCACGCTGAAAGCTGCTGAGAGATGTTGGGACAGATTGGGTGAAGTCAGTCGAATGGAAACACAACGCGCTAAGACCCAATATTGGGCTCGCACTCTGCAAGCCTATGCTGAGTTCCAGCGAGAAGGCATTCAGCCTCAGTTCCAAGTTCAGATCCTTGGGGTCACCTGTGGTCTCCAAGGCCGATCCATGAGCAGCGAGGAAGAAGAAAAGGCTGAGAAGTGCAAGAGACTGGCTAGCCGCATTGCTGTGCTCCCCAAAGCTCTCAGATTCAAAGCTAGCCTGTGTTTCTTGATCCTCTCTCCTATTTTCACCTGGGGTGTTTTCCTTGGAGGTCATTACCCGAATGTGAAGTTTTGCAAATCCTTGAAAACTAATTATTTTCTTCCAGGCTGTCAAAAGATTCGATTCACATGACACACAAACGAGTAGAGAACTTTTTCAAGTTTTTTTTGTCTTGGTCACTGCAGTGATTTGATTTTCTATGCTACGCAAAGACTCATGAAAGCGCTGTCCAAGTGGCGCAGTGCCAACAGAGATGTGACTATCCCGGAGGACTCATCGGTCATCAGCTTAGTCTCTAAGGCTATGACTTCTCTTGGAGTTGCTGTTCAGGAAACAGGTCAGTTCAGGTTCAACACCACCGTTTGGAGCTTAGATACCCCTGTTGGATGGATGGATCGCATTGCGCATCTGTTTAGAGCCCATTGGCGTAAACAAAAACTGCAGCTCTGGCTTGACAGCCAACGAAATGATGCTGCTATCGCTAGGAATATTCCTTTGGTGATTACTGACAAACTTGTTGATTCGCTCCACAAAGTTTCCCGAGACCTCCAGGGTCATCAAATCTTAGTTGCTTCAGGCGGCATCACCACCGATGCCATATACAATAACAGAGAGTTTTGTCATTTGTGTCAACATGTGTCAACAAAACCAGTGCCCTTCGACTGAACATGTTCTTTGGACCTGTGTTTGTTTCAGTGATCTGCGCCTGGTGTGCAGACCTGCTTGCAATTTGACTGGCAGACTTGGATGGGGACCTAAATGGTTTCTCCCTTCCGGTGTTGCGTCAAATGGTGCAAATTCGAGCGCAAGCCACAAAACTCTACTGGGCTGCGGGTCGGGTGGGGGGGGGGGGGGGGGCCCTCCCGCTCAGGACTGATGATTTCCGGCCGCGTGGTCGAGGCGGGTGTGGGTCATGGCCAAGACCCGCAAGCGAATTGTGACTCAGAATCCCCTCCAGCACCCGCTGGAGAAGAAATTTCAAGAAATGAATTCAAAGAGCCCGAAAAAAGAAAATCAAAAAGTGAAATTCAAGCCCAGATGGGGCCCGGGCCGGTGTTTCCCCCGTTTCCCCCGGTGCTTTCTGCTTCTTGCCTGCTTCTTGCATGCTCGTCCCTGCCACGCTTCGCATGACCTTTGGGTATGTGCGCGTCACGTGGAAGAGATACCTATTCTTTTTCAATCTACCGGCCCTTTGGGCCCCCTGGGGCGCGCGCCCTTTGCCGCAGCTATGGCCAGCGACGGCGGCGCAGCGCGCTCAGCTCAGCAGTCCATGCCTCTGCAGCAGCTGCAGGAGATGCGCGGTTGGAGAGGACTTTTGGAGACTTGGGTTTCCGGTTTGCAACCATACGTTGGAACGTTTTGGCTCTGTCTTCTTTGGATGTGGAACCATATAATGGAAACTTTCTTTTTTACCCCCGGGGAAGAAAGAAGCATTCAGGAAATCATAACAGAAAGCTGTGTCCTCTTGCGTCGATCAACAGGCAGCGGCGGAAATTCGGGATCTGCCGCAAAATCAGGCGTAGGAGGTACAGGTGGACACGTCGTAAATTTCGAATGAAACAGATGCTTTTTCGTTTACACATGATGCAAATCAAACTCAGTCAGCGTAACCATGAAAAATTTGGTCATGTCATGCCTGAAAAGTGCTGCGACTGCCAGCAGCCTCACTGTGAAACAAAGACCCCAATCCAAAGTTGGTTGGGACATGATGCAGCCAGATTTGTGACTCAGTGGTGGAAAGGAAACCGTGAGGCTAGTCTCCTTTTGCTGGCTTGTCGGTTTCTCAGATGCCTGAGTCAGTGGAGACTTTGGCTGGGCTCCCGAGTGGGAGAGGCCAAGAACCCGGGGCCAGCCGGGACCCGAAGCACTGCTCGAAAACGAGCTCAGAAAGGTGCAGATTCACAGAATTTGGCCATGCAATTGCTCAGTGTTTTGGAAAACTTTCAAGGTACCAGACAAACGAAACGGGCCAAAACAAACCCTGGACTTGCTCAGTTGTTGCTTGACACGCTGAACACTGCTCTCTATGAAAAATGGCCTGACACGGATATTGCTGACACCATGATTGAAACGCTTCAACCTTTTGTCAATGTTTCGGATGAAATGGATTTGAATTGTGACAAACCTAATTGGGATGATTGGAAACAGACTGATAAGCACGGCGGTTGGGAATGGTCGGCTCAAAGTAGCAAACATTACCAACCTCAAAATGAAACCTGGCATAAGCCCGGAACCAAGTGGCAAGACAGGTCAACGGACCAATGGCCAGCCATTGGTCAGACCTCCCGCAAAGAAACGCAAAGCACTAAACTGACCACCTCTTCACAGCCCCCTCCTGTGTCTTGGAAAGGTCCAAAGTTTGCTGCCAAAGTCCAGTGGTTAGAATGGAACGCGGTTCCCACTCTGTGCACCCTTAATCAAATCAAAAGTAGACTGGAAGAAGGAAAACCTGTCGAAGCCAACCTGCTTGTCACTAAAGACCCTGAGGTATGGAAAGAGATCCAGCATCTTTGGAATGCTTACGGGGTCAATGCGTCTCTCACTGTGGCGACGGTTGCTAGTGCTACAAGCTCTGGCCAAACCGTTTCAGTTTGGTGGGATCTTGCCAAGCAGCATTCCCACAAACCTTTTCGAACCAAGGTGGAATTGCGGCAGGCTACTCAAACGCCAGGCCCTGTCCCTATCAAAGCTAAGGCCATAGACCTCAAAATTGACGAGAGTGCCAGGCCGGTAACGGTCAGGATCTTAGCTCCCGAATTCTACAGGCGGTTTGTTCTTGGAGTTCAAGGTATGGACAACCCACAAACAATCATTAGTGAAGTTGCTCAGATGCTTGGTTGTCGCACGGCTACTTTGTGCGGTGGGAACTGGCAGGTTGTGCAACACAAACATGGTACCATTGTCATTGGTCATGTCAAGGTCGCTCCGGACCTGGCTCAAAAACTCGTGCCCCTCTCCGGCAAGAGAGCTCTGTTCTTCACCAAGGTTGACAAACAAACCAAAAGTCTTGTGGCTTGGATCAGCAGGGCCAAAGAAACCACTGCTGAAGATTATTTCAATCACGCCTGGACCCAAGCTCAGAACAAGAAACTGCCTTTGGTGCTCAGACAAGGCGGAAACAATGATTTGGGTATTGCGAGCATCGCCGCCACGGACTTAGATCAAAATCAACCCAGAAGTTTTCAACTTTTGGGTGCCCCCAGGTATTGGAACCATGAGGATATTCTTGTTTTCCTTAAGAAAACTCAATGGAAAGATGCGGAAATCAAAGACCGACTCCGCAGGGGTCCCGAAGTGGCTTGGATATTCAAAGCGGTTCCAGCTCCCCTCCAAAACAGTGATGACAAGGGTGTCTTTTAGCAATTTTGTGACAGCGAAGGAATTTGCACTTTCACTATCATTCCTGAAAGACATGGAAAGACTAAAAAGGCTCACATGGAATGGCTCAAGCCCCCCAACAAGAATTGGAATTTGAATTTCAACCAATTAGATTTCCAGCCAGACCGCTGGATCGGGTCAACCCAACCTGCGTTGCAGCACTGCTGCGGGGACTGTTCCTGCCACTCTTCTGGGCAGCACTCAATCTCAGGCTTCTCAAGAAGTACCCAAAGCTGAAGAGAACGGGGAGAACGGGAATGCCCGAGGTCGCTCTCCCAGGAGGAAACAAAACGGTGCTGGCGATCCCTTGGTTCAGCCGGGTCCTTCGGACCCCAAAGACCTTTTTCTGGTTGATTACCCAGGTCGGACCGTCGAGGACCCCAAAGGCCAAGGCGATTGCGGCTTCCGCACCGCGGCCCGGGCCGTTGCTTATACCGACAAGGCAAGGACCTGAACGAAGAGAAGTTGGCTCGAGAAGCCAGCAAATTCTGAGTTTTGTCAATTGGACACCTCATTAAAAACAAAGAGATTCACAGACCTCATTGGACTCCCGACGAAGACACTAAGGCTGAACATTGTGCTGATGAAGATATTCCACAGGACATTGATGAATACTGTACCATTGCGTCTAAGAAGAATTTTTGGATTGACACCCTTCTCTTGACTTCATTGATGCAACGGTTGGGTGCTGTCATTATTATTTTCAAATGGTGCAAAATCGAGAAAATGTGGAGACGAACCGTCCTGGCCGATAAATTTTCTGACACTCGGGCGGTTGGTACCAAAAACGGGGTTGGCTATATCACCATGATGTTGATTGATGATCACTTTTGGTTTTTGAAGCCCCCGGAACCCACTTGTGCCTTGCCTGAAGCTTGGATGCACAAAACTCCTGAACGATCCAGGGGGTACTTGAGAGGTGGTGGCAAGACCATCCCTCCCAAAACCCCTAGCCCTAGCCACAAGCCTAGTCATGCTGCCTCCAAAACGAGCCATTGCTTGAAAATTCCTGGTGCGACTCCACGGCCTTCTTCGCGGACTAGTGCCAACAGTAGCAAGCTTAGAATCCCTGAGTCTGAAACTGCAGCTTCGTCTCTTGGTTTTGCAGGGACTTGCCAGAGCCTCAAATCTAACACGGTTTCCAAAAATGGACAAGGAGCAAAAGTGACTCCGCAGTCCTCAACTCAGACCGTGAAGCCCTTAGTTGCTGGAGTGTCTGGACTTCAGAGCAAAATCAAACCCAAAGAAGCTTACTGGATCTGTCCGTTTCCTAAGTGTGGCTTCCAAGTGGACAATTCTCTTTCTAAAGACAAGAGGCCCCAGCGGCGGAAAAAGCATTTGAACAGAGTGCACAAGCTCAAGGGTGAGAAGCTTAAAGAATTGACCAGAAAAGAGCGTATGGAACGGGTGATCAAATTCCAGAAAGTCCCTCTCTCCGTCCATCACACTTCCCGCCCTGGTATTCAGTTCTCCTTGAATCTCCCCGTCTTTCCTTCTTCCTCTGCTTCGTCCTCCTCCATCCCTGAGGTCTGGTGGCGTTGTACTTGTGGTTTCGAAGTCAGAAGAAGTTCCGAAAATGAACAAAGACGTATTAAATGGAAGCATTTGCGCACTGAACATGGCATTCGCAGAAACAATTACGCTGGACAGCGCGACAATGCGGATGCGAACACTCCGAAAAGATTGCACGCTTGTCGTGATTCCCTGCAAATTCGTTGGCAACACCTTTGGAAAGCTTTCTCTAAGGCTAAGTGGCCGGGCTCCCATGACCTTCCTGTTGAGGCTACCCACTGGCGTGAACACAACACCAAAACTGGTGTTAAATTTTTTAAGCCGTTTCACGTCTGTAAGCTTTGTAGTATTCAAGTCGAGAGGCACTGTTGGTATTTGTATTCTTGTCCTGCCGCCAAAAGTCGCAAACCTCTTCCTTCTCTGAAAGAAAGAAAAGCTATTTGGGCTAAATGCCGTAAAGAAGCCCAACAAAGTGTCAAGCTCAGCAAGCTCTCGGACGGCACCAAAGGTCTGCGTGCGAAACGGCTGGGGGAGGCTAAGAACCCCGGACCCGAAGGATTGAAAGTTTGGAATGAAAACATTAGATCATGGAACACCAACAAGAGGAACTTCTTCAAGCGACGGAAAAAAAATGAAGTTGATGTGCTCCTTCTTCAGGAGACTAACGTGGGAAACACGGTGAAATTTGCTTGTTGCACAAGGCTCAAAGGTATGGTTGGCAAGCTCTCCATGTGCCTCCGGCCCACAAAAAACACAGAGGAGGAGTTGCTATTCTGGTCAAACCTCCGTTGGCCCTGGTCGAGTTGGAACACATCGCCACTGAAAAGGGGCAGCTCCTCCTTGCGGAGTGCCATGGTTTGCAGGAGGCTTTTCTGCTGGGAGTGGCGTGCAAACACCCTTGTGATGTCGAAATTCAAACCATTCTCGAGTTGAGTCAAGTGCTCCAAATCCGGCATGGAACTCAATGGATCATTGGCATGGATGGCAACAGTGATATGACTTCCGGTCCTATTCCTGAAGTCATGACTCAACTCGGTGGAAAGTGCCATTCGGTTGCCAGACATGACAAGAGCAGTTACCCCATCGATGGAATCTGGTCATCCATTCAGGGTGCATGTGACAATCAAGAACTAGCTGGTCATGGCGACCATTCCATTGCTGAGGCGGTCTTTAGCTTCAGCCGCAAAGATCGTCGGGGAACTCAATTTCGGTTTTCTCATACTCGCAGGTTGAAAGAAAACGCTGTCGAGAGTGCTACTGCTCCTGACTGGGGCTCTACGGCGACTTCGGAAATCATCTGGAATCAAACTCTTACTATGACGGTGGATGAAATTTGGGAATGCTGCTCTGTGTAAAAGCTTTTTTCTGTAAAAGCTTGCTGTGTGTAAAAGCTTCTCTGTGTAAAAGCTTGTTGTGTGTAAAAGCTTTTGTGTGTAAAAGCTTCTTTGTTTAAAAATCTTTCTGTGTGTGTAAACGCTTGCCATGTGTAAAAGCACTGTGTGTAAGTGTTCTGTGTGTAAACGCAGTCTGTGTGTGAAAGCTTGTTGTGTGTAAAAGCTTCTCTGTGTAAAAGCTTGTTGTTTGTAAAAGCTTCTCTGTGTGTAAAAGCTTCTCTGTTTAAAAAGCTTGCTGTGTGTGTAAACGCTTGCCATGTGCAAAAGCACTGTGTAAGTGTTCTGTGTGTAAACGCTTGCTGTGTGTGAAAGCTTGCTGTGTGTAAAAGTTTCTTTGTGTAAAAGCTTGTTGTATGTAAAAGCTTCTCTGTGTGTAAAAGCTTTCTTTGTTCAAACTTTGTAGTACAAAGTAGTACTGGGAACTACTTTTTGCAAGCTTTGTTGTACAAAGTAGTACTGGGTGCAAGCTTTGTGTAGTACAAAGTATTGCTGGGAAGTGGTTTGTGCAAGCTTTGTAGTACACAGTAGTAGTACACAGTAGTAGTACACAGTAGTAGTGCTGGGAAGTAGTTTGTGCAAGCTTTGTAGTACAAAGTAGCACTGGGAAGTGCTTTGTGCAAGCTGTGTAGTACAAAGCAGTACTGGGAAGTGCTTTGTGCAAGCTTTGTGGTACAAAGTAGTACTGGGAAGTGCTTTGTGCGAGCTGTGTAGTACAAAGTAGTACTGGGAAGTGCTTTGTGCAAGCTTTGTGGTACAAAGTAGTACTGGGAAGTGCTTTGTGCAAGCTTTGTAGTACAAAGTAGTGCTGGAAAGTGCCTTGTGCAACCTTTGTAGTACACTCAAGAAGAACTTAGCTGACATATGTGAAGACATGAAATGAGACGAGAAGAGCTCAGATGAGATGAGTTGAGATGAAGTGCAAGCGTGAAGTGCGAAGTGCAGGGTGTGAAGAGTGCAATGTGAAGTGTGAGGAAAGTCTAGGAAAGTGTTTGCTTGGCCTTGCGTTGCAACCGGGTCGCGCGCAGGTCATGTTCTTGGACAACAACACTGCAACAGCTTCGCACAAAGCACGCACGCACGGGCCTGGCTGGCACACGGCGCATGCAAGTTCCTTAGTAGTAGTACTGGGAAGTGATTCATGAAAGCTTAGATGACATATGAGAAGAGATGAGATGAGAAGAGATGAGCTGGGATAAGGTGAGAAGAGCTCAGATGAGATGAAGTGTGGAGTGTGAAGAGTGCAGTGTGAAGCGTGGGGCGTGAAGAGTGCAGTGTGAAGTGTGGGGCGTGAAGAGTGCAGTGTGAAGTGTCGAGTGTGAAGTGTGAAAGTGTGAAGTGTGGACTGTGAAGTGTGAAGTGTCGAGTGTGAAGTGTGGAGTCTTAAGAGTGCAGTGTGAAGTGAAGTGTGGAGTGCGAAGAGTGCAGTGTGGAGTGTGAAATGTGAAGTGTGGAGCGTGAAGAGTGCAGTGAGAAGTGTGAAGTGCGAAGTGGAGCTTCAAATGTGACATGTGAAGACACCACTTTCGCAGAATGCACGCACGCACGGGCTTGGCTGGCGCGGCGCATGCAAGTTCTATAGATGAGAAAGGTCTTAAATATCCACTTCCGCCCCGCCTCGTGCGGGTACTACTGGTAGTTGATTTGGAGTTACATCATTTGTTCAAAGCCCTGGTTCTTGAAAGGCTTGGTGATTGTTTTAGTCGAATTATATTTCCATGAAGCCCCTTTGCGGGCTCCCACAACGACCCACCTTTTGCCATGCAGGAGACCTTAGCCTCCGCAGCCTTGGATTCGGATATGGTCATGGAGGACAACCGCCGCGCCGCCCTAGAGGCCCAGATGAAGCTGGAGGAGTGGTGACTTCCAGCGCGGCAGGGTTGGAATGTCAAAAATCCGAACAACCGCCCAAGGAACCTCAATTTCAGCTCAAAATCTGATTTTTACAAAGGACATCAAATGACTACGGTACCCCTACTGCCTAACCAATAGGAGAATTCCAGGTCACCCCCTAACATATTAGTAGGGGTGTGGGAAGTTTGAACATGCAAAATCCCAATGTACCTTGCCCAGGTGAGGACTTTAACTGTTTATATCCCCCACCCCTTCTGCTACCTGTCAGAGGTGCAGAATGAACAAATTGAGTATGTCAGAAGTGCACACCTAAAATTGTAGTCTCACATTTTCCAGATGTCACTAACCCCATCACTTATATATCAATGATGATTATGATGAAACGTTTGCTCTTTTGTAAATTGTGAGCGTTTTAAGTATATTGAAATATAGCTTACATTTGTGATGTCCCCTGGCCCCCTGGGGTCCAAAGGTGTAGTAATTGAATGAATCAAGGGTTTGCAAGTGGCGGTTGTGAAAGGTTGGCTAGTAGATTGAAAGATCCCTTCGAGAAGGACTGCTGTGTTGCTACTACGGTTGGTGACCAGTTCAAGGCACCCAACAGATACAAGTAATAATGTTGTAAACCCAATCATGCAGAACCATGAGGATCACAATAAACATCATCCCGGTGACGGGGCGTAGCCAATTTCACTACATTAACTCCAATTGGCGGTGGTTGCTGCGATAATTGTCACAGAATTGTCCGATAATTGTTTCATAATTTCCCAGAACGACCTAGCATGACCTAGCCTACAATTTGCTGGAAAGTACCACACCTCTTCCCACAGCTACGCCAGAATTAGTGTTCAATAATCTTCCCATATGTT
The DNA here is from genome assembly GCA_947184155.2 of Cladocopium goreaui. NCBI lineage: Eukaryota > Dinophyceae > Suessiales > Symbiodiniaceae > Cladocopium > Cladocopium goreaui. Next base: position 311,684 of record CAMXCT020001324.1, read on the forward strand.
TGTCACAAAACTTTTTTTGACATATCCAAGATTCATCCCAGAATCACCGCTTTTGAGTTATATTGGCGCGAAAAGTCCGGTAGCAAATCTCGACCCAGGAGCTCTTCCGCGCGGCTGACGATGATGGTGATGGCCACCTGTCCCCTGACGAGTTTGTGGAGGCCTTGAGCCTGCCATCCGTGCAAGGCGAGCTTCAGATGGCGGGGATCTACATGAATCACTGGGTAGTGACCGGAACATATGGGGTGATGTGAAAAATACCGGGAGATTGACCATTCTAGTGTGATTCTGGAAAGATATTGTCTCATGGAAAAATATGAGGTGATTTCTTGGAAAATACTAAAATCGAAACAGTGAAGCCAATATAGCATAAAATTGTCATGTGGCTGGTGCATATATATATATATATTTATTTACATATAATACAATTATATGTGGACAAACTTGACCAATTGGGATTTTAAGTTCGAGATTTACATGATAGACCACATCCTTTTTCAACACAGCAGAATATGCTGTGTATGTGCATGTCTGTACAACTAGCACACATGAAGATGCAAAATTGTTCTTGTGATGAGGTACACCCAATAAAAGGGAGCACCGCAGGGGAGTAGATTTGATAGAATAGCGTTATAAATGATATTTCCGAAGCTTGGGATCTGTCAAGTCCATAGTACACAATCCCCTAATGTTATTCTATTCACTTCAAAAGGGGACAGTGAAATTTATTGTCCCAAGAGTGGGAGCACATATGCGTTTCCAGAAGCCAGTGCTATCCGAAATGGACAGCATTTCACATGAAAAATGATGAAGTTGTTTATCTTTTTCTTGAAATGACGTTTTTTTTGCTTGCCTGCCAGGTGGGAGTTTCTAGACTTTTTGTGAACATCTCGCGCCTCCTTCTTCTTCTTCCTCCTCCTCTTCTCTGCGCCCTCCTCTCTGGGCCCAGCCGGACCTGAACAGAATGGCGAGCTCGCCAGCTATTGGCACAGAATTGCGAGCTACAGGCTGTCAGGCTCCCCCCGGACTTGATCTGCTGGTACATTTCGTATCTATCCGCATGATCCGCATGATCCGCATGCAGGGTCGTGGCAGAGGCATCTGAAGAATTCCGCGGGCTGAGGTGATGTTTGTTGGGCCAGGGGCTTTGGAGAAGATCGGTGCTTGGTGGTGGCTTGTGCACAGTGTGGTCACATGTGGCCAAGGCTCTTCAAAGCCAAGCGGACATCAGATTTGTCCAGGAACCCTTTCACCGGAAAAGGTGTCTGATTTTTCTGGAGGCTATCCCTGTGACCTTCTGGCGCTCTGGTGGGCTGCTTGGCTGCTCCGTCAGCTACCATTTTGAAGGATAAGTGAGAATATGTTGTCTTATGGCACAAATCTGAAGTCGGCACCTGTGCATAGGTTTCGGCTTGCGATAGAGGCCAGTCATGCAGAAGAGAAGGAGCTCTGCGAGCTTGGGTTGGGGGAGCGGCTAAAACGCCAGGGTCCCAACACCCCAATGTTCTACTTGTCCCGTTGGACCCACGGACGGGCTATTATGTGATGCACCAGCGTGGTACGCAAATATTCAGGACTTTCCCACTGTTCATAGTCAATCCATGAGTCAACAGCACAGGTTGGATCAGGATTGCGCAACCACTGTTTGCATTCTTACAATGAAGGGCCCCCTACGTATAAGTCAAGTTAAAAAAGATTAGGGGTGAGTTAAATTTTAAGTGGGGGGAACTTATGTTGTAACTTTTAAGTGCATTGGAAGTTATATCTTAGATAGCTACTTATAACCTAAGTTAGTGTTATGTTGGGGCAAAGTTATAAATAACCCATTCAAAAGTTATGAAAGTTAGCTTCTAGCTGACTTTTTACTTTTCTGTTTTGAAAAGTTAGGATGACTCTGTATTATTTCATTGTTTTTCAGATGTTTTTGAGTCCGAAGCCGATTTGTCGCTCAGCTGGCATTTTTTCCAGTCCAAACGGAGGTTGAAGCCATGTGAGGAATTCAATTTCATGATGTTTCAATACACAGGGAACACAAAATACATACGTGCTTTTCAAGATATGAAGCAAAACTTATAAGATACATATGTGTTTTCTCCAAGTTCCAGCGAAGCTATGCAATAACACGTACCTGTTTTCCAAGTTTATCATGTAGCCAATCTAAAAATACATCTGTGTTTTGTCTTCATGTCCACATCACGCCCTCCAAACACATATGTGTTCAAAATGTGTTTTGTTTGTGTTTATTTGTGTGTTTCGCTCTTTTTCCTCAAACTACATAATACATATGCGTCTTGCAGATTTGCCACCAAATACAGATAACACGTATGTGTTTTGAGCTTCTGGCTGCTGAAATATGGTATAATACTTATGCGTTTTGATAGTGTGGGAAAGGAAAGCACATAACACATATGTGTTGTACACGTGTGGTATCGTGGGTAGCTGTTCTCTTGATTTTTTCATCTTTCTTCTTTTCTTTGCAGCCTTTCTCTGTATAGCTTTGCAAAACCAGGGGTTTTGACTGAACCCGGGAAAAAGGTAAAACTCAATAAACAAGTGCTATGCTATTTCCAAGAAAAAGTAACAAGTGACAAAAAAAACATAAGACAGTTATTTAAAAATGTATAACTTCACTTGTTCCTGCCATAACTTAACGTATGTTAACTTCAACTTAACTTGCCTGACTCAACTTAAAACAATTCTAACTTTATGTTAACTTGAGGGCCCTTCCTTGTACGCCTTATTAACACTGTTTAGCGCTTTTTTGTGCGTCCTCGGGTTGGCGACATGAAGCTACATGTGAATCACGTCGGACAAAAAGGTCCGACTAACCCGCTCATGTGTAATAATCCATGCTGTGTTTGAGTCGGCGTGAACCTACTTGTGCCATCTTGTGCCAGGCAACTGAAGGGACCAGGGCTAATTATGGACCTTCGCGTGGATTCCACCATCCTCGCGTCTGACCATCATCGCTTTCTGGATGGCGCACCGCGAGCTGTCCCCAAGTTAAAAGTGGCCGTGCTGACCTGGCTGGTTGACATTTACAGGGTTCCCGGTATAGAGCCATAGAGCACCGTGAGCCACGCGATTCCGACATTTGACCTTTGAAACAAGACATTTTTGCCCGAGAAGTGCTGCAAAGAAGTGCTTGAGCAATGAGCAGTCCTGAGGATAAGGATATAACTGCCGCCCTCTGTGAAAAGGAACCCTATTTGAGCTCGCCACCCTTTAGCCTTGCAGAGCCCGAACAGAATGGCAAGATCGCAGGCTTTCTGGGCCCCGCTGGGCCCGACCCGAGCACCATTCCAAATTAATTGGCAGAGACCGTCAGCATGTGCCAGAACCGGCCAGAACACCGTATATAGTATATACTATACCCTATAGAATTTCAGGTAAAATGTCAGATAGAATGCAAAACACGGTGCCAGATTGTATGTCAGATAGAATGTCAGCTAGAGTGTCCGCATGCCAGATCAAATGCCAGGTACAACGCCTGATTGCATGTCAGATAACATGACAGCACACAAGTCTAATAAACAATTCCGATAGAATGTACAACATATGCCATGCAGAATGCCTGAGAGCATGTTAGAGTGTCAGAGTACATCTCAGATAAATGCCACATCCAACGCAAGATCGAAATGCCAGACAAGATGCCAGAAGATATGTCAGAATACATGCCAGATAGAATGCCAGATAGAGTGCCAGAATACATGCCGCATGGTGAAGACTACGTTGAAAAAAGTAATTTCCCTGGACGCATGATGATCGGGAACAACGGGTCCAAATTGCACGCAGGTGTTTTTCATTAACACAAAAACTAAGAAAATAATCCGACATAAACCAGATTTCCCACAGAAGGGAAGACAAGCGGAGGCGAACAACTCGACATTTTCTGTGATTGTCTTCAGATGTACATGTGCCCCAGTGCTAAGTTGGTTTATGTTGGTTTATACTGGATTATATAGCTAGGGCGCGTGGTGATTGTAACGATATTTCGGTGTGGATCAGCCAACCTGTATACAAAGGTGGCATCTCCATTGTCGGTAAAGTATCTCTTGTCATTCTGAATTCTGCGAGGTTTCCTGCAGTCCATGGATGTGAGCATTCGAGATACGGGGCCGCTTTTTGAGATTTTGGATGATGGAGACGGCCTCATAACCATCACCGAATTCTGCAAAGGCTTACTGCAGCTAAAAGGCATGGCCCGGGCGCTGGACATCATCGTTTTGCAGCGGGAGAACGCAAAGGTCTTGCGAGAATGTCGTGACGGAATGGTGTTTAGTTATTTTTTTGGGGGGGGTGGTGGTGGTCATGGTGGCGGTGGTAGTGGCCCTTTATTGTTTTGTGGTGTGTTTGGCAGATGTTATAGGTTGTTACCTTTATATTTGTGGCTTTAAGATTGTTGGTATAAATTTGCAGTATATCATATCCCATCAAAGTTTATGCAGGATGCATGTTGGATCAGCACATTGCTGAGGTGAGATGCACGCACATCTCCAAACCTTTTTCACCCTTCGTTGAAACCTTCGTTGCATCCAAAGGATCGCAGCGCTAGACGGATGGAAAATTAGGGGCGTGAAAAGAAACAAATGGCGGAGGTCCAACTGTTGTTTTCTTCACGGTGGACTATGGTGAAGCCCACAGGCAAGACAGATTTAGATATATTTAGCGCACTTAATGATCTTAAAGTCGTTTGGGCAGGAACTAGAGGTATTTCAAGTCATTTTAGTCTTATAGAAACCCTTTGCATATGTCAGTAAAGGTCATCATTTGATGCCTTCGTTGGCCTATTTCCGAGAAATTTAGGTTTTTTGTTTTTCACTGCAGGATATTCTTGTATGAACCAAGCTTTGTCATGAAGGATGGCCAAGTTGACATCTGCAGACACTGGTGATGGGGTGAACTTGGCCCTGCCTGAATTGGGCAGGGGAAGGCTTATTTTGATATTCCAGAAAACCCACCAGGAGGCAAAGAGCCTTTTGTTCCCCAAATGTGTCCACACTGAGGGGTTGTAGGTAAAAGGCCGGGGTTAGATAAGGGTGTTCCGTCTGGCCTCCGGCATTTTCCCTGTAAATTCTTACATAAAATGGCTCTTGTGCGCCATGTCGCAGGCTCGCGCAAAGTTTGCCCCGCGACCTTGGAGCGCGGCATCTTTCCTGTAAATTGCTTGTGACTTGTCCATGTGCGTTTCGACTGCGCAGGGTCGAACAAGGTGTCAAAGTGTGCGTCGCGACTTTGGGGGACGGCATTTTTCCTGCAAATTTTCGCATAAATAGCTGTTGTGACATGCATTTTGACTGCGCAGGCTGGCACAAAGTCTGTGGCGCGAGCTTGCTCCCCAGCATTTTGCCTGTAAATACTCGCGTAAAATTGCTTTTGTGACTTGTGCATGTGTGTCTCGACAGCGCAGGCTCGCACAAACTGTGCGTCGCGACTTAGGGTGGCGGCATTTTTCCTGTACATTTTCGCAAAAAATTGTCGTGTGACTTGTCCATGTGTGTCGCAGGCTTGCGCCCACTGTGCGCCGCGTTTCCTGTCAATTATCACATAGACAATGGCTCTTGTCACAGTGCATTTCGGCCGCGCAGGCTGGCGCAGAGTGTGTGTGCCGCAGGGTTTTTCATTGTAAATTCTCGCGTCAACGGGCTTGTGGAGATCCTGCTCAATCCCTCTTTAAGAGGCCCTTGCATGATCCTGTACAGGCCCTTACCTTAACAGAAGATCTTGTGGAGATCCTGGCGGAATTCTCTCGAAGAGGTCCTTGCATGAGGAATTTGCAGATGCTCTTGTTTCGGAGGTTCTGGTATCATGATCTTGCAGGGTCCGCTCCAGCAGCGGCAGGTCCTTGTATGATGATCTTGTGGGATTCTCTTAGGGGTCCTGGCATGAAGATCTTGCTCCAGGTCTTGTACAATTCCTTGTGCGACGATCTTGTGGAGATCGTAGCCAAATGCCTTCAGAGGCCTTTGCCTGCTCTTGTGCAAGAGGTCCTGGTGAAATCCGCTCGGTGTCCTCATGATTTGGCGCAGGTCCTTGTGAGAAGATCTTGTGGAGATCCTGTTGAAATCCTCCACAAGAGTTCCTTGCATTCGCATCTTGAAGATCCTCTGCGTTGGTGCTTGTATGAAAGTTCTTCTTGGAGGAAGTTCTTGTATGAAGATCTTGTGAGCTCCTCTATATGGATCTACATACAGTGGAAGGTGATGCTGCTGCAGTTGCGAAGTTGCGATGTAATGTCTAACGCATCTGTCGCTGTTCCATACCCGCTGTTGCTTGTATCTGGCACATTGACTTCCTACCCCCCACACTCTTTAGGGGCTCTTGCCTGTGTAATTTAGTTGTAGATATTGCAGTGCATTTTGCAAAGAACCTATCAAATGAAGATGGTAACGAAGGGTTTGTATGATAATAACCACTCACCATCCCTGCAACCAAACACATAACTGCATCACGCTGCACGCCATCAATGAACCATGAGATGAAAGTCAGCGCGCGCTGAAAGTATCTTGTGTGCCTCGATTTTGTGCATGTTTTGACATGCTGAAGTAAGGTGATCACAACCCAAGTGCAGCTGATAGCGGCTTCAACCCTCATGTGCAATTTTTCCTTTTTGAAAAACTGCAAGGGCTTGTTACGGCGCAGAAGCCAAAAAATTGGAAGCATTCTAGCACTATGACACGTTTGAAGCATCTGCAAGCTATGCTGGCTGCAGCTGGAATAATTCGGATGACTTGAGCTGTATACATGGCCAGTCGAAGATCAGATCTCATAGGGTCTCATAGAGTCTGGGCTGTCGCAATCCGGCATTTGTGCTCAATCTACTTTTCAGGCAGCATACAGCCACATGTTGCTTTGATGCCCACAGATCCCACAGGCAGGGTTTCCTTACGCACTTATTGGCTGATCCTGCGCCCGTTGATTCTTCGCCATGTCGGAAGCAAAAATGACGATCGACGACGAATTCAAAATCTGGCTGTCTAAAACTTTGGACGCCAAGTTTGCGGCACAAGAGGCAGGACAACTGGCCGGTAGGACTGAATGACTTGGCAGAACCCAGCATGCGATGAAAATTGGCGAACGTCCGATCCCAAGATCCAGCTTCATTTTTTGAAAGATGTGTTTCATTGGTTTGATCTGCTTGGCCACATGGGTTGCGGCGAATCATAGCCCCTTGGGAGGCCGCAATCCGGGAGATGTTGCTTTCACTTGCCACGGCGGGATTTGAGCAAGAAATCTCCAAAGGTGCGGGTGTTGCTTCGATGCCTCTGAGCGAGATATCGGACCTCGTCCCCAAGATGGAGTTGGAGTTTGGCGAGAAGGATGATAAGGTGGGACTGGCTCAAAATTTCTGATGTTTTTTTGAGTAATTACTCGGTAATAAGCATCCCTAATTGCTGCTAAGACCACTAATTTTAGATATTTTCACTTTAGGCACTTCATGAAAATATTGGTACTTATTCTAACTTATCATAAAACTTATTTTCACTCATTTTCACTTATTGTCACTTATATTTGCTTATTTTGACTTTTGTTGAAACTTTCAAAGGCTTAGAATTGATAATGCGATATCATTTTCTTTTTTAAAAAAAACGTAGCAAGAACGATTCGGTATAAGAAACAAATTCGTGGATAAAAGAGGTTGAAGGTTTACTTTTTTGTTTTGAGTTTTTTAAACAGATACTATCCCTTTCAGGACGTTATCCAATTCAGGAACTATCCTTTTCAGGAACTATCCTTTTCACGATATTATCTCATTCAGGAACCATCCTTTTCAGGAAGTCTCCTCCTCGTGGTGGAGGCGGGTATTGACCGAGGCCAGGGTCTTTAGGCGAAAAGTTGCTCACATGTATCCCCTCCAGCTCCCACTGGAGAAGATCAAGAAAAGAACAGTGCAGAAAGAGCCCGAAAAAGAGCTCACTGAGCAGAAACAAAAGAAAATTCCAAAAAGAATCCTGAAGACACAGTGGTGTCCGGGCCTGTTGAACCCTTTGACCCCCCTGTGCTTCCTGCTTTTTGCTTCTTGCATGCTTGGTTGCCATGCTTCGCGCGTTGACGAACGTGTGTGCTTCATGGATGACCTTCACTGTGGGCTTTACCTACAGCTTTCTACCGGCCCTTCCTCGGGCCCCCTGGGGCGAGCGCTTCCGATCGGTGCAATGGCCGGCAGCGATGAAGCAATGCCCCCTTGGCGAGCGGATGCTGCGCAGCTTTACTTCAAAGAGCAGCCATTGCAGGAGATGTGTGGCTGGGAAGCTTTTGTGAAACAATTACTGAGTGTTATGCAACCTTTTCTAGGTACTGTTGCTCTCAGTATTTTGTGGCTTTGGCATCACAATGGTCATTTTATCTTTTGGGTCTCTGCCAGGAAAAGGCGCTTGAAACCCAAAAAGCTGCTTCAAGTCGTTCCAAAAGCCAAGTGCACACGGTTTCGTTTCGGGCCGTGTCGGTGGATAGGAGGCAGGAGGCACAGGTGTTGTTTCAAAAAGTACAGACTCAAGGGTCGACTGTTTCACATGCGCATGTTAAACATCAAACTTCGTCAGCATTACTGTGAACAACATAGTAAGATTGAGGAAGTGAATTCCCGCACAAGACGGGAACACATTTTTCACAAAGCCATCATTGTTTCAAGTTTTCTTTGGGAGAGACTTGGCCCGGTTTTTTCAGCAGTGGTGGAAGGGAAATCCCAAAGCCAGTTTGGGCACTTTGATTTACCGATTTTTGGCCAACCTGTCAAATTGGAACCCGTTGATGGGGGTTCGCATTGGAGAGGCCAAAAACCCAGGACCTGGGGGAGGAAGTCGAACCACCATGCGGAAAAGACAGGAAACTCAAACGGACGAACATAACCTTGCTCAACAAATGATTGCTGTCTTAGAACAATTTCAATCAACCAGGCATAGCAAGCGTGCCAAGCATAACCACGGAACTTCTGAGCCTCAAAAGGGTCTGGCTCACTTGTTGATGGAAGTGCTTCAAAATGCTGTTCAAGAACGTTGGAACGACCAAGACGTGGCTGAAACAATGCTGGGAACTTTACAACCATATGTTTCAGGCTCTGAACAGGATAGCTGGGAACCAGAGGTTCCAACAAACAAAGCGTGGGAAACTCACAGCTCGTCTTGGCCTCAGACCAATACGCCCAGCTGGAATTCTGCGAATTACTACTATACTCAAAACAATTTTCAGGATGACTGGAACCAACAGCAACATGAAAAATGGTCCGCGAAGACATCCTCTTCCGCCTCTCACTCTGGTGCGGGGCCTAGAATTGTCTCGCGGGGCTCTCACGCGGAAAAGATTGGAGGTGGGGGTCCTAGATTTGCTGCCAAAGTCCAGGCCTTAGAATGGACGTCTCCTCCCCAGCTTGGTACTTTGAATCAAGTTAAAAAGACCTTGGAAGACGGTAGGGAACTGACTATCAACTTGATCATTACCAAAGACTCTGAAGTGCAGAAGGAGATCCAACAACTTTGGAATGCGTATTCCATCAAATCTGCTTTGACGGTTGCTACCATCACTGAAGAAAAAGAAGCTGTTCACACGGTCTCCCTCTGGTGGGACCTGCGTAAACAGCATACTCACAAACCAGTTCGGGCAAAAGTCGTGTTGTGGCAAGCGGGTACTACAAATGGCCCGACCCCAATCAAGGGCCAAAGTGTTGAACTTGACATCAAAGACACCCCAAAGCTGGTCACTGTTCGCGTTCTTGCTCCTGAACACTACCGCAAAACTGTTGCTGGGGTGTATGGTCGGGATGAACCGCAAAGAATTATCAGCGAATGGGCTCAATTGGTTGGATGTAGAGCGGCCACTTTGTGTGGTGGCAATTGGCAAAGTGTTCAACATAAACACGGCTTGTTTATCATAGGTCATGTTAAAGTGCCACTCGAACTGGCAAACAAAACCGTTGCTCTTTCGGGCAAACGTGCCTTGTTTTTCACAAAAGTTGAAAAAGAGACCAAGGCGTTGGTGTCTTGGCTGCGAAAATCAAAGGATGAAAGTGATGAAGAGTACCTTCAGAGAGCTCAAGCCCAGGCCGTTTCCAAAAAGCTTCCTCTGGTTCTCAGACAGGGTGGCAACAGTGACCTTGGAGTGGCCGGGGTCTCAGCTGCTGAAGTCAAAAGCAACCATCCCAGACATTTTGAAGTTTATGGATGTCCTCGTTACTGGACGCAGGATGAGGTCACTGTTTTTCTTCAAAAAACTGGTTGGAAAGACCCTGAAATCAAAGCCAAAGTTCGGCGTGGTTTCGAGCATGCTTGGATCTTCAAAGCGGGCCCGGCTCCTCTACAAAACGATGATGTCAAAGGTGTTTACTGGCAGTTTCGTGACACTGGTGGAAAATGTGTTTTCACCATTATGCCTGAAAGCAAAAACAAAACCAAACATTCTCCGATGGAATGGCTTAAACCTCCGAACAAAAACAAGCATTTGACTGCTAATGATTATGTTCCTCAAATTCAGAGCCCGCCCGTGCAAAATGAGCAGGCTCAACCTCAGGTTGCTCCTACTCAATTGGAACAGGGCACTCAGGATTCCCAAAGAGGCCAGGACCTTATTCAGAGAGATTTGCAAGCTGACCGAATTCGGTCACCTCGGCGGGGACAGACTGCAAAGACCAACGAACCGGCTTCAGCTAGCTCCAGTGCTAGAAACAACGAGCCTAAAGATTGTTTTTTGCGCGATTACCCCGGATGGTCTGTGATTGATTGCCACGGAACAGGCGATTGTGGTTTTCGTACGGTTGCCAAGGGTATTGCTTTCAACCAAAATAAGAATTTGAACGAAGAACAGCTTTGCCGTGAAGCTTCCAAACTTAGGTGTTTTACGACCGGTCACCTGATCAAACACAAAGAACATTTTGCGCACATGTGGAAGCCGGACAGTGATACTACTCGTGAACATTGTGCACAGCAAGACATTCCGCAAGATTTCTCCGATTACTGTATGAGTGCCAGCAACCAACAGTTCTGGGTTGATACCATGCTTCTTGAAGCTCTGATGCAGCGAATTGGGTCGGTCTTCATCATTTTCAAATGGTGTCCTGATGAACTGTCTTGGAAACGTACCGTTCTTGCTAAGAAGTTTCAAAACGAAAAAGCTGTCTGTTGCAGTAAGGATGCTAGGCCTATTTGTTTGATGCTGATTTCTGATCATTTTTGGTTCCTTCAGCCTCCTGACTCAGAGACTGCTTTACCTGATGCTTGGCTACTCAAGACGCCGGAACGCACTCGTGGGTTTCTTCGAGGAGCTGGTAAGTTGTCCTTGCCTCCTGAAACGCCTTCGCTCAGGTCAAACAAAACTGTTTTACAACAACAGGCTAAAACTCCTGCTAGGTCAAGTAGGCAGACGCCAAAAAAGTATGTCCTGAAAGACAAGTTCGATCAGGATAGCTGTGCCCTCAGTCTTCCGCCGGTCACTCCGTCTGGAAGATCTCAGACAATCGGGAACAAGTTGGCCGGAGCCTCAAGGGGGAAATCCCCAAGTGCAAGCCTTAGCATCCCTGTGTCAACGCCTAGAACCATTAGTTCTCGAAAGCAGCAGGCGTGGACACCTCAGACTGCCACCACTGTTAAAAATGGTAGACGAACCCACTCTGAAACTACAGTACAGTCCAATCCTCAGAAAAAGAAGTCGCCTGTCACTGTTGTGCCCAAGCCTCAGAGCAAAAAGCAAGCCAAAGAAGCTTACTGGACTTGTCCGTTTCCAAACTGTAACTTTCAGGTTGACAATTCCCTGTCTCAAGAAAAAAGGCCTCAACGGCGGAAAAAGCATTTGAATCGCGTGCATAATCTCAAAGGTGATAAACTCAAAGAGTTGACCAACAAGGAACGCATCGAAAGAGTTATTGCCAAGCAGGAAACTCCTCTTTCTGTCCATCACTCCTCTCGTCCTGACATCCAGCTGTCTCTCAATCTTCCTGTTTTCCCTGCTTCTTCTACTTCGTCTTCCTCCATTCCTATTGTTTGGTGGCGTTGTACTTGCGGCTTTGAAGTCTTCAAAAGTACGCACTATGAACAAAAACGAATCAAATTCAAGCACCTTCGTGCTGAACATGGTATTTTGAGAACCAACTATGCGGGTCAGCGGGAAAGCAATGCTGCCTTTGCCCCCAAAAGATTGAATGCTGCCCGTGACTCCTTGCAACTTCGCTGGGAACACCATTGGAAAGCTTTTTCCAAGGCCAGATGGCCTCGGTCACATGACCTTCCCGTGGAAGCCACTGTGTGGCGTGAATACAATTCCAAAAATCAAGGGAAATGTTATTCGCCTTTTCATGTTTGCAAAAAGTGCGGAATTCAAGTTGAAAGAAATTCATGGCATTTGTATTCTTGTCCCGCAGCCAAAAGCCAAAAGCCTTTGCCGACTCTGAAAGATAGGAAGGCTATTTGGGCTAAATGTCGAGCTGAAGCCCATAAGACTGCCATACTCAGCAAATTTGCGGATGGGACTCGGGCTACCAAGAAAGGCCTTCGAGCCAAGAAGCTGGGAGAGGCTACCAATCCTGGACCTGACCATCTCCGAATTTGGTCCCAGAACATGAGATCGTGGCACACAAACTGTTTGGCTCTTCTTGAAGATGCGGCCAGCATGCAAGTTGACGTTTTACTGCTCCAGGAGACGAATGTCTCAGCCAGTGCTACGCCTTCCATTATGAATCAGGCGCAAAGACACGGGTGGCAGATGATACATGCGGCGCCTACCTCGCGAAATCGTGGGGGTGTTGCCGTTTTGGTTAAACCTCCACTGGCCATTGTGGAACTGGATAGACAACAAACTGAAAATGGACAATTCATCATGGCTGAATGTCACGGGCTCCAGGAATCTGTTCTTTTGGGGTCCCTCTACCGTCACGGCTCTGATGACCAATTTCAAATTCCTACTGAACTTTGTCATATTTTGCAAGTCCGCCATGGCAATCAGTGGATTGTCGGTATGGATGGCAACAACGACATGGTTAATGGTGTGATTTCACAACAAATGCAAGCCGTTGGTGGGCATCGCCACTCTGTTGCGCGACACCAATCTAGCACTGCCCCTATTGATGCCATTTGGTCCTCTTTGCCCGACTCTGGTGTCAACCTTGAAATTGACGGTCCTGGTGATCACACCATTGCCTGTAGTGATTTTTACATGAACCGCAAAGCCCGAACCTGGCAGCAGCTTCGTTTTCCTCAACCTCCTCGTTTGATTGAAAACCCGGTTTTGCCACAAGAAGTTCCGGATTGGGCCACTGTTGCTTCCACTAACTTGGAGTGGTCCAACAAGCTGTCGGACAGTGTTGATCAAATTTGGGAATGTTGGATAGGTGACGTTGAGCTCTGGCTCCGACATGCTGGCCTGTTTTGCAATCGAACACCCGAACAAAAACTTGGCTCCGTTCCTGCTCCTGTTCCAGGACAACATCGGATGGCCGACCAACAAAACGTACCGGAGCGTCAGCTGCGAAGGTACATAAGAAGACTTCAAGAAGCTCGCCGTGCTGCTTTGCACGGTGTCCAGCCAAATCCTACCTTGCTGCGAAAGTTGCTTCGTCAAGCTGTTCCTCATAATGAAAGATGTGATCTGCAAAGGGGTCATTGGGGTGCAGCCTTGACTTCGGCTACTACCAGACTGCAGCAATTGCTGAAAACTAAACATGATGAGGCACTGCGCAAATGGCACGAGTGTATCAGTGACATTTCCGGTGCTTGTCGATGGGTCAGGCAAGACAACCCAGTTCCTTGGATCATCAAAAACTCATCCGGAGCTATCACTGGAGATCGTGCTTTTGCTGCCGAAGAACTCCGAAATTACTGGCAAACTATTTTTGGACAACAAGCTTTGGATCAGGCGGCCTTTTGGAATAAGTACGCTGGAGATGTTCCTGATGGGGGTGATGCTCCGGTGTTGGGGCCCATCACCTGTGCACAAATCCTTGCCGGAGCAAGGAAACTGAAGAAAAAGGCCAATGGCCCGGATGGCCTTTCCGGGGCCATGATTTCTCTTCTTCCTCAACCTGCTTTGATCAGAGCAGCTCAAATTCTTAACCTCTTCGAGCGTCGAGGCACCTGGCCTCGAGCCCTTTTGGAATGGCGCATTGTGTTTCTCCCAAAACAGAAAGCTGGAAATGTGGCGCGGTTGGACGAGGTTCGACCCATCTGCATCGGGCCTACTCTGTACCGTGTTTGGGCCTCCTTGAGGTTAGATCAGATGAAACCATGGCTGGCCAGTTTCCTGGGCACGCACCAAGCCGGTGGAGTCGGAGGGCCTGATGTGACAACCTTGCTGCTCACCATGGAGTTGGACAAGACCTCTGAGGCTTACCCCGTGGCCTTGTGTCTTGACTACAGCAAAGCTTTCGATTCGCTGGATATTGATTTGGCTATTAATATCTTGGAACGAATTCGAGCTCCTTCTCGAGTGGTGCGTCTGCTGGCTGACCAGTGGCGTCGACATCGTCGTTGGGTGACCTTCGCCTCTTGTGTGGCGGCTGCGCCGCTCACCGGCACAAGAGGATTGCCGCAGGGCGACCCATGGAGTCCGGTGGCACTCGCCTTGACGTTGTTGCTGCCCTTGAGACAATCTCAAAGAACGGTCCCTGCTGCTTGCTCGCTGCTCTATCTTGATGATCGGACGCTTCTCGCTCCCGATGTCAATACTCTGCAGAATGTCGAAACCTGTTGGAATGAGTTGGAGGAAGTTACTCGACTGCGAACAAATGTCCAAAAGACCCAAGTTTGGGCAAGAACTGTGCAAGGGTTTCTTGACCTTCAGGCCCAAGGGCGCCAACCTCAGTTTCAAGTGGAGATCCTGGGGGTTTCTTGTGGCTTTGAAGGCCGTTGTTGTAGTAACTCGGAACTGCAGCGGCAAACAAAAAGTGAGCGCTATTCTGAGAAATTGGCACTCCTTCCGAAGTCACACAAGTTTCTTGCCACCCTCTGTTCCTTGATGCTCACGTCTACTATGACCTGGGGGGCTTTTCTCGGTGGACATTTTCCCACTAAGAAGTCTTGCAAACGCTTACACAAACAGTATGTGCATGCTGTGAAAGGTTTCCATCACAAGGAATCTCAGACTAGCCGGGAGTTACAGCAGGTTTTTCTCCTGGGACATGGCAGTGATTTCCTTTTGACCAGTTCATTAAGAGCTTTGAAGGCTCTTTGTAAATGGCGTGAACGAAACCCTGCGGTGCTTTTGCCGCAGAATTCTCCTTTCATCAAACTGTTGACCAGAGCTATGACGGAACTTGGCTGCACCATTGAAGGTCCAGCCTCGTATAGGTTTCATGACTCGGTCTGGTCCTCAGAAACCCCTCTCGCCTGGTGCGACAGGTTGGGTCACTTGCTCAGAAACCATTGGAGAAAGAGAAAAATGGAAACATGGCTGCAAAGCCAAAGGAACGATGCTGAAATCGCTAGAGGTTTACCCCTCAACATTACCCCCAAACTTGTTGATGACTTGCACACTGCTTGTAAGTCACTTGATGGATGGGAACTTTCTGTCATGGCTGGTGGAGTTTCCTGTGAAGCCAAATGGCAATCCCGTGACAGTTGCCGGTTCTGTCAGAAAGCTGTTTGTCCTAGCACTTGGCATCTTTTTTGGGAGTGTCAAGCATTTGGGCATTTGAGAAGGTTCGCTGCTCCGGAAAACATGTTGGTCGCGCGTGTTGGTTGGGGCAATGAAGGTGTTGTGACTCATTGGTTAAAACAAATGGCTCAAATTAGGAAGGCTGCAGTCAAGCTTCGATTATTTTTGGATCGAAACCAACATCCTTTTGTACTCCCGGATCCGGGAGGGGGCGGGGGGGAGGGGGGTGGGGGGGGGGGGGGACGCTTCCCCCTCAGGACTGAACTTTGCAGCTGTGAGCTGCTTTGCAGGGCTGCTACGGCGAGCCACCGTGCAGCTTCGATGATGATGGTTTTCAGGAAGTCTCCTTTGCCGGAACTTTCCTTTGCAGGAACCATCCTTTTCAGGAATCCTGCAAAGGAAAGTTCCAGTAAAGGAGAGTTCCTGAAAACTATGGTTCCTGTAAGGGAAAGTTCCAGTAAAGGAGAGTTCCTGAAAAGGGTGGTTCCTGTAAAGGAAAGTTCCAGCAAAGGAGAATTCCTGAAAAGGATGGTTCCTGTAAAAGTTCCTGCAATGAATCATTGAGGTTGAATGTAGTTTCCTCAGGGGAATTCTTTTTCCTTTCCTTTATTTGAAGTAAAATATGTTGGAAAAATAAAGGTAAAAAAAAGAAGGCATTCAGAAACTTAGTAAAAGACAAAAAAAATATTCAGAACATTCAGAAAATTCAGAAAATTTAGACAATCCAGGAAATTCAGAAAATCCAGAAAACTCAGAAAATTCAGAAAATCCAAAAAAATCAGAAATTCAGAAAATATATAAAAAAACAGAATTTAGAAAATTCAGACAATTCAGAATTTTGAAAACTGAGAAAATTCAGAAAATTCAGAAAATAAAAAAAATCAGAAAATTTAGACAATCCAGAAAATTCAGAAAATCCAGAAAACTCAGAAAATTCAGAGAATCCAAAAAAATCAGAAAATTCAGAGAAGTACAAAAAAGTAAAATAAAACACAATTCCCTGACCTTCCAACCACAAGGTTTAACGTTGTGGTTAGTCTAACCCCATGTCTTTACTTAACCCCATCATTTCACTGCCTATCACTGCTGCCTTCCAAAGAGCAGAGGCAGAATCTTGATTGCATCAAGAATGCAGAATAAACAATACCGGCCTTTAAGGAGTTCTGAAAAGTTCCCTTCCCTTCAGCTTGCCATTACTGAATCCTAAAGATAGTATCCATGACGCACATGCTCCATAAAAAAGGTAGGGCGCAAAGTGTCACACCAGATCTTCGATTTTGCAAAAACTTTAGTCAAACCATTATTTGAGTCTTGCCCCCCAGTTTTTTGATGGTGTTCACGGGTTTTTCACGGTCTTTTCACGCACTTTTCGCGTTATTTTCACGCACTTTTCACACTTCAAACTGGACCAAGCAAATCGTTTAGAAAAAGAATGCTTCAGATTTGGCCATTTGCACATGGATCTGACCTCTGGGCAGATTCGCGTTTTTCCTCTTGTACGGCCTTTCCACCCACTCTTCATAGCAATGCTTCTGCCCAAACTGCTTTGGGACTGAGCCAACACGGTTAGTCCATGTTAGTCCACTCTCTGGATGTGAAACAGTTTGTGGCTAGATAGAACTGATTTTCTGCAATCATATAAAGACAAGGTTTAACGTTGTGGTTAGAAACTCCACAGTTAAACGTTGTGGAGGAAGGTGAGGGATTTCAAATAAATAAAAGGAAAAAGTATGCCCCTAAGGAAGCTACATTCAACCTCAATGATTCATTGCACCAACTTTCCACTTCAGGAACTCTCCTTTGCTGGAACTCTCCTTTGCTGGAACTCTCCTTTGCTGGAACTTTCCTTTACAGGAACCATCCTTTTCAGGAACTCTCCTTTACTGGAACTTTCCCTTACAGGAACCATAGTTTTCAGGAACTCTCCTTTACTGGAACTTTCCTTTGCAGGATTCCTGAAAAGGATGGTTCCTGTAAAGGAAAGTTCCAGCAAAGGAGGGTTCCTGAAAACTATGGTTCTTGTAAAGGAAAGTTCCAGCAAAGGAGAGTGCCTGAAAACCATGGTTCCTGTAAAGGAAAGTTCCAGTAAAGGAGAGTTCCTGAAAAGGGTTGTTCCTGTAAGGGAAAGTTCCAGCAAAGGAGGGTTCCTGAAAAGGATGGTTCCTGTAAAGGAAAGTTCCAGCAAAGGAGAGTTCCTGAAAAGGATGGTATCTCCTTTACTGGAACTTTCCTTTGCAGGAACCATAGTTTTCAGGTATCTATGTCTGCAACTATTCTTGGGCAGCAACCATTTTCACCTCAGATCATTTGGTGGCTGTTGCAATCCAATTCCGTTGCTCAATCGAAAAACATGCATTGAACTTATTTCCAGATATTTTCATATATTTTCAAAAAAAATCAGTTATTTTAGAACAATATTCAACTATATCTGATTATATCTTTAATATGTTGTACTAAGTTCAAGTAAAAAATAAGTGGAATTTAACGCAGAATAAATTCAGAAAAACAATTTAAACAAGATATTAGTAGGATACTAGCAACTTATTACATGCTTATATCCTCGTTAAGTGCCTAAAGTGAAAATATCTAAAATTAGTGGTCTTAGTGTGGTTAGTGAAATCGGGTGTACCCCTAATTCTGGGCGTTTTATAGCCCCCCTAAAGGTTGATAATTGGGGACAGTTTGTAGTATCAATCAAAATGCTGCATAGCTACGTCCCCGCTCATATCCCAGCCAATCCCTCGCTATACAACTTAAACATAGCAAATTATTAAATATTATCAAGGGACAAATATCCTTAATGTCAACCCGGATGGATAATATCCCGGGAAGCTCAATTCAGGTTTGAGCTGAATTTTAGGCGCAAAAAAGTACCTTCCTGCTACAGCGGGGCCTAGCTTCATCTGCCATGGCATTCCATGTCTGCATATTCGACAATATTAGCATGTGAGCATATGAACATGTGAGTTAATCACGCCCACCTGGGAGATAAACGCAGATGTGTGAGAGGTGAAAATGGGCCACGCATTACCCGTGGGCAAAGCCGAGCGGGTCGTTGTGACGCACACATAGAAAGCATGCCAAGTAACGGCACCTGTGAGGCAACATCAGTACTAAGAAGCCACCCTTAGGGTTACCACAGTAGCCTAAATGATACATGCAGACCAGTTTGGACACGATTTTACATCGGTGCAGCTTCAGATACAGTAATATCCTCAAAATAATCCGGCCAACGAACTTGGCCCTGGCCGCATCAACTTCAGCTGACACAGAAGAGTGAAATAGTGACACCACAAAGCATTGTATGGGAAACTGCTTAGAAACATAAGGCATCAAGTCTGGATCAAGGAAATCAGCCATGGTACCACGCAACTGTAGAGTGAATGCAACATTTTTATATGCTGCTGGTGACAACGGGGGCACTGTAGCAGAGTCGCAACATTCTCACTACCCCCAACCCATGTTGCCGGAGCCATATGAAAGCCCACACTTTAACTAGCTTCCAATCTTCAGTTCAACAGCGGAAGTAACTAATCCCACCCCTGAGTTGAACGCTGAGGGACCAAATCATGATAGGTAACCCCAGGTCCAAGCAAAGACTTGCTAGCTGCGCCATCCCTGGAGCATAATGCAGGAAAAACCACATGCGTTTTGTATTTTGTTTAGAGAACCGTGCGCCACTTTGCATCACCACGTACAAGGAAGAGACTGGAAAGGTAGACATCAGTTCTTTCACAGAACTAACCCAAGTTTCGCTAACAGTAGGTACAGATGCAAGCACCATCCGGGCTGTTGGGTGCTCAGTGGGCAACAGCTGAATTTTCGCCAAGTACGCAATTGCTCGCCCAATAGCTTTACTTCCATAGACCATAGATTTTTCCTTAAGCATACTTCCCACATTTTTCCATACTTCCATAGGCCATAGCTAAACTATAGCTTTTGCAAAGCACATTTCCAAGTCAAAATGCGCAAAACACACCATTCCCGGAGCACTTTTAGAAAGTTGTTCAACAAGTGCACGCTGTCGTGGCACGAAGCACACCATTCTTGGAGCACTTTTGGAAGTTCAGCCCTTTAAAAAGCGCACGTGGCTATGGCACGAAGCAAATGTCGAAGCCAAAATGCGGATAACACCACGTTCGGAGCACTTTTGGAAGTTTCATGTTCAAAAAGTGCACGCCGTTGTGGCGCGAAGCACATTTGGAAGCCAAAATGCTCAAAGCACACCATTCTTGGAACACTTTTGGAAGTTGATATGTTCAAAAAGTGCACTCCGTTTTGGCGCGAAGCACATGCCGAAATCAAATTGTGAAAAGCACACACCACGTTCGGACCACTTTGGATCTTCAGCGGCACCACACGACAAGACACGACACGACACGAGACGACAACAACAACAACAAGTAGTAGTAGTAGTCGTCGTCGTCGTCGTGGTGGTGGTGGTGGTGGTAGTGGTAGTGGTAGTGTTAGTGTTAGTGGTAGTGGTAGTAGTAGTAGTAATAATAGTAGTAGTAGTAGTAGGAGGAGGAGGAGGAGGTGTAGTAGGAGGAGGAGGAGGTGTAGTAGGAGTAGTAGTACGTGGTAGTAGGTGGTAGTAGGTGGTAGTAGGTGGTAGTAGGTGGTAGTAGGTGGTAGTAGGTAGTAGGTGGTAGGAGGGGGTAGGAGGTGGTAGTAGGTGGTAGTAGGCGGTAGTAGGCGGTAGTAGGTGGTAGTAGGTGGTAGTAGGTGGTAGTAGGTGGTAGTAGGTGGTAGTAGGTGGTAGTAGGTGGTAGTAGGTGGTAGTAGGTGGTAGTAGGTGGTAGTAGGCGGTAGTAGGTTGTAGTAGGTGGTAGTAGGTGGTAGTAGGTGGTAGTAGTAGTAGTAGCAGCAGTCGAAGTAATAGGTGGTAGTAGTAGTAGTAGTCGTAGTCGTAGTCGTTGTAGTAGTAGTAGTAGTAGCAGCCCTCTACTACATACACCCTACTGCTACTACTGCTTTTACTGGCGCTACTGTTACTACTACTACTACTACTACTCCTACTCCTACTCCTACTCCTACTCCTACTACAACAACAACTACTACTATTACTACTACTACTACTGCTACTACTACGACTATTACTACTACTACTACTACTAATATCACTACTACTACTACTACTACTGCTAGTACTATTCCTATTCTTATTCCTCCTACTCCTGGTCCTACCACTACTACTACTACTGCTACAACAGCAACAACAACAACTACTACTACTACAGCTACTACTCCTGCTACTACTACTACAACTACTACTATTACTACTACCACCACTACCATTACCATTACCATTGCCACTACCACTATTATTACTGCTACTGCTACTACTACTACTATTATTACCCCTACTACAACCATTGCTACAACTAGTACTAATGCTACTGCTACTGCTACTACTCCTACTCCTCCTACTACTACTACTACTACTACTATACTACTAGTACTGATACTACTACTACTACTTTTACTACTACTACTACTGCTACTACTACTACTACTACTTTTATTGCTATTACTACTACTACTGCTATTACTACTACTACTACAGCTACTACTACTACTACTACTACTACTACTGCTACTACTAGTGCTACTACTACTACTACTACTACCCCTACTACTACTACTACTACTACTACAGCTACTACTACTACTACTACTACTACTGCTATTACTACTACTACTACTACTACTACTACTATTACTACTACTACTACTACTACTGCCACTACTACTACTACTATTACTACTACTACTACTACTGCTACTACTGTTACTACTGTTACTACTGTTACTGCTGTTACTGCTGTTACTGCTGTTACTACTGTTACTGTTACTAGTGCTGTTACTACTGTTACTACTGTTACTACTCTTACTACTGTTACTACTGTTACTACTGTTACTACTGTTACTACTGTTACTACTGTTACTACTCTTACTACTGTTACTACTGTTACTACTGTTACCACTGTTACTACTGTTACTACTGTTACTACTGTTACTACTGTTACTACTGTTACTACTGTTACTACTCTTACTACTGTTACTACTGTTACTACTGTTACTACTGTTACTACTGTTACTACTGTTACTACTGTTTCTACTGTTACTACTGTTACTACTGTTACTACTACTCCTACTACTACTACTACTACTACTACCTGCTACCTGCTACCTGCTACCTGCTAACTACTACTGCTACTACTACTGCTACTACTACTGCTAATACTACTGCTACTACTCCTGCTACTCCTGGTGCTACTCAAACTACTACTACTACTACCACTACTACTACTACTACTCCTACTCCTATTCCTACTCCTACTCCTACTCCTACTACTATTGCTACTCCTACTACTACTACTACTATTACTACTATTACTATTATTACTACTACTACTACTGTTACTACTACTACTACTACTACCACCTACTACCACCTACTACCACCTACTACCACCTACTACCACCTACTACCACCTACTACCACCTACTACCACCTACTACCACCTACTACCACCTACTACCACCTACTACCACCTACTACCACCTACTACCACCTACTACCCCCTCCTACCACCTACCACCTACTACCACCTACTACCACCTACTACCACCTACTACCACCTACTGCCACCTACTACCACCTACTACCACCGACTACCACCGACTACTACTCCTACTACACCTCCTCCTACTACTACTACTACTACTATTATTACTACTACTACTACTATTATAGCTACGGCGACAGCGACAGCTAGAGCTACAGCTGGGACTACCACTACACCACAGTTACAAGTAAAATTACAACTACAGCTCCAGGTACATGACACCACACTACATCCAGAAGTTGTGTGTGTGAGGTGAGCACTGCAACTATTCCAAAAAGCACAGCTCCAACCACGTTTCGGTCCATCAGTGGATTCGCTCTGCCATCCACGCATCACAGCTGACCTTGCCTATAAATTCCTATCTTTGAAAATTCCGCCGCTGTTTTGTGCGGTACGACTGGTAGAATACACTACTGTAATCCACATTGTGGGGTCCTGCCTTTCTGTGGCCCCAAAAACTTGATGGCACCTGGATGTTCCCGGAAGGAAAGCGAGACGGGCTCCCCGGGCGTGCAAGCTCCAGTGCCACGCTTGGGAAAACACATCCTGAGCGAAAAGCTTGCACCCGAGTCCAGGCGTTGACGTTGATTTGTGGGCCAAGATGAGTTAATTTGGGGAGAATACATGATTATACTATGGGAACTCATTGTGTTGTTTCTGGTTTTAACTTTATATGGGCAAAGGAGGACATAAAAATAATAGTTATGATTTTTAATTTTGCTGGATGAGTTTGATCACGACCTCACGTCGTGACGTCACAGGAATGATGATCAATGTATAGGGGAATCATCCCCACATTGCCCTATTTCAAGTATTTTCATGTCAGTGAATTATTTCCATTTCAGCCAGATCTATTGCAAACCATTGGGAAATGTGGAGTAACATTTTAAATGACATGTCCATATCTGAGTACATCTGCAGTATTATGCCCAAAGTTGATATCATAAATGTGGGCAACATATTGTACATTACCATATTTCCACAAGATGGCGTGCATTCCGGAGACCCGGATCTATGGAACTGGGAAGGCTCAACAGCCTGTTGCTTTGCCAGTGGTTTGGAATGTGATGCCCCATACCATCATGACTGTCATATGGAGTTGCTGGAAACACAGGCTGATGTGTCTGAAAATGGGAGACGCCAGAATGGCAATCTTATGTTCGGGCATATGATGTTACACCCTTGGATCATGTTAGCATCTTAGTTCTAGGGTTTTCCATTTTTGGGCAATTCGAACCCTTTGGGAAATCTATTCGCATGCGCGCATCTCCAAGGATCCGCCCTTCAAAGTTTTTGTCAAGCGCTCCTTGGATTCCTACATGAGTTTGGTGGTCATCATCAACCTGGTTTTCATTGCAGCCATGACCGAGTTTCAGGCGGCCCAGGCAGACTACGGTCTTGGCATGGCCAAGCACGCATGGCACGGGGTATCTGAAAACACCTTTGAAGTGGCGGAATATGTCTTTTTCAGCATCTGGCTGGCTAAGTTTTGTTTTTCTGTGAGTTTGTTTTAGCTATTTAGTTGGGTTGCCATAGCCTGAAGTGAAAACCACGAAAAGTCCAATTTGAGCACGTGCCCTGAGCATCAACGAGGCATCTATTTCTTTGATCTAGTGGTTCGGATTATCATTTTGAGGAAGGAATGGTATTACGATCGAATTGAAGGCTGGATGTACCTCAACATGTTCGATGCAGTCCTTGTGATGATCAACATTTTCGAGTTGTTTGCTTTACCAGCGTCGGAGCCTCAAGGGGATCATCTCTGGAGAAAAGGGGTCTGGGAACGGTGGCTGATTTGGTGAAATTTTGGAAGGATGATAGAGTGGCTTGCGTTTGGAGTGATGCGTTGGATGACATTGGGCGCATCCATGTGCCAATTTGTTCTTTTTCTATCATCCCCCGTTCATATTTGGGTAACCTCAACCAGTTCTTTAGGCCTGCTGTTGGGGTATTCTTCGAGTGAAAGAAACATCCACATCCGCATCGATCATATTTGTTTATTACATCATTCAGGTCTGCCAACGTTTGGGAAGTGCTTGCGTTGGTGGTATTCCACCATTGCTGAAAGTCTGTTCAGCAGGGATTGCACAACTATTGCTGCCTGCATCCGTCAGACTGTATCCTCACCCTTCTTGGTCCTTTTCCCTATTTCGGTGATCAACACTTACTTGTTCATGTTTTTTTCCCATTAGGAAACTTTCAACAGCTGCTACAGTATCAACCCAGGGGGGGTTACACATGTTGACACCACCAACCTTTACCAACCACCAGTCCAGAAATGCCAACGCAACTAACGATGTCAGGCTCTACATGGGAGACCAGCATCAAAATGCCACGCCCATTCGGGTCATCAAACTGGTGCGGATCATCCGCACCTTGCGTATTTTTAAGACAGTGCTTTGGCTAAAGAACATACAAACATGCCCCAAGGATTTGCAAAGAATGGAATTGACATGGATGAATTTCGCATAAGGCATAATTTTTCTCCACTGACCAATGCTCAAATGTGTTTTGGGTGGTTCTCTGGACCTGGCGACGGTTCATGTAGATTTACTGTTTTCATTCTGCTCCAGTGCCAATCGAACATGGGTAATATCTGGTCGTTGACAGAGTGAGCAACGTGCGGGGCACCCTTGTGGCTGGGCACCACCCGCGTCACAAGGTCTCGTTATTCCGTCAGTTGCGGATTTTGGTCGGAACCTGTGTTGCGAGCATTGGTGCATTGTTTTGGTCCATGGTTCCTCGGTGGTGTCCAGTTTCAGTGCCGGGTGTTTGGCATCTAACATTTTGCATCATTTTGTGGCAACTTGATTTCGCAGTAGAAAGCTGTTGATCGTGTGGGGCTTGTAGCAGGACCGCAAATCGCCCAGGTTCTATTGATGGTTCTGCAAATTGGATTTGCCCTGGCAATTTGCCAAGCATTGCAGTTGTTCATTGCCGACGAAAGGGAAGAGTTGGCCGACAGACTGGAAATGCGCCAGTACTATGGCAATTTCTTGAAGACCGTTTACACGATGCTGGGCGATGGTTTCAAAAGACTTGTGTTCTCCACCTTTATTATTGGTATGAGGATCAAACTTATATAATCATATCATATCACACACACACACATATATATGAACAAAAAAGATCGAGGAATAGAGCAAAAAAGCTTGAGGCATATTAAGGATCAAGAAGTATTACTAGAAAGGAAGGAAGGAGGGAAGGAAGGAAAGAAGGGAAACAACTCTATGCCCAAATGAATGGTTCGAGCTCTATGCGGGATGTACCATGTCAAATGAAAGATTCCAGGTCCAAAATGTTGGCAAAACAATGCCAAATGACAGGTAGCAACTAAGGAATGAAGCAAGCAAGGAGGGGAAAACATACCATGCAAACCAGGGCATGCAAAGACGAAGTTCGAGTTCCAGAGTTGCAATCGTATGTACTGCAAAATGAGACTTTTTCAGCTTCAAAATGTTGCAGATACCATGCCGTAAGTTGTTCCGGTTGCCGGGCATGCGTAATGCTAGTTTTGTGTAATTTCGGAAAAGTATCATGAAGTGATGTTGGGCATCAAACATTATGACGTGTTCTGCGCCGCGGCTTTGCCTAAGTTCTGGGGCGCGGAATTTTTCCTGTACATCCTCCCATGAGGACTCTTGTGCAAATGTCCATGTGCATTTCGCCTGCGCAGACTCGCACAAAGTTGTTGTCGCTCTCGAGGGGCGCGGCTTTTTTCCTGCAAATTTCCGCATAAAATGGCTTGTGTGAGATTTCCATGTGCATTTCGATTGCGCAGGCTTGCGCAAAGTGGTTGTCGCTCTCGTCGGGGCGCGGCATTTTCCCGTAAATTCTCGCATAAAATGGTTCTTGTGAGATGTCTTATATATGCATTTTGATTGCGCAGGCTTGCGCCAAGTTGCTGTCGCTCTCCTGGGGCGCGGTATTTTTCCCGTAAATTCTCGCAAGAGGATTCTTGCACAAAGTCCATGTGCAGCATTTCGACCGCGCTGGCTGGCACAGAGTGGTTGTCGCGCACCTGGAGCGCGGCATTTTTCTTGTACATTCTTGCATAAATGGTTTTTGTGAGATTTCTATTTGCATTTCGATTGCGCAGGCTCGCGCGAAGTGTGCGCCGCAGGGTTCTCAAGCTCTTGATCTGCGGCATTTTCTTGTGAAATTCTTGCGTGAACGGGCTCTTGCGGAGATCCTGCAAAATTCCTACCTAAGAGGCCCTTGCATGATCCTGTTCATGTCCTGAGCAGAAAATCTTGTGGAGATCCTGGTGGGATCCTCTCCAAGAGGTCCTTGCATGAAGATCTTGCAGATGCCATGTCTTATAGGTGCTTGTATGACAGCTCTTGTGGGAGGCTCTTGGGGGGTTCTTGTATTCAGATCTTGCAAGATCCGCTCCAGCAACAGCAGCAGGTCCTTTTTTTGACGACCTTGTGAGATTCTCTTGGGGGCCCTACCATGCAGATCTTTGTCAAAGATGGTCAAGGTCTTTTACAAGTCCTTGTGGGAAGATCTTGTGTCGATCCCCGTGAAATGCTGTCAGGGGCTTTTGCATGATCTTGTACAGGTCCTTGTGGGAAGCTCTTGGCGTGTTCTGGTGAAATCCTCTGGGGCCCTAGGTGTCCTTACATTGGACATGATCTGGTACAGGTCCTTGTGAGAAGGTCTTGTGGAGATCCTGTTGAAATCCTCCTTGCGATGTCCTTGCATTAAGATCTTGAAGATGCTCTGCGTTGGTGCTGTTCCTCTTTTTAGATCTATATAGAGGGTCCTGCTGCTACAGTTGCGATAATGTCTAATCTCACCTGTTGCTGCTCCATAGCTGCTGTTGCTTGTATCTGTTACATTGACATCCTACCCCCCACGCTGCTTGGGGTCTCTTGCAGGTGTGATCTTTCAAACATAGTGGGGCACATATCTTATGCTCCTAAGGCCACTATTTGCTGTTACAATGGCGTGGGCTTATGAATATGTCAGCAAAGAATCAAAATCGTTCATTTTCTCATGCATTCACATCTGTTTACATATTTTCATTATTTTTATTCCTTGTTTTACCTGGGCTCAAAGTGGCTTGGATGAGCAAACACCATGCGAGATGACTGCGAGATGAAGGTTTTGATTTTCAACCGTTTTGCATGATAGACAAAAAATCATTTAGTAATTTGCGACAACCTACATACAGAACAAAAAACTGGAAGAAAAAACCTGAGCAACCTGAACGCCATGGGGGTGAACGCGGCGACCTCCACGCCAACAACAGGGAGTCAATATAACGTGCAACCCCTACGCCACCAACGACCATCAACAACCCATAGCAACATCACAACATGACGGATTTAATTGCCAACATGTTCCACAAATGCCCGTTTCCAACTTTCAACAACCAACAGACAGAACAAACGGCCTAAACAAAAAATAGCATCGGTAGGCGGGTCCGAAAAACAAGTGCATACCCCCAAAAACATGCATGCAGGGCTTGAAAGAGGGCACATGCCTTTAAAAAAAATAACTAATGACTACCCATACAAAGTTTGCAGAGTATTTTTTTGATCCCAATGAATTTTTGTTTCCGATCCGTTTCGAACATTTTTGATCCCAAAGATATTTAATTTGTTTTGATCCCTGATATTTATCTTTTTGATGAACATCCACATTCTGCTTAGTTCTGAAAATTTATCTTTGAACGTCCCCATCCTTGACAGACAAGTGAATTTGTTTTTTAAGTTGCTCCAACCCACGATAGGTAATAACCACAGGGGGTAACATTTGTACTTCTTTATGTGCCCATTTTACCTCTTTATATCTGGGGTGGCCATGGAGCAACGTTGGCCTTGTGGCCAGGATGTTTGAGATCACATTCAGCGGGAGTTGGCCTGCACGTGTGCGACCTGTGACTTCCAAAGTCAGTGGATGGTATGCCATACCCTTTCTGTCTTACATCGCATTGGTGGTCTTCGCGGTCATAAAAATCGTTGCTGGGATGGACAAAGATGAACATGGGAATATCGTCAACACAAATGAGGATATAACAAAATTATGATATAATTATAACATAACATAACATTTTATACTCTATATATTATATAACTCTACTTTGATAAACTAGCTGTGTTGGTTTTGAATCCATCTATTTTACCAAGTGTCCATCCGTACCATTTGGGTTTTGACGTCCAGGTCACTGCGCTGTTCTTGAAGGAGACTCTGCACTCGGCAGCCAACGATGCGGACATGATGTTGGAAGACAGCGAGCGCGTGTCCAAGGCCTATCAGAACAAGATCGAGGGACTCTTCCGTGGCTTGGAATCGTTGTTTTTTTGGGTTGGGAGAAGTGTACCATTAAATGGCCAAGTTTTCCACTTTTAGGAATTGATCTTTTAGCATTTGACATAATTTGCCCGGAAACTTTGTTGTGCTTACTCTGTGCTGGGAAAAGGAATGACTCCCGTATTGTTTGCCAGGAGAGGTCTTTTCCTGCCGGGATCTACGCTTGCTGTGTGCTCAAAATGACTAGAGAATACTGGAGGTATGATATACATTGATATACCAATGTGCCTGACACGACACATGATGGCTGATCAGTGTTTGCAAATGTTGATTCGTCCTTTTAGACATGTTTTTTTGTTTCTGACGGGTTGCTTCAATTTTTTGTTGAGTACTTCACGCTGAAATCCAACTTGCAACCGTCAAAACTGAGTTTGGAGGAGGAGCTACTGCTGGAAAGCAAACTTTAAAACAACATTTACCACCCAATAAATGTATATAAATGTCATAGAGATGACAAACCCAATATAAATTATAAATCATTTTCCCAGGGAAATCCATGGATTTGACATCTGACATCTCTGATCCTGGGTCCCATGGTCATCTCAACATCAGGATTGGCGGACAACGACGGGGACGGCCTCCTCACCCTTCAGGAGTTCATGGAAACGATGAACCTTCGAAGTGTGCAGCACTACCTGAAGGTTTTGGATGTGACGGTCAACGATTCTCGTAATCTGGCGCCATACAGCCCAATATGTTTTTATTTGGGTTAAGCAAAAATAAACCATCCCCCAAATCAACATTTTTATAGATGGTATAAACCATTCCCAAATGGGTGGTTTGTTATTCTGTTACCTACATTATATTACATGGGTGTGTCTGAAATAGTGCATGCCCCCATATGCAAAAACTATAGCATGATGATAATCCAATGGATTTAGGGGTGCACTATTTTTCAGACAAGCCCATATGGTTGGTGAATGTTGGTGATTTGGACTGAATTAAATTAGTACAAAATACAGTAACCAAAAGATTGTTTTGGGAGTGTGGTGTTTGTCTCCTCCCATCTCCCTGAAAAATTGCCTTCAAACTCGGTATGGGTGGTTTCGGTTCGATGTTGATCCCTAAGATAATGATTGATGTCTTCAATCTGAGGAGCATAATTGCTTGGACATTGGATGTCATTTGGAAAACAAGTATAGTCAGTATAGTTCCTGTGATGATGTTCTGGTTTTTCATGAAGGCTGGCCTGCTGCACTCCTGTTATAAAGTCAACGTGTTTCAGATCTCTACCCTCGGCCTAGGAAAGGACTATTCTCGGGCTTTCGGGCAACACATCTTCTGTAGTGTAATTGGGTGTAATGCAATGTAATGCGACTTGATATATAATGTGTTGAAACGTAAAGTATTGCAATGTAATGTAGCACAGTATAATGTAATATAATGATATGTAATGCAATTTAAGATAATTTTGGTATATAGTATAATATGATGTTGATGTACTGCAAGTACTCCATCGTAATGCAGTGCAATGCGAAGATAAAGCAATGTAATTTAGCCAATTCAACAGCAACGCAAGGCAGTGTATGTATGAATGCAATGCAACGCTTTGCGAATGCCAACCTACATGTAAGCATAAAGTCATGTGATGTATACAATAATATTTATATATATATATATGTGTGTGTAACCGACAAAATTATTATATATAATTTAGTTTTGCTTTGCCTTGGCCTTTCCGAGGTTGCACAAAACCTTCATAACCGACAGGGGCCGGCCCTATACCGATACCATCCGATACCCCCATTTGTGATACCTCCGGGAAGATTGAAATCCTCAGAACCAATAGGGGACGACCCGAATTTGTGCATGGCATTACATTTAGCACATAGTTTTGTCCGCTACTCATGTATATATATATATACACATCATACATATATACATTTATTTATATATAGTAATCAGAATCTCATGTCAGGTATGCCTGACGCACCACCATTTTGCAAACTGTTGGTGACATGGCCGCTGAGGTATTCTCTTCGACATTTTGGATGATGGGGATGGTCTAGTGACAATCACCGAGTTTTGCCAGGGCATTTCGAAACTCCGGGGCAATGTGAAACCCATCGATTTTGTGACCTTGCGCCGGGAAAACAGTCGCATTCTCAAGGAATGCCGACATACTTCCAAGGATGTGAGGCATTTTGGCCAGATGCTACGGGCGCTGCTGAATTCCAATCTCCTAGGCAAGTTCGGGGCCGCTTCCAGCCCGTTGCACTCACAGAATTTGGTTCCATGTGAGGGCCGTGAGTCTACTGCATCTTTTGAAGCGTAGGTCAGGAGACACGGCATGTTGTTGCCTACCTTAAAAGTTAAGGCCATAGAAGCAATAAGAACATTTTACTTGATAAATGACACCCGAAGTACAGTCCTGATAGCACTGGTCTTCTTCAAATACGTCAACAGCAGAGGGAACATGCTTGATCCTGGGCCAAGATGTTTTGAAGAGGGCCGGCAACTGTGTCTCACCGCTTGTCTCACAATTGCTTTATGTCTCATGTATATACTGTATATATATACATAATATGATTATCAGCAACAGAAAAGGATGTGCCTGTCTTCGCTCCATGGAATGCCTTCGCTGCAGTTTGAACATTTCAACGAGTGTCTTCAGTAAAAAAGCAGTGCTTCATAATAGTTATCATTGTTTGTTTGAAAATCATGGTGCATATTACATGTATCTGTTTATTTTTTGTTTGTTTATAGACAGAGGGAGAGAGACAGGACGGACAAGGAGGGAGGCAGAGGTTGGGAGGGAACAGACTTGAAAGATAGATGATTCTAGATACACAAAGGATCACAAGGTAAACCGCTCCCCTTGAACGCTTGCAAGGCCAACGGCTTGGTGTCGAAGAGAGCTGAGAAGTTTGATGCCGCAGTTGCCAAGTGAACAACTGCTAGCTGGAATTCAACAACAATCCGCGATTTTTTGTGTATCTCCGTGAGGGTATAATATGAATTAATATATATATATAGAGAGATATATACAAGCACAGTCTGAAAGAGACTCAGACCTATGTATTTGTAGATATGCAGCATGTAAATGCAGACAGATATCCTAGCATTTTACGGGCTGTGGTCACAAATCTAGCCAACAACAAGCACGAGTAATTGTCTAGATGTAGCCTGTCTGGTAGAGGTGCATCCGATACAAGGTTGGGGACAGACATGAGGTGCAGCTGCTTGGAGTTCCCGCACCCTTGGCCCCATTTGTGGCTCCAAGAATGAACCGATCCACCAAACCGGGTTTTTTATTTCAAGGTCAGGAATGGGTTGCCTGTGAATTTCATGTTTCTTTGTTCCATCCTCATTTCTTAAATGATCCCGGAAAATAGTGACCAATGCTTTGTCAAATTGTGCCCCAAAACAATAAACCAGTCGATGCTTGATTTTGCCTTGTGTTGGGTGTCATACGCCTGAAGCAAATGCATTGATGCCATTGTGACCCTGTCAGCTCGGGAACTTTGATCCCTGTCCTTCGGACAGGTGGATTCTGCGTGAAAATTTGCATATCTCCGGTGCTCTTGGAGGTTACCAGAAACTGAATGATACTATGGAAACCATATGATGAAACCAAGGAGTCCTGAGACTGAAGAAGTACCTCTGATCTCCTGCTGCTGTTTTTGGCTCATTTGCTTCCCTAGTTCTTCCGACAACGAAGTGCGGCGTTGAAGGGTGCAGGCCCAGCATCAGCCGGAGGACTGTGTTGGACAGGGAAATTACTGTTTGGTGATTCAAAATATCCAGTGGCTTGGAGGGAACTAGGGGTATTCATGTTACCATATTTACTTTTTTTGGGGGAGCCAAGGAGCTACGAATTGAGTTTCCCAACCAGATGATGGCAACGGCAACATCTTTAACAGAAAATACAAGGCCCGAAAAGTAATAAATAAACATATGCAGCTTCCCTTGGGAGACCACGGCGCTCTTTTCTGAGTCCTGACGTGACTGCGGCTGTCAGGGGCGGTTTCTCGCTCCGGCACTGGAGCTCGGACTTCTGGGGATGGGTCAGCACCGAACCAGAGGAGTGAAGATCCAGAGATGGAAATTCTTCACCCAAAATCTGCTCACCATAGTATTTGAGCAGGAATCAAATCATGCACAATTTTTCCAGAAAGATATCAGAATGGCATTCTCGGCACTGTGGTGAGGTTGGAATTTTGGAACCTTCAACCGATATCAACCGAGGCCCTGAGCCGACGAGCCGTCCCGAATTCGCCGGCACCGTGCGCAACCCACCGCGACGCTGAAAGGGAAAGGGCTGCCCCAGAGTGGGTTTTCATAGAACCCATGATTTATGGTTGCCATGTAGGGATGGATTTATGGTGGACCTGTTAACAGTTGGATGTGTGAAACTAAACCAATTTATAACTCACTGGGATGACCATCCAAAACTTGGCTAGGAACCACATCGCGGGCAGTTGCCATCACAGATGGAGGGCGAATGAGTTTCAAGTAGAATTGGGAACTGGCCCTTTCTAACATCCAGTTCTTTTGTCATGAATGTTACTGCACGCCCCTGAACTTTGGCCCGAGCAGCGGTGTAGGATCAGTACCAAACCTCTGGATTTTTGAACTCCAAGCACGGGAGAGTCGGATGGTGGTTTAACATGGTTTAAATTGAAGTGGTTTGGAGAGATGAGATATGCTACTTTTTGTCAATTTTCCCACTTCCAAACAGGAGACATCAGGAGATCACCAATCTATCCCCACCAATCTATCCTTGATACCACGCGCTGCCCGCCATGGACCCTTTCCATTCTCTCCGGACAATTCTTCCTTGGAGGCAGAAACGATGGCGGGTGGTCCTATTGCCCTAGAAATCTCTGGAGCTTAGGAATCAGAATTCATGGTGACTTGATGTGACTTGTGCAGTTGGTGGCTGAATCCACTCGAATCCATCGGGGGGGCTCCGACCTGCCCCGACCTGTGACATGCGCAGGCGTCTCCAGGAATGTTGCATGGGGCGTGGAAAGGAAAAAAGAAGTGACAAGGCCGCTGGCTGTTGGAGCCAATCAAGCACCAGCAGACGCCATGGGCTGATTTTTGTTTAGATATAACAACCATAACCATGGCTGTATGCAGTAGAGCTTGTGCTGGGGCTTATCCATAGGTGTATGATAGTACCTCTTCAAACATGGTGTCTATTGCATCCTGTTATGCTTCATTGGGCCTTGGTAAGGCTACCATGAGCCAACCAGCATAACTCCTAATTACATAGAGAAGGGATTTCCACCGGAGTTGGCCAGGGCCTTTGGATGCCTTTGGCCCCACCTGCTGGTTATTGATTGTTTGGCTTCTGAGGCCATTTGCATACATTGGTTCTATATCTATCTATATTTTTGTAGTTCTATCTGTCTATCTGTATCATAGGGATATTTAGGGATTGTGCATATGTCAGTGTCAATGATTCTGGATGATGAAAAAACAGATCAATGAAGCCATGAACCAATTTAATGATGGATTTCTGAATGATGCGTAATCACTATGCATTAGTTTGGGTGTTTTTTGCGGATGTGGAAGGTCGCGTGCAATTTGTGCAATCGCCGCTTCAAGACTGACAACGACCTTCAAGCGCATGTTCAAAACAAACACCTTCAGGACTCTTCAAGACGTGGTGAGGTCATACCTCAAGACATTCATGCTGCATTGCAAATGTCCATCTATAGATATCTTAATAAATATAATTTAAATAACTATATAATTATATATATATAGAGATTATATTCATTGATTTATATAGCTATTTACTTACGTTTGTGTCATGTAATCTGTATATAAATACACCAACATGAATTAGTGACATCTTTACGGAGCGTTGTCATCCCATCGCGATGTGAGGATCCCAGAGCAGTGGAGTCCCTCAGCAACCATCTGGGAACGAGGCCGTGCTGCGTGGATCTTCTGAACTCACAACAAAAGTGATGATTGGTATATATACTGCCGGACTGAAAGTTAGAATGCCTATTTGGAAAATTTCAGATATAAATATATACAGTTATATGGTGTGTGTGAATAATTATACTGATGCTATATAATCTACATAATTATATGCATATGTATACCATATATGTTTGATAAGTATCATGTATGCATACATATTGGTATATGTATCGATCTCTGCATAGATAGACATGACAACCACCGTAGGCCTCAGTGCCCCTGGGCAGGCTGCAGATTGTGCTGGAGGATGATTGGATCGCAGTGGCCATCAGCTTAGCGGCGCACCAAAGGAAAGTACTGCACGTTACATGGAACACTGGTTAGTGGTTTCATCCCCTCTGAAAAATATCAGTCAGTTGGGATGATTATTCCCAATATATGGAAAAGTAAAAGATGTTCCAAACCACCAACCAGAACACTATCGATAAATCAATGAATCAAGGGCAACGCTACTCGTACCCAGACAAGTCCGGTCACTTTTCAGCTAGATCGGTTCACTCAGGTGGTGAAACCTCAAGGCTGCCCAACATTTGGCAAAGGCCGTAGCTTTCAAAAAGTGGTTCACCAGCATATCACAACAACAGATGGGGGTTTCTTGAAATGGGAAATCCCCAAGTCACCATAGGTTTCAATAACTAAAATGGTCTAATGTTGGACGATTTGGAGGTACCCCCATTTTAGGACACCTCCATATGTAGTTTGTTGTTCCACGGTTACCAATAAACATCATGGTGATCTCATTGGTATCTTCCAGCTGCGGTAGGCAGCTTCGCCAAGTCCTGGTTGTTGGCACAGCTGGCGCCAAGCCAGGCATCTGATGCCCTCAGCAAGGTGCGCGACCCGAAGGGTGGAGGGTTTTGACCAGCAAAAACATAGGGGATACATAGGGGATATAAGTCGGCGGTGGTTTGTTGGTAAGTGTGGGAGGTTGTACTGCCTATATAATAAGTATGGGGGATTGTCAAAATACATGCTGGGCATCCTTATAAACCATTGCAATTGCATCTAACCATCACCGTGATAAGGACATTTTCCACACTGCTCAACTGGCCTTGGGTCAGTCAAAATTGTACAGTAAATAGATGATCATAGTCATTCAAAAACCCGAAATTTGGATGCTTCTCTCTTGACGTTTGCGAATTTGGTTGAACATGTTTTTAATACGTATTTTTTCATCATTTTTTCATGTTTGAACCAGATTCCGGATCCATAGTCCTTGAACCTCCCCAGCTTCCCTCCCGCGGGTCCAGGCGCGGCCGGCGCATCGTTTGGACGCGCCGACCGGGGGCTTGATGGTCTTGGCCAAGAGCAAGAGCTCCATGCGGCAGCTCTCTGAAGCCTTCGCACAGGAGAGGCTGCCATGGACCATATTCCCAAAGGTTGGATGACTGGATGACCGTCGCAGAAAAACTGCCATGGTTTGTAGGTTTTCACCATGGCACATCATGACACTATATATCTTCACCTCCTTTGTTTCGCACATGTTTTTTTCGCTCCGGTGCCCGACTGCTTGTGTGGGAACCTCGCAAGGGGTGGCGATGACTCAATGCTGACATTCGCACGTTTTGATGACTCTGATTGCAAAGGTCCTTTGAACTGTCATTTTTACTCTGGAATCAAACATTGCTCACATGGCAATGGAAAAGCCCCATAAATCAACTATTTACAGAATTTTTTTATGGTTTATGCCAATTGAAATCGGAGATTTCCCATGGCCATGGCTGATTCCCAGAAGGTAACCACCATCGCCAGGGCTTGGTGAAGAAGAGATATCGTGCCCTGGTTCGCGGCAACTACGCCCTGGGAAGTTCTGGTGAATGCAAAGAACCACTGCGACCCGTGCGAGCAGTAGCCATGGAGGGTTTGCAAAAGTGAATGGTACCCATGGGTACCCCAATGGATGGCTTGTGATGAAGAAACCCATTAAACATGGATGATTGCGAGGGGCCCTCACATTGATAGAAATCTTCATATCATGATACTTCGCAAAAAAGTCATGGAATGCAAGTGTTGTTGTTCCGAACCTGCGGTCAAAACTTCAAAACTGTACAAGTTTGGATTCAGCCTGTCGATTTGAACCTTTTGTTTCTCCATCTCAGTCCAAAAGACCATTGATAGCAATACGTTTCTTCATTAATTACACAATTATACAAAATTCACATCATGGCTCTTCTCAATGTTTTTTTTTCCTCCGATCCTAAAAAGGAGGTACATCCTATTACTGTATCATATATAAAGCCATAGAAATTGCGGGGTATATCCCTTGGAAGTAGCTTCCACCAGGCAGATGTGCCCAGGTATGGCAAGCCCTGCACTACACGATTCCAGGCTATGGAGGAGCCAGTGGAGACGCAGGAAGGTCCAGCGTCTTGGATGAACATCTCTTTTCTGGGTGAACCTCTGGTAGTTAATGGATGTTAATGATATCATATATATATACATATATTTGATTATATATAGTTACATGCTGACAAAGTACCTCGTGAGAATTTCATGGGATATATAATTTACTATATATAAGATTAACTTGATAATACTTGATATGATATTTGGGTGTTCTGAATATTGGGCATACCGTCCATTTATGGCTATCACAGAAATGTGAAAAGGAGGTTCTACTGTAAAGCATCAAATTTTGGGATGCCCTATTTTAGACAAACCAAGTCATTTTTTGGCAGATGTCTACAGATGTCTACAGTAAGTTTTTGCAGCTGGGCTAGGGATGCTCAAGACAATTGCAACCTTGAAGCTAGCAGGAACCGCACATGAATCATTTCTACACTGGACCCTAGAGGGGTCACCTGAGGAAGTGTGATTCAGTGAGGTACAGTAGAACTGAGAAACCATTCGTAACCAGTTTGGCTGGAGAAAATCGTCATTGCGTCTCCATGAGCCGTTTGGCTATGTTTGAATGGGATTGTGGACAGAATGCATGGACGAATAAGAACATATAAGAACTAAACACAGGCACTAAATGTTGAGTTGCACCATGATCTCACACTGGAGAAAGGTAAGACATGGTAAGACCGCCCTCAACATGATAAAGCCTTTGGTTGTGAGAGCAACCTTCAATCACTTCCATCGCAGGATTCGTGTGAGGGTAAGCCGAAAACCCGCAGAAAAACACATCTTTTGCCATACCAAATGCAGGCCAATTCCAGTTCAGGAGACAACCAATGCCATCCAAACTATGCCATCCATTTTTCAAGCCCTAGAATACACGACCATTTCCTTTCTTTCCTCCCTCTCAAGCAACTTGCCTGAGGGTTTTGGGAGATGATCCAATTTCGGGATATCGTTTGGTGAAAACAACGCAGGATTTCAGGAAACCCATGGGTTTTCAAGTCCCTTTCTTGAATAGACAACACCCGCATTGCCTGTAGATTGGCCCAGCAAATGTGTTTTTCCATGCAAATCATCCCATCAACAACTGACATTTTTTAATGGTGTCCCTTAAATTTGTCCGGTGATACAAGATGGTGCCCCAGGCCATTAGCTAAGTTGGTATATTATATATATATAGTCTATAGTGTATTCTTATATATAGTGTGTATACACACATATATCATATATATATAGTGTGTGTGTACATATATGTAATTATGTAGAAACGGGATAAAAGCCGGGTTAAACCACAATCCCAATACACCTGCTACGCACTATTTCTTGAGCCAATGCAACACAATCTATAAGGTGAAAAGTATGTATACATGCATAAAGACTGTGCAACAACACCCCCCGTGCAGTGTAGTTACCGCCCGGGTAG
Organism: Cladocopium goreaui; assembly: GCA_947184155.2. Classification (NCBI taxonomy): domain Eukaryota; class Dinophyceae; order Suessiales; family Symbiodiniaceae; genus Cladocopium; species Cladocopium goreaui. The sequence continues at coordinate 349,919 of CAMXCT020001324.1, forward strand.
TGAAGCTGCAAATTAGGCTATGTACAGTCTAGTTAGGGATGCCATTAGTTAACATAAACAGAAAACACAACAACAAACCCAAACCCGACCGTCGCCTAACCTTTCGAAGTCTTTCGTACTTTCACCTCAGCGTTGCACGAAGTTGACAAACAAGATCAATAGCGATAGCAATCCATTCAATCTAACGTCACGTTGTGCGAAAGAAGGATGCAGTGCAAGTCAATTCGGCCGAATGCATTCAGTTTCATTTTGGCTCTACCGGGCTTGTGGTCGAACATGCAAACGTGTTGAAGTGTGGCCCATTACAAAGGCCAGCGTTTCCACGCGGCATCAAAAGTTCTTGTGGACGCCCGGGAGCATGCCGAAGCAAACAAAATGAATTAAAGCAAAATGCTGAATTCGGTTTCGATGTGAACCCGCAGGGAAGCTTTCAGAAATGCTTCAAAGATGCCTTAACTTCGCAAGGCAAGAGCTTCCGCTCTGCGGTTCATGCAACTACCAGCCGTGTGCTATGCAAGAAGGAATCATGGCAAGAATAAGATGAGTGCCTAATGCCTGCTTCAAATTATATGCATTCAAAGCGTTAATGAAACTTTTGTGAACTTGACTGAGTTGGCAAAAATTCCGACTTAGCACACTAGTGTTGGAAATGATCGTGGAATCGCTCACCCACGCGTGCAAAAAATGAAGCTAGTCGCCTAACCGAATTAAATCCGAAAAGGCAACAGCTTCCGCTGTGCGACACCTCACTTTGAGAGAAAACTACCCCGCCTCAGATGAAGATAAATCCACCAGGCGAGAGGTTCCCCTCCGCGGTGCCTCAGCGATAGCCCGACCAACGTCGATCCCTGTATTGGTGGCCTTGATTTCGACGGCGCCAATCTTCCCACTCCTGGTCAGTCCACTGGTTGTAGTAGTCGTTCCATTCCTGCTGACTGTAGCCATGAGTGGGCCCCTGATGAGAACCATAGCCAGGACGCGAGGACCTGGTGACATCCGGGTTCTGCTGCCTTGTTGCAGGTAGGGGTCGGCTTCCGCCTTCCGTGTCCTTTGCCTCCGTGAGGGGGCGCAAGATGTCCTCGACATAGCTGAGAATGTCGGCATACACATCCTGCTTGGACAACGCAAGGGATTGGAACGTCGTGTTGGCGACGCTCAGGACCTCAAAACGTTCGGCCACCGGGATCAAGGCATAGGCGGCCGCGAACTGGTTGGCTCTGTAAAAGCGGTTCTTGTACCAGATGAGGACATGATCATCCACAATGATCGTCTTCATCTGTTCCTCCTCGTATGCGACCATGCACATACGCGCTTTGTACTGCCGAATCTTTCCAGTTCGGATCTCCTCTCGCGTGCGCTTGATGGAGGGAAGCACCACATTGCCCAGAACTGTAATCCAATGCATACACCGAGGTGTAAGGTCTTGGACCGCACAATTAAAGGCGTAATGGGCGTCCGTTCCCAGACGCTGTAGCAAAGTCAGTCCAGCTTTTCTCGCCTGCTTCATGTATGAGCGGGCGTGATTTTTGAGGACTGCCGCAGCAGATCTGATCTGCTTGGCACCTTGGGTGGTGCCTGCTACATCGTCGTCGCCCAGAAGATCCAATGTCAGCTCGAAGCCCAGCTTCTCAGCCAACTCTTCCAGGCGGAACACCTGACACGCACGGCGCATGTCGGACATTGTCGCCAACGACAAGCCGCATGCAAGGCAAACCAACATCCCCTCAGGAAAAATCTTCCTGCACCGGGGGCATGTCAACTCCGGCATTGCCAGCATTGATACATACCGCCAGCGCGTGAGGTTCCCCTCCGCGGATGGGTCAAATGCCTCCTGATCGAAGCGATCAGAACGGCGTTCCCGCGCGTTGTCAGGGGCGATGTCGAAGCCAGCAGCTGTTGCCGTCGGCTTGCGTGCCACACAGAGGAGATTGGTGAAGTTGAGCGGCCTTTGCTTGAACTTGGGCAGCAACTCATCGACGACAGGGTATGGTGTCGGAACTTCCTTGTAAATGAGCGGACGTCGCAGAGTGATGACATCCTTCCACTGATCGTACTCATTCACGAACATGTTCTTCAACACCTCCAGGTCCGAAATCTCGTACCTCTCAAGTTCGTCATAGTTGGGAGTGCCCTTCCGAGCCTCGTTCTCTTGCCAAGTGAGAGCGTTCTCGGAGGCCTTCTGCCGAAGGTACTTCTTCACACCGTTGTAGCCGTGGTTCGCCCAAAGGTATTGCGACTTCTCGCAGTCGAATGCGTAGATGAGGCAATGATTGGGCACCCAGTCCTCAGTGATGAGTGCACCGGCCAAGGTTTCCACCAGGCGAAGACCATAGTGCAAAGCACAATCGGTGTCGATCGCGATGCACAGCGGTCGGTTCGTCCTGACACCAGGATCCTTGCCTTCGATTTCCCAAGGCGCATGGCGGGTCATATACACATGACCCTTGCATGAAGTGGCCCCTGGAAAAATCCCCGTGCAAATGATCTGCTGGAGGGAGTCCCATGAAGTGTAATGGTAAATAACCTACAACTCTTCTGAGACCTCGGCTTCCGCCAGGTGAGGATAAATGGGAACCCTGGGGTAGAATCCCTTCTTCAAATCCTCGACCGTGAACTGGTAGTCAAGCGAGATGATTTGCTTGACCAATGGAGCCGTTCCCACCTTGTCAATGAGCGACTGGTCATGGCCTTGGCAGGCCTTCACGTGGGTGATGCGGTAGGGCATGTCCATGGTTGTCAGTTCCCCGACAATTCCAGCCTGAATGCGGCACATGAACCTGTCCTGAGTTCGAAGAATCAGGTACAGGTCCTGTCGCGAAAGCTGAGCACGATGCCGCTTTCGGAGGTACGTGTACATGGACTCAAAGTTCAAGTACAGCTCCTCATCAAATTCAGGAGGAATATGGCGATGATGCGCCTCGAGGAATTTGTGATCATATCCACGGAGCAGCCCGGTCACCCTCTTGGAAAATTTGAAATCATCATGACTGAGTCTTCCAAGGTCCCTCAGGCCTGGCAGGTCTGTACACCGAACGGTGAATTCCCTGCGCTCGCCCGTTCCCGGGGAGAAAAAGTACCACTTGGGATATCCATGTGGTCGCAAGGGCGGTTCAGCCGGAGGCTGAGGTCCACCCGTTCCCGGGGGAGGAGCACTTGCCATAGGCGGCTCCTTCTTGGCCATCTTCGGGGCAGGCTCCGACGAAGACGTAGCTGCAGGCGCCGATGACTTCTGCGGAGGTGCCCTCGGTGAAGTTGTTGTCAACGTTGCAGGCGGTGCCTTAAAAGGCAAAGCTTTGGGCATTGGATGGTCCGCAGCTTCCGCTGGGAGTGCAGGTGGTTCCGGCTTGGGGGATCCAGTTGCACTCTTCGGAGTCGGTGGCGGACTGGGCTTTGGGGACGCCATGGGAGACGTTCCCGTCGCCGTTGAAACCTTTGGGAGCCGCGGAGCAGGCTTGGGCTGAATCATGGTAGCCTGATCCCTCATCTTTGGTTTGATGAATTGGCTGACAGTGTCCCCGATCACCTGTGCGATGCCGCTCGAAGATGATGCCGCTTCGGATGAGGAAGCCGCCTTCGACTTGGCCTTCGACATGATCTGGACAGTGGCAGCAGGGTCACCCGCGCGAAGTTTCTCCTCGGCGGTCTTGGGCTCCTCAAAGATCTCCCGTTCCATCTGACGATGCTTCTCCTCATCCGTCAAGTCAAAGCGACGAATGATGACTGCACCCTCTTCGGTCTGCTGCATGGATTCCTGCCGAAGTTCAAGCTTGGCAGGGTCACGCGTGACGTCGGTGTCCAAGATGTTCACTACGCCAGAACCATCCAATCTGAAGTCCACAGCATGGATCTTATTCATCAGATGGGAGCGCAGCTTCCGCTGGCTAAACATTGATGCTGAGCCGCCGACGATGGGTTCTCTGAAGACAATCTCCTCGTCAGCATCCGGCTCGTCAATGTCACGCTCGTCGGAAACACCCGGCAACCGATCCAAAAAGGGCTTGAGGATGGCGTCGATGAGCTCACCATCCATCTCCGGCTCTTTGACCTCATGCGGTTCAAAGTGCTCGGGTTCCCCCGGCAGTGCAGCATCCACGGACTCCAAAAGCTGCCAGTTTGATGAGGCCACAGTGGCATCATCCTGCACCGTAGGAGCCTGTGCGACTTGTGCACGTGCGGGGTCAACTTCATTGGGAAGCCGTTGCCCTTTGGGTCGGGTCTCCTTCACATAGATTTCCCAACCGTCCACGTCCATGGAGACCAACACTTCTTCCATCTCTTCCCATTGAGGGTTGTTTTCAGGTTGAGGGTTGGCCAGCGATTCCTCGCGGCGCTTCTTCATCTCAGCCATCTCAATCAATGGCTTGCACGACCGAAGTCGAAAAAGATGATAGCCGAGAGCGCCAGCTTCGGAATAGAAGCGAATGCACTGGAGACGGTTGTGTTCCGAATTCTCCATGTGCTGGCCGTCGTATCGTGTAGTACACTTGATAAGCGACGTGGCATCGAGGACGCAGAGTCCACGTTTCCTCAAAGCCTCAGCTTCGCGAATCATTTGACGGTCAAAATCGGGGTGCAACCCATACCCCCTGCCGTACCATGGCATGATGAGGACGATGTTCCCAACGTCGGCACGTGTCGTCAGCTTCACGAGGTCGTTCAAAGCGGAGAAATGGGTATTGACCCTTTCCTCCATGAGATCGTTTGCTGCGTCACGGCGCTTTTGGGAGTAGCATGCCATCTCCTTGTCAAGCCAATCACAGTGAAGGAAGCCGTAGTTCCCAAAAATATCGTTGCCAGCATAAGAGATGACAATGACAGATGGGCGAGAGGTTCCCCTCCGCTGCAAACATTCAAGAGAGTGCTCGACGCCCTTGATGATGTCAGGCAGCCCACGACCCCATTTGAGATCGTGCCAGACCGTCTTGCGGCCTGGTGGGAGGAGGTCCGGCTTCTCCTTGATGTACTCGCCGATGTTCCTGCGCGTAGAAGCGTAACCGTCGACCATGTCCACAAGTGCCATCGAAGAATCTCCGGCAAAGATGAAGTTGGCCTCAGGTTCCCCTGGGCATACCATGCCTCTGAGTGAGAAGCTGGAAACGCCGTCGAGGAGCTTCGCGTCTTCTGGGCTGACGTCGCGGAGGTAGCCTTTGGCCAACAGCGAGTGGTCAGTGTTCCCCATGATGGATGTCAAATCCGAAATCACATCAGCTTCGTTTACCACACGACACTGCGTGACAGAGCCAAAAATGCTCCCAGTCAACGCATACCACGCCTTTCCATTGGGCCCCAAAGTCACATCTTCAGCTGTGGACTCCGGTTCCCCGGGTCGAATGCCAGCAGCCTCCGCAGCAGCGGAATAGTCTGCCTCCTCGACCTCTGCTTGTGGAAAGCGACGGAAGTAAGCCATGGTAGATGATGTAGAAAGCGAAACAGCGCAGAGTGCAGTAGAAGTCGTCAGTTCGGGTTTTGAGCTGGTCGCTGCAATGAAAGCTCGATGGATCATGTCCGTCATCTGAAAGGAATACGACTCAGTTTCCTTCAAGTCATGACCTCTGCCTTGAACATGGTTATGACTACCATCACATGACAGTCCATCAAAAGCAGTGACAATTGAATCACAATCGGTTTGAATAGCCCATGGTTTCTTTATAGATTCACCTTCTTTGTTGACAATACCAACCATGCATCCATCAAATGCGACTCTAATGAGCTGATGTTTTCCACAAAACTTCTCAACTCGGTCAAACTTCCAGTAGATGCAATGGGCTGGCCATTCAATTGCAATCTTGGGACTCAAATGACGAATAAGATTGAGAAAATCGACCATTGATGACCATATCTTTTCAAAAACATGTCGATGATATTCAACTTTGAGTTTGGCTGATTCATGTTGCAAGTTCACATATGACCATGTTGTGCCACCAGTGCAGGGAATGCTAATCCAAATCAAAACTGGACAAGGTTGTACAGTTGAACTCTCAATTGCTTGAACAACTTCATTCCGAATGTCCATTCTGTTCGACCTAGATGTAACATCTCTTTCTTCTGTGCATCTGACGACATAACAATCTTTTGAATGCTTCCTTGAACGATCACCAAGCTTCGAATCAGGTCCACAACAAAACTCAATAAGTACCCTGCTATGAGACGCCACTGAAGGGCAAGCAGGTTCCCCTGCGCGTTGCTGAGATCCCGACACTGTTGAAGGTGCAGGTTCCCCTGCGCAGGCTTTCATCTTCTGTGGCTCCTTCCGCGGAAGGGGCTGTGATGAAATACCCATCAATCGCAGAGCTGATTCCCACTTCTCGGAGTTGGTAAAAGGCTTGGTGAGGATGTCTGCCGCTTGAAGCGATGAACCAACATAGACAAGTCTGAAATGTTTTCGTTTGAACTGTTCAGACAGCCATGACAAATTCAATCTTTGGGTTTTGTCAGTGTGCCTAAATGACGGTGACCTACCACTCTCAAGGATTCGAATGGTTGCTTGGTTGTCCTCAAGGAAAATGACCTCAAGACTACCGGGTCCTGCCATGTACACACTCTCATCCCCCCGCTTTTCAGATCCCGTGTACTTAAAATCAGTTAATGCCGATCTGATTTCCCGTGACTCAACCCCATAATCAACTTCGTTTGGTCCGGGTATCCTAAAGACAGTTTTCCCAGTCCATTCGAAATCATAGATCATGTCCGCATCAGGAGTCGTCCAGTCCCATGTCAAATCAAATTCAACATCACCAGTTTTGGTTTTCATGACAGTGTACCTTTGCCTTGCCAATCCCTGAAGGTTCACTGGACAATCCGAATCGATTGGGTTATACAGCTTATTTCGGGGTTTGACATGAACTCTGGTAACTTGGTTGGTGAATGGACTGTGCTCCCAATAATCATCTTTGGGGTTTTTGGCACGAGTTTCCACTCTGCGGGACGGCTTTTGTTGAGTGCTATCTCCCCCCGCGTGACGTATGACTGACCACAGGCAGGAGGAAGGTAATCCAACAGCACGCAACGCAAGGTTTGCCGCCGTGACTTCAGCCTCTGTCGATGACATAGCCGTTGAAGTCTGCTTCTTTGAAAAAGCTGTGAGTGGATAAAACGTGTTTGGTCCTACCAAAGCAAGGAGGCAACCACTTGTAGATCTGTTGTCATGTTCCCCAGCATGATCTGAATCTGCAAACAACCATGTTTTGCAGGCCTCAGGTGGATCCCCAACGAAACCAACCATTGTTCGATCAAGGGTTGTGTGTATGTAACACATTAATCGGTGAAGACTCTTGTCGCAATCAGGTGACCATTTTGTAACCCTACTTGCTAAACCCTGAGTAGCACGGAGAAGATCGAACCTAGCCATTCGTGCTGCGAACAGCACTTTCATCAACACACGTGATGCTATTGGCTGGAGTTCCCCCCGAGCTTCTGCTTCGTCCATGATGGGACGTGCAATTTTGTCATCTGGGAAAGGAGTTGAAACTTTCTTGAACTTAACGTTTGGTCCTGCTAGTTCAACATAGCGGTCAAGACATTGTTGTAAGAATTGTCGCATGTCATATTCGACTGTGTTGACATTCTTTGTCATGCACTTGGATTTATGTTGCTCAAGTTCATCAAGAAAAGTAAATCCTTGTGCCCTAGCCGCTTTCTTTGCTCCTGACTTGTCTCTTATCTTCTTAGCAGCTGCCAAAACTTTTGAGGGTTCCTTGATGGATTCGTCCACGAAGTAGGTTGATCCCGTCCACCAAAATGGAAGTCCAGTTGGGTTTTGAGATTCCATATCATGAACATACTCTTTGGGTTCATCTTGGGTTTGACAAGGTTCACACACGGTTAGCCGGTGCGTTCCCGCCCGGAAGGATGCATCGTCCTTCGGCTTGTCCTGGAACTTCTTGCGAGGTTGCAGGTGATGATGAACACAAACTCCAAGCTCTGGCATGTGCTCCCAGTAGTCCTTTGTTCGGCGGGCCGGACTGGCTGGCTTACTAGAAGGATCTGGGATGCTAGCATCGAAGACATGAGCAAATGGATGAGCACTTACATCAAGCTTGACATTCTGTTTGAATACATGTTCGCATCCAAGATATCTGCCGGCATCTTCAGGAGTATCCATGTCGATTTGAGAAGAAATCAACTTCCACCCTTCGTCAATGTTTTTGGAAGGTCCTGACATCTTGAAGTCATCAACATATACACCAAGCAATAACTTCAGTTTCGGATGCCAAAACATTGAAGGCCAACATTCGGGATAGAGTGGGTGAAATCCAACTGCATAGAGTGCTTTCTCACAATGACGTTGCCACAGACCCCCCGAATCAGGGTGACCATACAATGCCAAAATAAGAAGAACAACTGGATCCTTAAACACACCAATCCATTCCTTCGGCCAACGGTTCCTTGGCAATCTGATCCAAGTTAAAATTCCTTGCATCAACGCCTGGGTGTAAGCTTGCTTACCATCACCTTGTGATGTCCGGTTCCCCGGCATGGAGCCATAAGCATCCAATGCTTTTCCTGCCTCCATGTTGGCCGGTGAACTTCCGAGCTCCGCGAACAAGGCAACATCAGCCGCCTCGTCCTTCACGTTGTTTCCTTGGAAAACGGTGCGACCCTTAAACTTGCGCATGGGGTCACCCTGCGGTAGCTCACTTCCCTTCTCGACACAAATCTCGAAGATCTTGCCTACATGAACTTTGGTCTTGTTCTTAATGGCTTCCCTTGAAACATCATCCCATTCCCTCACAGTGGAGTAGTCCCATGCACCCTTACTGTAAGGTTATTCCATTCCTTATCGAGTGCAGCCTGGGCAGCCGGAGTATTGTTAATCTCCTTCTGTCCAACGGGTCTTGCCACAAGTGCATTGGAAAAATGAAAGCACATGAGCTCTGATTGATCCTTAAGCTTGTCTCTGTGGCAATGGTTTCCACCATGCGAGCCCCCCGGGTTGTAGGTGACTGGCATTGCGGGAATGAGATCATCTGATGGTTCGGCATTCTTGGATTCTTTGACAGCTGAAGTGGCAAGACGATCAATAACCCTGTTGTACTTACGTTCTTTGGCAACTGCAGCATCATGCTTTTCAGCTGCCTCTTTCAACAAGGCTTCACGTTTGGCCCTTTCTCTAGCCGCTTTAGAGGCCCCCCGCCAAAGAAATGTTGGAATGTCCTTGGGTTTGGAGGAACCTTTATATCGTCTACCCTTAAAACCACTAGCATCGTAGTATGAAGGGTCATCCTTTGAGATAAATTCTGATTTTCCAGTTTTGGGGTCAATCACTTCGATGTCATCGGATTCAAGTCCAACTTCACGCATCATTTGTTCAAACTCCTCTTCGCCCTCCACCGGTCCTGGCTCAACAGCTTTCCTTGGGGCAACCAAGTCTTCAATTGTTTGAGCGTCCATCTTCTTTGGATCTGGTGGAGCATCAAGGCTAAGAGAATCGTATAAACCTTCCCTAATGGCCTTATACCTTCCTTTCAAAGGGAAAACAAAGGGTCCATCAGGTACAGTGATTTGATTGACACGAACAACTTGGACAGATTCGTTGAATTCCTTTTCCATGAGGTCCTTCAATGATGCAACAAGAAACTCATTTCTCCAAACGAAACCTGGTTGCATGGCATATCCCAAAAAGACACCTGGATTTGAAGTTGGGTCAAAACGCAAATCTTTCTTGGGTTTAAGTTTCGGACCAGTCCAAAAGTCAATGCGAGCCCCAAAAGGAATGTTGGGTCCCTTGAACTTCTCCCCAAAACGAAGCTCCCACGGAGACAAGATTTCAGGGTGGTCCTGGATGTTGTGTGCCATACACCAGTGTCGTGCAGCATAACTCCAATAAGAATGGTGAAGCCCTGCCTGTTCAAGGTTTACTCTAGTCCCTTCAAGTACGGACCTGAGATTCCTCTCGCGACTGCGTTCGACTTAGAGACATACGCAACACTAGTGTTCTGCCTCCACCCAACTTCCCGACAAGCGAGCTTGATGGATGGCGCTGCATCGGAATAAAACACTCCGACTTCTTCACCAGGTGCAATGAAATGCCTAAAAGCTAAAACACAATCCTTGGCATGACTTCTAGCTGAAGGATAAATCCAACGAAAATTCGTAGCGACATCTTTCATGATCATAGCAACCCTATCACCGTCAATTGACTGTTCGTTGGCATCCCTAGTCACAAGATGATCCCCAGTGATGTGATCCCCAAACTTGTTGGATTCCACAGTCAGAGATTCCCCTTTGCTACGTTTAGTAGGTTTGTACATCTTAGCACATTTGCATGTTTCACAAAAGGGATTCTTTGGGGTATGTGTCATCATGTGCCTAAGGGTCCTGGCCTCTTCGCGAAGTGCAGCTTCACCACGATCAATCGCCTTTGGTTCAGGCAACTGAAGTCGACCGTCAACTGGTTCTTCAGGAGCTCCGGCTTCATCTTCCGAACCTTCGACAACGTCTGGTGTCATGGCTGCTGGCGGTCCGGGTGCAAGTTCACCAGGAAAGAATTCTTCGAGGTCGTCGATAGCTTGTCCGGGAATTTCATCGTCATCAGCGATGGAAGCCTCGTAAGGTACTTCGACCTCCTCGACTTCATCATCGGACTCGGCACCGACGGCTGACATCCGAGACCTTCGAACAGGTGAGATGATGGGCTTGCCGTTCCCGGCAGCGGAGTTCCATGAAAATGGAATCCCTACTGCAGCGGGTACCTGGCCATCTCTGGATGGTAGATAAGGAACAAAATCTTTGACTTCAAGTTTGATCTTAGTTCCATCTTTCTTCTTGAAATATGGGCGACTAAAGCTTTTCCAAACAAAATCCCATCCATCTTGAATACATCTCATCCCTACCGATATTACAGCCGGGGTATCAGGAAGAACATATGGATGAACTTCTTTGTCGATGCAATCAATGTGAACAGAAGCTTGTTGGTCAGCTGACTGAGAACCATTTGCAGTGATTAATTCAAGGGGTTCATGAGAGTGATACACAATGTCATCGGGAATCATCTTGCTGCACACTAAGTCCTGAGCACTACCTGTGTCAGCGATCCATGCGATTTCAGCGGATGCATTACGCTGCTGAGAAGGCATGTGTCCCGGCAATGCATTCAGATCGGAACGGATGCAGTGGCGACAGCCGATATCACTGTCACATTCAAAGCTGCATTTGCAAAGCTTACCATGCAACTCCCGAAAGACAGCTGATTGCAACATCTGTGCTGCAAGTATTGCATCACTTTCTCGTGCTTCGATCGTATCTTTACGAGTACGATCGTCCTTGGTGATGCGAACTGGATTGAAAGTTCGTTGCTTGGCTTGGCACGGATATAAATTACAATTTTGCTCAATGGGAACTTCAAAGATTTCATCGTTGCCCCCAAATGAAACAGTGCGATTGGGTGTAACTGGCATGGCAAAATGCTGGTTGAAACAATGCGGAGAGGCAATGCCTTCCGGCACGCGATGAGTGCTGGTCGAAGGGTTGACGACTGCGACCATCATCAGAGCGCGCATCAGGCAAACTGCAGCTGAGCCAGAGGAAGATGGTTTTCCCCCTTTGTCCTTGAGACTCTGTGAGCCTCTCGAGGAGTTGGAACCTCGACTTGACGATCTGGAGCGATCGCCCTTCTTCTTCTTATTCCTCTTCTTCTTTTTCTGGCTCTTTCCACGCTTGTCATCTTTGGTAGATGCAGCTGCAGGCTTTGGTGGGTGTTGGAAAGCACAGTCATTACCTCGTTGACACTTACCTGCCTTCCAAAACTTACACACTTGGTTCCTAGATCCAGGAGACAAAGATCGACCATCGCCCCTAGACTTGGACCTAGATTTGCCTTTCTTACCTCCGCCTTTTCCTTTGTCTGCCTTTTCATGTCGGTATCGGCAATCCTTTCCCCTGGTACATTTGCCAGCCTGAAAGTCATAGCAAATGCCAGTGGGCTTCCCCGTGGATGTCGGCCTCGTGGGTGCTGGCGTTGCATCTCTTTTGCCTGAAACGGACTTCTTGGTAGCCTGGCGCATCTTCTCAAGACGTCTCCTCTCAAGGTAGTCCCTTGCAGCTTTCATGAGAAAGTCATAAGAGCGGTTGGGTTCCCCCTCCGGTGTGCGATCATACACAGCCAGATCATGAGAGAGAGGCTTGAAGTTCTTGATGGCGTTGTGAAAGTAGGCTTGCTTCCACATCATGTCAGGCTCGGAAGTCATTCCAGCGATCACAGCGTCCCATCGAGTGATGAAACCTCTGAGATCATCATTGACTAAGGTAACAGCCATGAGGTCCTCAATGTCGTACACTGCACCATGCTTCCTACTTGTACTGAAGTGTTTATGAATCATGAGCAATGCTTGACGTCCCCTAGCTGGTGTCCCTGACTTGGCTTGTTCTTCTTTAAAGATGTCAAGTTGCCGTGCAAAGTCCCCTTCGCAGATGTTGGTGAGCGAAGACATGAGCTTTGCGTCCAGGGTCACGAATTTACCTGAGTCCTTCAAGGCATCGACAGACTGATCTGTCCTGAACACTTCCTCCACCCACTGAAAGGCTAGGTCGGGTTTAGCAGAAGCAGCAATTATGGCATCCCTTACTCGGATTCTCCAATTCCTATAATTTTCGGGTTGAGGGAACTTAGGTACAAGGATCCCATCAGACTCTTTGGCCTTAGTATCACTAGTCCTAGAACGCTCCAAGGCCCTTTTGACCTTTCGTGCAAAGGAACTCTCAGAATCCGAACTTGATGTCGTAGGGGATGTCGATGATGATGAAGGTGAGGATGAAGGATCTCTTCGACGGCGTCGTCGCGAGCGGCCACGACTAGTCTTGCGGTCCTTCTTCTTGTCTTTCTTGTCTCTGCGACCTCTCTTGTCGTCAGATTCATCATCACCATCGTCATCTCCTGGAGGTCCACCGCCGGGTAATCCCGGTGGCTTCAAAGGTTCTGCCTGAAAATGCTTGTCGTCAGCATCTGATGAATGCTGAAGCTTCTTGCTTCCCGAAGCTAACTCTACAATGGTTGGACCCTTGGGCTTCGAGGATTGTGGAATGGGTTTTCCGGGACCGTAACGGATCATGAGTCCAGGAGTTCCCTCCAGAGGTTGAGACTTTAGATTTCGGATGAACTCTTTCTGCTCCTTCCGAAGTTTCTCAATCTCCGCCTCGAAGTCCTTCTTCTGAGATTCGGCCAGCTTATGCATGTTCATAGCGTGTTGATTCATGGCATCAATCTGAGTGCGGTACTCTGCAAGTTCTGAACGTGCCGCCTGCAGATCAGCATTGGACTTCTCCGCAGACGATGTCAAAACACCTGCATTGTTGACCACGTGAGTCAATTCGGCACTCAGTTCCCTGATGCGATGATCCTGCGCTGTGACCTGCAGTTGAGCAGATTTATGCTCACTCATCGCCTGGGCGGCCTGCTCGTTCAACAAAAGGTTTCTCCTGGAAATTTCTTCGGCTGCTTGTTGTTCGACGCTTGCAAGTTGATCTCGAGCTTCACTCACAAGCTCCATACGTTGACGCTCCATGACCTCAGAGTGGCGCACGTTTGCCTCACTCTGCAATGCCTGCTGATGAGCAGCCATAAGTTGATTCGCCAGATTCGGATCAATACCCTGTTGTACCACTGCCACATTGGCGGTACGCTGATCAACAGTGTTAAAGTTGATGGTATTGAGTTGACTGATTTCAACGCTTGAGTCTAAGACACCTGGCATGTTCCTGCGTGGATCTTGACGGCATGGGTCAAAACTCTTCATCCAAGTAACTCATATCACCTTCTGTTGTCGTAGCCGCACCTGAGTGGATCACCATTTCCTCCGGTTGTGATGTGTTCGCCAGTGCTAAAGCAGCCGTGGCGTTCCCGCCCGGGGCAGGCAACGCAGGGGGATTTGACATGGCGAAAACCTAGAGGAGAAAGAACGAAAAGTGCGAAACAAGGAAACCAGCGATCACCTTTGGCGATACGGCTGATAACCTGTAGAAACGGGTAACTAGCCGGTATGTACCACAAAGTATGAACAGATACTACACCTAGTCACACCCCTGCCGCAGCATGTTTCTTGAGCCACATGCACACGAGTAGATGAGGTGAAATGCTATATACATAGAGTACTATTGTGCATCAACACTTGACATGCAACGACCAGGAGATGTCCCATGAAGGTGGCCTTAAAATCCTGGAAATTGGAACAAAACTGTGTCAAAAAAGCCTGGAACAAAAAGAAACACAGAGTGTTTGCCTACTTTTGCCCACCAACTGTGGTATAACCAACCGCATTAAACCCTTTCTTCCAAACAATTGCTTTTCAATCCTGCCCAAAGATCAGTCTTGGGCAAGGGCATGATTTATTAGAGCATTATATATACCCAGCTAGAGTCTAAAATTTGTGGCGGCCCCAACCACCATTCAGGCCAGCTTTTCATGGGCATCTGGACTCTCTATCTAGCTCAGTCTAGCTCCTCGTTTAGCACGTGTTTTTTCAATCTCTGGCTACTTAGCTTCCCAAAGTCTATGGCCAAGAATAGTTTGTGTACCGGGTTTACACAATAGGTTTATCTGAATATGTACATATATATATATGTATATATGTGTAGATATGTATGCATGTAGCAACAGAAAACATACTGGTTGATCAACAGTTTAATCCAGTAATTGGTGCTAAATCCTGTATTCTTGGTCATCTGTATTTCCACTATTCATGTGCAAAGCCAAAAATATCCACAAAATCCCAAAAAATCTCTCTCCCCACCATCCCAATCTACCAATCTACTGAGGGACCCAGGTTGGACAGCAATCCCCAGCTAAGCCCGCGCAACCGGGGTGAAGGGCACAGGCCGCTCCACCCTGGACTGACCTTTTGCCGGTTTCGCCATGGAAAAGCCATGGAAAATGCTGGGGTTTTTACCAGAAATCACGAAGATTTAACCAGCAAAAAGGATAAAAAGCTGGATTTAGCACTCGACAGTTTGGATTTACGCATCAAGAATGATTTTAAAATGGTGGTTCAATGAATGATGAATAAAAGAGGTCTTGACCAATACATGATGCCTAGTTTTCCCCCCTCATGGCAATATAATGGGAGTTACCAACAATCCTGGGGGTATGACGGGGCTTTAGCAGCCAAGAATAACCGGGAATTTGTTTCTTTATTTTATATTTATATGTAATATATATATGTATATATGTATACGTATGTATATATATATATATATATTACATATATATTCGGAAGTAACCAGTCATAGTTGGAATTTAACTATAGTAAGTCATCCCTCAAAAATGGACAAGTGTTTCCAGGATGTTATAGATGATATTACTTCAGATTTCCAGGTGCCCAACTCTTCTATCTTTTTGGGGGTTGCTATATAACTGTCTGGCGGTCAACTATCCACTTATTTGGAACGGCTAAATGGCTAAGCCATTGAGCTGGTGTTTCGCCAATTTTTCCCATTATCACTATATAGTCACATTGTTAACGTGGTGGTTTGTCGACATCCTGCGACATCAAAAAAATGGCAACCCAAATCCTGATCAACTAAACTTGTGCATACGTAAAATGTGGATACATTTTCGGTTGGATAACCATCATAGAATAGGCACGTATGTATGCATTTATATGTTTATAGTGTGTCAAAATGTTGGCCTTCCAAATGATCAACAAAATCTGTAGGGAGGTTCAACTAAGCAGTCTTGGGCTGGCCATTTTGGTGTTGCAGGGGCTGAGATGTTTCAAGTCTGCTTGTGCTTGAGCTCCCCTCAGATTCGGAGACTCAAAATTCCAGACCTTGTTTTGGGTTCCATCGGAGTTTTCAAATGTCTCTTTCTCACATGGCAACTCAACAAAATCATATGTAAGTTGTTGTTTTGTGGATATGATTGTGCAAGTTGTTGTTGGCAAAAAAGCTTTTCATTCGGATATGATTTCACGGTCTAGGCAAACTTAGTTGCTATCAAAACATTTCACAAAGATGAATAGGTTACACTTGGATAAAGATATGTATCACTGTTGATTTGGATTTATACATCCCATAGTTTTCCTTAATTCTAAATCTGATATATGGCTGTATAAATATGAAACCACATGTTGTTTAATCATCATCAATCAAATACAATCAACTCAATTATTCATGGCTGGGTTTACCCCTTGATATTATGTCCCTGATCATCATTTAACAAACCTATTTTTGGGGCATCCCCCACTTGCAAACAAACCGGCATACTAATATACATATGTGTCTGCACGTCTAAGATGCACTTTCCAAGAATCATACAGCAAACATAACAACCACTTGCCATCATTATTACCCATCAACATGATAGCTTTACTGGAAAGTATTTCTATTATTTCTACTCACATATGTCTATCCATCCATCCATCCATCCATCCATCCACGCATCCATCCATTCTGTCATTCTATCTATCTATCTACCTACCTACCTATCTATCTACCTATCTATCTATCTATCTACCTATCTATCTATCTACCTCTCTATCTATCTATCTACCTACCTACCTATCTATCTACCTACCTATCTATCTATCTATCTATCTATCTGTCAACACCTCTCCGAGCTACGCTTGGTTCCACAATTCCGCCGGCCGCAGCGCCGTCCGCGGCGGCGCATCGTGGGGCTCGCCGGACCGGCGCCAGGTCAGCGTTGTGATCGTCAGGGCGGCGGCCAGGACGGTCAGGACGAGGGCCGAGGCCTGCAGCTGAGGGAACATAGGGGAAATTCAACTTGATGTTGTTGAAAATGCAGAAAAACTGTTAGGAAAATGGTGATTTCATGAAAGAAAGGGCGGAACATGTGATTGCTGATTTATGGTTAGTTCAGTAGGTGAATTTTATGGCTTATGGTAGATGTACTGAACTTGTTAATTAGTGGGTTTATAAACCAACTCATAACTGGAGGGTCTCACCTTGTTTCTTGATGTGGATTTCAAATGTTTTTTGCAAGGATCTATAAGCCTGTGGGTATGGCTGCCTCATTGCTGTTGAATTTGAGGGCTCAGTCTAAGACAGGGCCTATAGACCCTATAGCGAATTGATGTTCTTTGATTCATCGTTTTTTATGTTTGCTTGCGTGCTTGTGCGCATAAGTGTGCTTATTAAACTCACTGGTAAATGCATGAGTTGCATTTCTACTCTCTGCGTTCGATTTCAACATGGGGTCTAGATTCAAATATCGGATGCGGCAATGCCTTTGGAACAAACATGACGGTGACTCGGGCCCCAGGAACATATAGTCTAGTATGTCATGTGTATACTACCTATGCATTATGAACACATACATATATAATCACACACATATATATATAATGAATTATCAGTACATATATATACATATATAAAGACCATGCATGAACATGCCAGGGTTGGATCAACTTCCCTCCTCAACTTTGCCATGGCCAGGACCCTGACCTTCACCTTGAAGCCCCACTGCAGCGGTGTCTCGGGCATGGAGACATCGTCCGACATGCTGCGGGAAAAGGCTCGGCCGGAGATGCTCAGTGACTTCCTTAGAGGCCCTTCAAAGATGTTCCACGTGGTTGTCTTCTGGATTCAATTTTCTTGGATTTGTTGGGGCTTGGATTAATATGCTTAATGATAGTTACATGATTTTACCATATGTTTCATCTTCGAGAACCTTCTGGCACCTTTCAAGGGCGCAGTTTTTCAAGGACGAAGCTGTCACTGCAGGAGGCCCCTGAGGCTATACCACATCCATGGAAGGCAGCTTCCATGTCGTGAAGAATGAACTCTTCAGCAATCAGAGATCTTAGATTTGCTTTCCAAGACGTGGACTAATCATTAGTTCTTAAAAATTCAAAAACAATCTTACCATATATAAAAATATATATAATCCAGTTGAAGTCTGTCATTAGTTCTCCCAATCCAAGATCAAGTGGTCAGTAATCTTGTCCACTGAAATCAGAAGCTGACAGAACTCGGATCCAACCGGCGCGGCGCAACTCTGCGTTTGTGCCGTCTCCGTTCACGACATAGGTGCTGAATGTTTCCTACTTCACGTTGGTACAACAAACATGTTTTTTTTTGAAGCTCTCTTGGAACCATTCACTTGGATAGAGCTAGAGACAAACCTTAATGAATAGACTTGAAATAGATAGATCAATATTTTTTTTGATACGGACCAAACACCAAAAAAACAAGTCCTTTCCTCCTGCCAAGTTCGTATTCATAAACCCCTCAGGACGGTCTGGATCCATGAGAAGGTTTTTCACCAAATAATGACCAAAACCAAAAATGAAATTCATGAGATTTTCCTTTTAAAAATCTGAATGATAAGTAAGAAATTCAATTGAAATCAATTTACTTTCAATTGATTTTCCTTCTAAATCTGAAGGAGAAGTAAGGATTTCAATTGAAATCTATTTACCTTCAATGGATTTTTCCTTCCAAATCCAAAGGACGAGTACAGATTTCAAGTGAAATCAATTTACGTTCAAGTGATTTTCCATTTAAATCTAGAAGACAAGTAGGGATTTCAATTGAACTCAATTTAGGGTCAGGGGGGCTGAGGGTGTTCTTGAATTCGGGGTGCACATGCACATTATTTGGGGTGGACAAACAACCTAAAGGGGTGCCCTTTCAGAGCTTCTGAAAGTGCAATTGTTTAATAAGAGAGAAATAAGGACACTGCATTTGTTCAATCATAAATTTTGGGGATTTCCTAGATTTCGGGGGTTCTGTGCCTTGAATCTCTTCTATATATATATATACATATATATATACATATATATACATATATATACATATATATATATATATACATATATAATCATATATATATATATATATATATGTATGTATGTGTGTATCTATGTATGTATTGACATGATTAAACAAGCATCTCCTCCATTGACTCTGAGCGTCATACTTCTCCTTTCCTGTTTCAGCGCCAGGATTTTCCAGAAGGCTTGTTTTTGATAACGGGTGACCACCCATGTTGATGAAAAAAGGGGGGGCAACCCAAAGTAGTATTGCCAGATTTTTTTTGTCCGTGGGGGTTGATTAACAATTCAGTACCAAATATGGGAAACCTTGAACTACTGTGACGATATGTGACGATGCCCCCTAAGTGGGAGGAGGCTTGTATAGCCATTAGGTTCATCCCAATTAGATCAATTAGCAATCGTCCAGAACCAAAACCTGAACCCTGGGATGATCAACTACCGCTTAGGGAGTATATATATATATATGTTTCTAGGGATAGATAGCCCAACCAGGTAAACATTGATTTTTTTGTCCACCTAGACTAGGCTAAAACCACAGTGACCGTGACATGAACCAACTTCTGATTGTATACTTGGGTGCGGGGTTCAAACACCAACTGGAATGTGAAACATCTCGACAACATCCTAACTCAAGTTCTTACAGTGCTTTCTGCTGCCAGTTGCTGCCCTTTGTTCAATGAATAGAAATGGATATACAGAATCCTTGGCTTCATCCCTCCTCAAAAGAAAAACGTTCGCGGACTCTTTTTCAAGGCTGCAACACAGGCTGTCATCTGCTTCTGGTGCGCCTCCAGCAATGGCAGGCAGGGCTAAAGATGTCATTCGAGGCACCCTTGGAACCATAGCCGCACCCTCGAATCTGAACACAGAACTATGAAAAAACAACATGTTCCAGCTGGAAAATCATTTTCCCAACTAGGTAATTATTCAGAGATGATGGATTAAATGTATATTGGGATTTTTGGATTAACAACCTGGGTGGGAGGAGTTCTGAATTTCGAACCATGTCTAAGCTCGTGTTGTTGTCATTCCATTCTGCCCTGAGCAGGCAGCCAGTTTTTCGCAACGCGCAACTGCTAGCGGCTAGCAGCAACCCGCCATGGCTCATGAGGACATTGAAGAGAAACTACCAATCATTGGATTGGTTTAAGGGAAAATCTACAGGAAATCATGGTTTTTACTATTAAATATGGGGTTTTCCTGTAAATTTTCCTGTGAACCAATCCAACCAAACAAGTGCACTACAAAACCTATTGCCTATACGAATGACTCTCTCTATCTCTCTCTATTTATAATTATATGCGTGCAACTAAGAATGTGCTGCACAAGCCGCGCCACGCCGCTCCCCTTCTGGGCAGACCAGGCCGTCTTAGCCGGGCCAGGAGCAATGAACGTCTCAACATGTGGGGCGGGCAGCACATCAAGTTGGCAAAGCGCTACACTATAGGTATGAAATTGTATGTGTGTTAGGCAGAGCAGCGCGACTTTTTGATCCTAAAGGAGCCTACACGGTCATAGGCTTTTGTCACATGATATGAACAGATACTACACCTGTCCAATTGCACGGTCATGTACATGAACCCTTTTGCACTCCCCCCACGACTTCGTCGTGTTTAAAAGGGGGTTTTGGTTGAAGGGCTCAAGGCTCCTAAAATTGGATTGGCCAGAGAAGACAGGTGGTTGTTAGTCTTCCCTGGTCTTAAAATCACTACGGTGCGTAAAGACCCGCACCTTCCATCAACCTTGGCATGTAAAGACTCACACCTTGGCTGACATCATGGCAGTAAAGACTCTGCCAAAGGAAAAATGCCCGGCTCTCAAAAGAGCATCTTTTCAAAATTGCGCTCCACCTGGATCATGCCGTAGAGCTCGAAGTCACTGACAGGGCCGGTGAATCGGATCTCACCGTCACCCTATCGGCAGCCTCTTCACGGCGCTCCACATAAACATTTGTGGAACTCGCTGCAGCTTTCGATGTTGTCGTTGGCGGACGCAACACCGGTCGCAGACCCAAGTCTGCTGCAGCTTTGGCTGGTTGAACTCCTCGTTCTGCTCGAAGTTCGCCAGTCATCCGCAACATATGGGACAACGTCGCCCTCTGACCAGGGTTTCCCATCATCTGCTGTTGTGGTGGCTGCAGACTGCCACCTTGATCACCACCATATCCTGCTGGACCTTGTGGTCTTTGCTGCATCGGTGCAGCCATTGGTGGTTGCCCTTGTAGAGGTCCAGGCACATAGTTCGGAGCTGCCCTCGCCATCGCCTTGGCCGGAGGTGGACCCATTGGAGGTGGTCCCGCTCTCATTTGAGGTGGTGGGCCCGCTGGTGGTGGACCTGGCATTGCATGTTGTGCTGGAACTGCTGGTGGTTTGGCCATGCGGTTCATCCACTCCTGCATGTTCTGTCGTTGAAACCAAGCCTGAGGTGGCGGTTTCCTTCCAGGTTGAACCATCCCGTGCTCAAACGGAACCCCTGGGTCAGCCTCCTCCTCCGTGCTTTCTCTGGTCAGCCCATTCTTCGGCACAGCCACCACATTTCCTTGGAGCGCAAGCGAATGCGTCACCCCAGGAACCACTGGCCGGCGAAGCATCAAGCCCACCTGCGCGAAGTCCATCTCCACCTGCAAGCCATTGAGCACACCATATCTGTAGGTCTGCATGGATCCAACCCAACTGGTTTGATCCCACTGGACCCAACGTCCATACGTCAAAGGGATTGTTTGGCCCTGCATCAGCGCTGTCATCACCTGCTGTACATGCTGCGCTGGCGGTGCTGGTGCCATGCCAAAACTTGCCTTTGCCCGCATCTGTTGCCCCAAACTTCCTGGGACCATCGGCGCCATCTCATGCTCCGGGTCGTTGCGCACCACCCTTGAAGGGCGCACAATTCCAACCTCTGTGTCCTGCTCCACATTGATCTCTTCTTCAACGTTCTCTGGCTCTGCGTTGACCTCTTCCTCAACATTCGCTGGGTCACCCGCAGTGGTCGAAGTGATTGCCACCTCGGTTGCTGTGGTAGCTGTTGGTGGGTCTGTTGCAGGCCCTTCGGCTCCACCATCATCACCTCCACCATCATCGCCATTGCCCTCGTCCTCTTCAGGGATGACCTCCATGTCATTCTCAGAGACCTCTTCCTCCGCAGTCTCGCCGCCATCCTCATGCAAACCATCTGCAAAAGGCTCCAAGGCTTCACTGCCTTTCGCTTTGCCCTTCGCTGCGTAGTGGGCCTGCAGCTCGTCATTGGTGGCTGGTTTGCCTTTTCCAAGTCGTGCGACAGAGGTGCGACTTGTACTGCTGCTGCTGCCAGCTTGGCCTGGGGTGGTGCCGCTTTCCGTCATCTCCTGAACATCCGCAGCGTAGTCCACCGCTGCTGTAGCTGCCTCCACCGCCAGAGCCACCTCATTGGAGTCCTCGCTGGTGACATTCACCTGGTCGGCTGTGCGCAACGCCTGGACCGCCTTTGCATTGGCCGTCGCCAGGAGGATGCTTCTCCTCTGTTCAGCCGGCGTATCGCCACGCCCCATCAGCACCGGGGCTGCCTGCGCTGAACCTTTTCCTCCTTGGTCATGTGTGAAGAGCTGGCGGGGTCGACAGCCCTTGGCGAAGATCCTTTGCCAGGACAGGTTTGGACTGAGCGCCCCATGGATGATCGTTGACCCATCCTTGCCAGTCTCCACGTCCTGCTTGGTGCCTCTGCCACGTCCCCGAAACCAGTATCCAGGGGGTCGCGCCCAAGCCATTCTTTGCCTCTTGACGTCCAGGGTTGTGCATGTCCTGCGTGGACGTTCTTCTTCATCTTCATCTTCATCATCCGCTGGAGGGTCCGGCCCATGGTCTCGTTCTGGTTCACGTCGATTTCGACGATCTCGGCCAGGATCATCTCCATCTCCACCTGGTGGGGGCATAGCCATTGCACCATGCTTGCCCTCCAACTGCACTTGCCTTTCAGTCTGTGGGGGCTGCTCCTCATCCACAGCCTCTGAAACCAACTCATAGCTCCCATCAGACTGCGTTTCATCCACCTGTTGCGCTGGTGGTCTTGGAGGTCGCTCTTGTGGTTCTGGTTCTCGAAGACGTGGATCATAGTTGCGGATCGGCACGTACTCAAACCCAAAGCGACTGCCCCTCATCACTCTTGTTCCCATTGCTGCTTGTCCACGTTGTTGAACTGGTCCAAGCTGTTGGGGTTCTGTTCCAGCCCAAATGGCCGAAGTTGTAGGGCTCAGCATTGCTACCCTACCACGTTCAGACACCTTGCCAGTGCCCTTTCCTTTCTGGTCAGGCTGACCATCCATCTGGCCTTGTTGGCCCTTGTAGTGGCCTCCTTGGCCCTTTCCATGGCCAGGCTGGCCATCATCTTGGCCATTGTGGCCTTTTCCTTTGGTTGCCCTCGACGCCGGCAGTGAAGAAGTTCCTGTTGCCGAACTCCCTGACGACCTCGCCGTGCTCTCCATGGCGTGTCGCCCGGCACCCAAAACCTCAGTTGGCGGCTCGAGCCCAAGGTCCTCAACAGAGAAGTCCTCAATCGGATCTCCTTCAAGTCCATGCCATTGCTCAGCACGACCAACCAAGTTGCAGTTGAAACCATGCCCATCCCCTTGGCGCCTCTTCGAAAGACCTTGTTGTTGACGTCTCTTCCCATGGCTGACTTTGAGCGCCCGAAGTTGCGGCCCGTGGCAGCCCGAAGGGCAGTTGTCAGGGTTTTGAGATGATCTTTGTGGGGAGGAAACTTGATCCCTTTGAGGATAGTACTCAGCACTAGGACTACGCTCCATGTTTGAAACCCTAAGGTTTCTTTTCCCCTCCACATCGATCATCCCTTTTGGGGAAGGTTTCATGGCCTCCTTTTGGCTCTTGTTGGGCGGTTCATTTTCCCTGCCCTTTTCTTGCATGGTGGGTTCATTTGGGGCCCTCACCATGGTTTTCATCAACCTACGGGGTGGTTCATCTTCCCTACCCTCATGTCTCAACGCCGGTTCATTTGGTGCCCTGACGTTGGCCTCTTCCATGTCAGTTGGTTCATTTTCCCTAACTGACCATGGTGGGGAAGGTTCATTTTCCCTTTCCCTCTTTTTCATCATCCAACATGCAGCAACGATGAGGCCCAGACCAGTTTCTTGACACTGAGAGTCATCTGTCTCCATCAGCGTCTGGCCAGTTGAGAGAAGCCTCACTACTATCTCTTCCTCAGCTCTCAGCTCATCTTCTGCACGTCGTAGATCGTTGAGATCGTCCAGGTAGATGGAGTCCACAAAGTTGTCCATCTTTGGTCCTTGAAGCGGTTTCGTCGCTCCATCAGCTGGAAGCACCAAACCACTGACATGCCTCGCACACCATCGCGAGAGCTCATCTTGAAACGCTTCTCGAAGTCGAGCATACCTGATCCTCAGATGTCTTGTTCTCCAACTACCTGTGTCGTTAGTGCACAAGTGAAGTGCACTTTTGGAATCGCAGTTGAGGGTCTTGTTGATGTCCCCAACGCCCATCACCTCCAGGAGTGCTGCAAGGCTTTCTCCACACTGGAAACCTTCTCCACAGCTCACCAGTTCGCTTTCGGCTGTTGAAGTGGTAACAAACGGCTGTCTGCCACTTGCCCATGCGATGGGAGAACCCCCAACACATAGTATCACCCCAGTCACCGACTTGTAGTTCTCATGCTCCAGGGCGTGCGAAGCATCCACAAACACCTCTAAGTTGTTGATCGACACCTGCGTGGCCAGCTCATCATTGCGACCATACGGTTTTTGTGCTGAGGTCTTCATGTAGTGCAAACCCTTTGAACTCGTTGCACTCAAATACCTCAGTAACTCATCTCCAAGCTTGACCACATGTCGTGCTCGTCGGTGTGCAAGACGTGCCATAACACCAACATGATATACCATGTCAGGTCGCGTTCGGGTAACCAACCACTGCAGTTCCCCTATGACTTGTTGAGCTTGGCGAAGATCTCCCGTTTGCACCCCCTCAGTGTCGTCTTCGCCCAAGTTGGCAAACAAGTTCTTGACTGGTGCCATGCCAGCCTCCATGCCATGTCGTTTCAGGACGTCCTTGAGGTACCCACATTGATGTAGAAAGAACCCGTCCTTGACCTTGGCAATCTCGTATCCACAAAACTTCATTTGGTGGTCTTCAGTGACCATTTCTGGTGGGCTGCATGTCCACCTCCTTTGTACAGCTTCCAACATCGCATTGGCTTGTTCTTGTGGAGCTCCAACTAGAAAGTCATCAACGTAGGTTGCCAAGAAGCCTTGTGAACCTGGCTTCCAAGAGCTTGTCATCTCCACTGGGGTCACCATCCATAGGTGTAGCTCTTCCGTTTGCACGAGCTTGTACTGTACCCCATCAACGCTCCACCTCAACAGCGGAAGCTCTTGGTCTCTATGCACTGACCAATCTTTCGGAGACTCTACAAGGCCATACAAAGCTCCCTGCACTGACCACCACTCGCCTTGTTGTGCCAGACCAAGCTCTACCAGTAGCCTTGGTGGCTGCACCAGTGTTGTTCTGGTCTTGACTGACCTTTTTGGCGCTTGTAAGAATGCTGCTTTGACGTCAATGGACTTGAGGCACCATTCGCGTTCTGCAGCCAACTTCACCAAAAGTCGAATTGCTATCCCATCCACTCCTCCAGCAGCCACATCTGAGTCTGCATCAAGTGGATCGCCATGAACAAAGTTTCCACAAGCCACTATTCTGGCTCGTCTTCTTCCAAGTGGTGCTTTTCTTGTTGCCACCAACTTGCCAGGTATTTTCTCCAGGGCCATCCCTGAGCTCTCCAAGGATGCCACTTCTTCCTTGCTCATCTTGACGATGGTGTTGGTAGACAGCAGGTTGTCTATCTCCTCCTTGATGGCCGGCTTCCATTTGTCTGCTTCCGCACGAACCTCTTTTGCCGCCACCGTGTAGGTCTGGAGAACCTTTTCCTCCTCCCCAAGCACCATCTTGTCGATCTCTTTCGTCCACTGTTGCTGTTGGTTCTGTAGCATCATCAACTGGCTATGGATGCTGTTGGCATATTTTGCCAATTCGCTGACATCTTGATCTTCTTCTGCTTGTGCCAACATGTACCTCTCTTCATTCCAGAGATCGCACATCCCTTTGACCAGATGATTGACTGCCATCTCATCCTTGCATAGTTGTTGTAGTTGATGAACATCTTCATCTTGAGCTTGTCCATCTTGTTGATCTTGCTGATCTTGAACTTCATCATCATCCATCTCTGTCCACTCCCCCCCAGCTGGTACAGCTGGTTCATTGCAGAAGTGACACTTGCTAAGTCTGGGCTGTTGCAACCCACATCCATTGCATTGTTGGTACGCGGAGCTCATCAAACCGCGCACAGCTGGTGGTTGTTTGCCTCGTACTCGTCGTGGTGGTTGTGGTAATGGTGGTAAAGGCCATGGAAGATCTGTTGCATGTTCTTCCATCTCTTGTAATTCCACCTCCATTGTACCATCCACCAATCTTTGCATGTCCTCAAACTCCAAGTCCTCCCCCGGTCCCGGTGCATCCTCTTCAAGGATACTCGGTTCATACCCAGGGCTTTCGGGAAGTTGCTCATGAAGTTGTTCTCCATCTGGTTGTTGACCATCATCTGGTGGTAGAGCTTGTCCAGGGTTGAGATCTTGAAGATTGCCCATCTCAGCTGACTTGGTTGGCACCGACACCACTGTAGTGCGAAAACCATTGCCACGTTCATCCACCACCCAGTACCCGCCTGATGTTGGTGACATGTCCGCCGAAGGACCAAGAATCCTCACACGTTGCTTCGGATACTTCAGAGGAACTCCTCTGTTGGCCCATGTCTTTTTGCGAACCACACCCCAAACACCAAAAGGTAGTAGAGCTGGTAGCTGAAGTCCAAGCACTGAGAGTTGTCTTCGGCTTCTTTGTTCAGCTGCTTGTCTCAACGCTAATGGCCAGAAACTCACATCCAAGCCTGATGACTGCAACAACGTTCTTGTCACATTCTTGAGAATTTGGATCTCGATCTCCGCAGTTGAGTTCTGAGTGGGTTCATCTCCTGGAGAAACTCGAACTTCCAGATTTCTTGCTGATGCCCATGTTCGAAATCGTTGTGACACAAGTTCTTTGGCGCGGTCAACTCTCACCCTGTAGATTGGCACCTGAAGAGCTCGAAATCTGGTGTAGAGAGAAGCCACTGCATTGATTATTGTTGTTTCACGTCGATCACTCACAGGAACAGCAAAGGTGATGGGTTTGACATTGACATCCTGAAGTTCTGCCATCTTATTTTGGAACGCCTGCTTTGCCACGTCCTCCGCATTCACATCCACCTCTGGCGGATTCTTCTCCAAAACTTGCAAAGGAACTTCAGGCAATGGACATGACTCCAGTTGTTTGACAAGCTCATCATCCTGAGCTCCCCCGTCTCTGCAATCTTGTACATGAACATCACCACGTTGAACTCCATTTTGAGGAACTTCAACAACTTCAACTTGTGCTCCCCCCTTCGAGGAATCTGGAGCTCCCCCCTTCGAGGGATCTGAGGCTTGAACATCATACTTCTCCTCCACCTTCTTGGGACGGCCCGGTCCACGAATCACATCCTCCACCTCCTTGAACGGATCCGGATCCAGAGTCACCTCCGGGAGCAAAGCCTCAAGGTCAGGAAAACCTTCTGGCCGTGGTTTCGGCTTCCAACCCTCCACCAACGCACCAATCTCTGCTAACCATGGGACCTTGACAGTGGCC
Source organism: Cladocopium goreaui (assembly GCA_947184155.2). Classification (NCBI taxonomy): domain Eukaryota; class Dinophyceae; order Suessiales; family Symbiodiniaceae; genus Cladocopium; species Cladocopium goreaui. The sequence goes on from CAMXCT020001324.1 coordinate 377,364, forward strand.
ACCATGAAGTATCTTGCTTTTGCTCTTCCTTGATCTGGTGCTCGTTCAAAAGGTCCTGCCAAATCCACACTCATCTCATAAGTGGATTGAAACTTCTGCCTCCGTCGTGGTCGATCTCGTCCCGCTCCAACTTGACATTGAAGACAGTCCTTCCTGTAAGGAATGTCATCCGACATGAGGTGCAAGTACCATGATTCCTCCTCCGTCAGGTTCAACGCTCGTAGTTGTGGTAGTGGAATTGCGTGGATCTCCCTGATCATCAGATCCTTCAAAGTTGGAGCCCATGCTGCTGTTGACTTGGACAACTCCATAGCCCTTGACAAACTGTCTGGCCATGCTGCATACTTGGTGTCATCCTTCAGGCCATCCAGCGCCTTGATGACTTCCATATTGCTCCACAAACATGTTGGTTTTCGTCGTTGATGTCCAAGAGCTCCTTGATCCACTGTCAACCTTTTCAATCCCACCGCCTTTTCCAAAACTGACTTCACTTCGGGCCACACAGTGAAAGAGGCATATTCAACTTCGTCTTGCCTGTACGTCATTGGATCCTCTGGAGTCTCCACTACGGCCTTGACGTCGGGGTTGTAGAGCTTGGCCTCATACATCAAGAGCAACGTTCTCAGCCAAAGCTGGCTGTCAGTGTCTGCCAACTGTTGCTCCATCATCGTGTTGGTATCCAGGCCAAACCTCTGTAAACCATGTCTCGATCTCACAGGCCGCGGTCCTCCATCAGACCGGTAACGTGCAGCTGATACTGTTCTGCACGGTGGGCCAGCAAGTACTGCAACCACTCGACCCGACCTCACAAACTGCAGTAAAAAGTGCCAAACTGCTGAATCCAAAAGATCTTGTCCTCGAAGTAGATCCACATTCACCACTTCGATGTCGTGTGGCATTCTTTTTGACCACCACGCTTGATCTGGACCTGAAAACAAATTCAGCACAATGCCCTTGGCCTTCTTGAAGCGTCGCCGTTGATGGCGATTCCATGGCAATCGAGCCTCATCACCAGCTTTGCTCACCATCGGTTGCAACAACTCCACAGGTGTTTCAGGAAACAACTTCTTAAGCTTGTCGGCCATGTCCTTGTCTTCCTGTTTCCAACCTGTGACTTCCAAACTTCTCAACATCAACTGCTTGTTCTTCTCAGCAGTTTCCAGCTCTCGAATAAGCTTCATCCCCACATCATTGGTCACGTAGGGACAATTGTCACGAACTGTGACTTTCACTTCACCCAGCTTGCCATGTGTGAGAGCGCACCCATCGCGATGCCACCTCATCTTGCATCCATGCTGAGTCAACATTCCCAAAGGCACAATTGGCTGCAGATCATCCTTTGTCAACAACGATCTGCTCATCTTTGACATCCTCAACTGTGTTTTTCCAGTTGCCGTTTGTACCTCTGTTGGGATCGCCTGCATCCACTCAGTCTCATCATAGGGTCCTCTAAGGATATGCGTGGCCCCTGAGTCCAATAGCACACCCTGATTGCTGTCAGTCACCACCGCCAACACCCTTGGAGTCGTTGACGTTGTTCGCATTGTCTTCAAAAGACTGGCAACTTCACCCATGACTGAGGGCTGAACTTGTTGTTGTACTTGAGCAACTTGAGGCTGCTGTTGTACCTGAGCAACTTGAGGTTGCTGTTGTATCTGGGCAACTTGAGGTTGCTGTTGTATCTGGGCAACTTGAGGTTGCTGTTGTATCTGGGCAACTTGAGGCTGTGAATCCTTTGAAGACTGATCCACTCCCCCGACCGGCTTGTCCCGGTCCTTGCCTTTGCCCTTGTCGTTCTTGCCATCCTTTGTCTTTCCCTTGCCTTTAGGGCTTCCTTTGGAGCTTTTGTCACCTGGACTTGTCATAACCTTGTCACCAGCCGTGCAGTCTTTGGCAATGTGTTCCAGACTGGAACACTTCCAACATCTCTTCTCTTTGTCGTTGAGATTGTTCCACTCATGGGCATAGGTGCATCTGTCACACTTGAGGCATCCTTGAGGTTTACCCCAATGCCTGCATGCTCCAGCTCCTGCACCATAACCACTGCCTTCTGCATTGTTGCCATAGCCTTTCTTACCAGGAGATCCCTTCTTGCCACCACCCTTGTCACCAGCCGCATTGACCACATTGATCTTGGGGTTGCCAGAAGTCGGACTTGCCTTCGTCATTGTTCCATGATGCAAGTGATCCGCTTCGGCAATCAACATCTGCAGATAGTTCTCCGCTGTGAGCTGTGTAGGCGCCACATCCACCATATGGGTCATGCGGAAGTTGCTGATGCGAAAGCTCGCTTGATGCTCCTTCGCAATCACTGTCCGCATCACTTCAGAAAGTGCGCTCACCTGCAGCAAGGGATCTGGAACCTGTAGTCCAAGTTCACGAGCTCGCAGGAGTTGACGTCACCATTGGCGTAGCATCTCACCAGCTTCAGCTGCAGATTTGGCTGCTGTGGTTTGAGTCAAGTTGTTGAGGATGGTGCTTTTCTCGTTGAGACCACCAGGTTGGTACAGCTTCAAGATGCGAAACACCAACTGCACACATGTCATCTCTCGCAAAGAGATTGCTTCTTGTTTGACCGTCTGTGGCACTGCAGCTAACAACATTGACAGCACACGAGACTCCAACCTGACATACTTGTTCTCCACTTGAAGGTCAGGTTGCACAGCCATGCGATCCATTGGACCCGCTGTCAGCCATGTTGCATAGGCATCTTGAGCTCGTTGTACTCGTCCGGTCCACCACACTCTTGCACCTTCTGAGACATCTGAGATCAGCGGCGTCAACTCACTTAACCCATCTCCTGCACGAAGGGCAGCTTGAGGCTCTGACACGTCCTTCAAAATTGGCAGTGTAATTGGCACATTTCTCAGCACCTCAGAAGCTTCGCCATCAGGACTTTTTGCTTGTGGTTGAGGTTGTTGCCATTGCAGTGGCACTGAACCATATTGCATTGGTGCTGCATACATTGGTACACCAGAAGGTCCAACTCCATGTCCTTGAGGCGGTTGTGGTGGTGGTTGCGGAACATAACCAAAATCCGCTGGTGGACCACCATGTCTGTGCACCGGTTGCTCCCAGTACTCACCTGTCAACCTTGGTCTTTCGCCATGCATCATCCTGACCTCTCTGTCCAACCATGCAAAGCGATCTGCTCCAGGTTGAAGATGATGCTGCTGTTGTGGTTGTTGATCCACTGGAGTCCAAAAATCCTCCAAACCATCAAAACCTGTTCCACCACCCACGTGCTCATCAACTGCAAATGGGTCAAACTGCCATGGTGGAAGTTCTGGAAGATCTGCTACCTCCCGTGGTGGTTGTCCCGGCGGAACTTGAGTTCCTCCAGGTGTTGTTCTTGGTGACAGCGAGTAGTACTGAGGTCGGCGCGGTGGTGTCCTTGGTGGTTCCACGCTTGAACTCTTCTTCTTGAGCTCCTTCTGCAACTCCTCATTCTTCTTTTCAAACTCATCACGCTGGCGTTGCAAGTCCTCAGCATACTTCTTCATCTCTTCCTTTTGTTTTTCCATCTCAAGCTTCTGTCTGTGAAGCTCTTCAACCATTGATTGCTCCAAAGCCCGCTTGAGCTCATCACGCTCATCTCTTCCTTGTTGATTGACATCGTCCACAAAGGTTCTTGTGCTACAACCTTGTACTTCGCCTTGTGGTTGTCGACTTGCCTCACGTGGCATCTGTCGTCTCATCTCATACTGTTGCACTCCCATTGGAACTCTTTCCAAGGGTGATCCATCATCTTGCCGATGACCTCGTCTTTGAGATTGATCTCGCAGACCACTTGGTACTGTTCGATGACCTTGAACTTGACGTCGTTCAGGTCCATAACCATGACTGACTCCTCGGTGGCGTCCAGTCTCTTGCACATTTCCTTCAGACCTTGAGGGTCCATGACGGCTGACTCCTCGATGGTGTCCAGCCTCTTGCACATTAACTTCAGACCTTGAGGGTCCACGGCTGACTCCTCGATGGTGTCCAGCCTCTTGCATGATGTCAGACCTTTGAACTGGTATCTCACCTCCCAGTCCTCCAGTCTTCCCACCTTGTCTTGCAACCCCATGAGATGGTATCTCACCTCCCATCCCATTGGGCCGCACAACTCTTCCTTGACCATGCCCCTTGCCAGAACGTTGCACTTCTCCAGCAAGTAGCCCTGCTGCGACACCTCGATGGTGCCCAACCTGTTCAACACCTTGAGGGTGTTCATCTTGATCGACACCTTGAGGGTGCCTAACTTGATCGACACCTTGAGGGTGTCCAGCACGTTGACCTTGTCCAGCATCTTGAGGATACCGAAGGTCCACACCTTGAGAGTGTGCAAATTGATCGACACCTTGAGGGTGTCCTGCATGTTGACCTTGTCCAACATCTTGAGGATGTCGAAGGTCCACACCTTGAGGGTGTACTTCACGGCGACCTTGTCCAGCATCTTGAGGATACCGAAGGCCTTGACCTTGTCCAGCATCTTGAGGATACTGTCGGTCCACACCTTGAGGGTGTACTGCATGTCGACCTTGTCCAACATCTTGAGGATGTCGAAGGTCTACACCTTGAATCTGTACAGCATGTTGACCTTGTCCAACATCTTGAGGATGCCGAAGGTCTTCATCATCATTTGATGGCATAGCCCCTTGAGTCTGCAAGGCCACACCTCGTCTTGTACTCCAACTTGACGGAGCACTCATTCGTCCCATTGCCAGCGGCTCCAACTCTTGCGACGCGTCTGCATCTTCTATCTCCGGAAGGTCCTCCTTGACTGAGACCTCTTCCCTTGGCGTCCACATCGGCTGCTCCATGGCCAACTGACGTGCTTCTTGTAGGTGTTCTCGTTGAACCACCTCTGACCACCACGGATTCGGCTCGGTGCCTAAGTCCAACAGGTCAGTGCTCACATCCAGTTCTTGCCGTAGAGCCCCTCCATGTTCGCCTCGTAGTAGAGCTCGTCCTCCACCTTGACCATCTAGAGCTCTTTCATCTCCACGCCGAAGGTCTCTGCCATCATGTCCAGCTCGGTCTCTTCCATGCCCTTCTTGGCCTTCTTGATCCAGCCGTAGAGCACGAGGTCCACTTCTACCAAGTGGCACCGAACACGACCTAGTCCACGACATGGCAAACGCCCCTTCAGCTGAGCGTTGGGCTCATAACCTGTGTTAGGCAGAGCAGCGCGACTTTTTGATCCTAAAGGAGCCTACACGGTCATAGGCTTTTGTCACATGATATGAACAGATACTACACCTGTCCAATTGCACAGTCATGTACATGAACCCTTTTGCAGTATGAATTAATGAAACAATAGCTGTATATATATATGTATAAATTACGCACGCATGTACAGTATACCTACATGTATATATATAATATACATTACTATATATATATATACATATGATACTGATACACACCTAGATAGATAGATGGGTCAAATGGGTGGATAGATGCATACAATAGATAGCCAGGACACTCGTCGCAATCCCGAAAATGATTGGTTAAGTCATGTTGGCTCCTGCATGGCATGTCAAACTGCAACAAAAGGGAGTTGACCGGCTAATACTCCACACATCTTCCTTTTTGCCTAGGCTTCCAACAGTTGAGTGAAGATTTCTGCACATAAAGAAGGTGAAACCAACAGTTTTGCAATTTTTTTTGGCCGTCAATGCCTTTAATTAGAAGGACGAACCCTGCTTGTTGTGGACATGTCGCAGTCAGTCAATCATTGTGGTGCTACACCGCCCCTGCCGAATGGTGCTTTTGTAGCAGGATCGGTGAAAGCCGCTGTGCTGAGAGCAGGCACAGCCGCCACTACAGGAGGACAGGAAGCCGGAAGCCATGGTTAGTAAAACCTACAAGCAGCAAATGGTTTATCAGCACTAATGTCACCAACGAAGATTTTTGTGTAACAAACGGATACGAAAGGATATCTGGTTGGTGATTTCAACCCCTCTGAAAAATATTGACAGTTGGGATTATTATTCCCAATATATGGAAAAATAGAAAATGTTCCAAACCACCAATCAGATATGTTACCAGCAAAACATTGGATTTCAACAGAAACCAACCGGAAATTCGACAGGAAACGCTTGGATTTTATCAGCAATCTGTGAATTTCCACCTTTTCCAAGCACACCCGGCACGAGGCCTATCCCCAAACGCCCTACAAAACAGGGCTCTATAAGGATATTTTATGATGGGAGACACTATCTTTGGAGATTTATAAGACTATACTGTAATTATATTATCCATGATTCTATCTATGGAGACTCTATAAGGATCATTCCAGTCCTGAAAGGTGAGCCTTTTGCAGCCCACTGATGCAGAAAGGTTCATGACTGACTAGCCAAACATACCTATCATAACTGCCAAAAACTAACCAAATACCGTAGAAACATATCATGTTATATCCCCATAAATTCTACCTGGAACCAGGTTTCATGATATATTATGGGCACATAACATGATATAACTACGATATCCTTGTTGGGTAATCCATAACAATATAACAATAGCCTTGTTGGGTTGTCAAATCCTTGTTGGGTGCTCTCAGTCCGTTGTCCTCCGGTGGCTGGAATGAATTCGCGCCGAATTGCACCATTGCTTTTTTGCGCTGGCGGAGGAGGAAAGGTAACCTTGGAATTAGTATCTTTGGGCAGGTTGCAATAAATGTAGGTGAGGTTGAGCAACCCCATGCAACCCCACTACTTTAGTGCTAGTGAGGTTTGTGATGTTTGTATTTCCAGTTATACATTGGAATGTGAGGTGGGTCTAAGTGGAATGGTGATCCCTGGATCACAAATTCACAGACAATATGTTCATCCATTTGACATATGATACAACAAAATAATGTACAGCATGTGCCACATTAGAAAACAACAACTATAGACATCTATTGTTTTTTTAACACAACGATTTTGTGGTAAACCCGATGCCAATTTATTCAAACTATGGGGGCGATTGTACCCCAACTATGGCCCATTGAACCCATTATATGGATGTCCATGGATTTCCAGGGATGTCCATCCATTTCCCATAAAAATAAGACAATAAAATGCCATTCAAAGACATAAAAACCTGCATTTATGTAGGATTTCCCATTGGAGGGTAATTACCCGCGACCTTGAACGGTCAGCTCTTTTCAGCCAGTTCTTCTCTCGTGGTACTACTGCGTTGTCGCGTGCTCCGGGGGTGACCTCAATGGCAGAATCCAAAACGAAGGGATGGCGAAGCGAAGTGTTTTGTGACGCATTATGTCTACAGTTATCATAAGTGAGGACCATATGATAAATTCTAGAATGACTGTAAGAAAATTGGATGAATGAACCAATAATGTAATGCCTAGATATGTTTGGAGTCCTTATTGAGTTAGTGATAGAGTGAGTGAGTGAATAAGCGACTGCGGAAGAAACCTTAGGTTTTTTTCCTCTAACAATCAATTCAAATACAACGGATACATCTCTTCCACTAGATAAACATTTTGAAACTTGTTCTTCGCTCATGGAATAAATAAAAATGTCGTGGCTGACATATACGGATACTGCCACAAATTGATCATTCATGGCCATTGTAGTCTGTAAAGGACATCATCCGATCGTTCATATTTTTGAGCCGTTCTCAACCTGAAACCACCAGCTGCCCACTGATGTCGTGAGGTCATTGGAATTCATCCGTCGCGATGGCACCGCAATCTCTGCGAGCTATGGCACCGCAATCACAACCCGATAAGGATGTTGTTTTAAATGATGCCTGCGGAATCTGCGGAAAGTCCCATGTTTATATATATTGTGATTAGGATCATCATGGATGTTCATTGCTGGAGCCATTGACAAACCCCTTGTTGGTAATGAAATATCCCACCATTATTTTCCCTTCAAGCCACATGAGACTGTGGGTGTTGGAAACTTCTTGGGTGATGAATCAAAATAATAGCCAATCCGGCATTAAAAGAGTTATATATACGTGTATATATATATATATATACTATATTTTGTATACACATAATTTCATAATAATAGATATACCAAATCACATGCATATATATATAATATTCATTTAAATTCATATGCACAAAGCCAAGTGGTGTTTTGCAACTGGTCATGTTCTGTCACTTTTGGCAGGTTCCACTCCTTGGACTCCCGGGCGGTTCGGCACCCGTGGCACCCGTCGTTGGCTTGCTCTTTCGCGTTTTCGGTGGCTGCCTGGGGACGAAAAACATAGGATACACGTGGAGGTTACATGATACAGCTTATTAACCAGGTTTTATATCAGTTATATTAGTTAGATAAAGTTATGTATATATATATATATCATTTTTAAAAATCAAGTTATGATGATGATGATGATGGTGATGGTGATGATGATGATATCCCACATCTGCAGCCATCCCGATTATATCATCCATCAATGGTTTACCATGGTTAACTCAGTGTATGATTTGTTTCTGGATGTTCGTCGGCTAAATCACCATTATTCACCATTTTTGTGTGGTTGAAGCCCTTCAACTCATTGTATACCCTGCGATTACATCCGACCTACTTCTTCATGGATTCCTATGTTGTTGGTTACAGCTCCATTTTGATGGCTGAATCCCTAAATGTTCATTTTTTTCAATGGGGACATTGAGTTGAATCCCTATCCGTCCAATATGCGTTTCAATTCAGGGGAGAAAAAAACGGTATAGAACATTCAGATTCTGGAAATTTCATGAAATTTCACATTCCAACACTCAGAATCTGATGTTTTTCCACGTTTTTCCACATTTTTTTGGGGATTTTGGATGAGATCTGGCCGATGATCACTACGATCACCAAGGCCTGGCCGGTGGATTGGCTCTCCGCAGCTTGGGAGCCATGACCTGGGCGCGGTTGTTTTTGTTGGATGTAACCAACACACATGGGGAGATCATGTTGTTTTTTTAATGGGGATATGATGGATATGTAATAGTGGGAACATATCATTGGACTATGGCTGCAACCACGCATTTTTGTTGTGCCATGTTGTGCCCCTTTTGGGGTAGCAAAATTATGATGTTATCCTGGTTGGTGGTATACCTACCCCTCTGAAAAATATGAAAGTCAGCTGGGATGATGACATTCCCAATATATGGAAAGTCATAAAATTCATGTTCCAAACCACCAACCAGTATCCCAATTGGACGGTTGATTTTTGATCATCGGCAGCCACCTGTCATTGAAGTGATCGCCTAAAAAAGTGGCACTTTTAATCAGTCGGATACCTATGGCATTGAGATCAAACCTCCGGGTGGAACCATAGAGTAGCACTCTGAGAGTCACATGGCTCATTTTACCCACCATAGATAAATAATCTGAAATTTTGACCTATGGGCAAACTTAGGTTATTCCAAACCTGAAAAGCTGTTGTGGCTGAGACAACCAACAATGTAGTCATATAAACAAATGAAAACCCAGTTGGTTCAAGTAAAGCCACAATAAATGCTGTGTTTATATCGGGACATGCCATCCTCGGAATAAAGATCCGTTGACTCTAGCACGGTCCAGGATTCTGCAACAAAAAAGCATCCTCCAACCCAGGGTATTGCAGCCGTGATCGTCGCATGACATAAAGCCAAGATACGTCCGAAAGAATCTCCACTTGCGATGTCAGCAAATCCAGCCTTGGCAAATGCGGCCACAAGTGGCAAATATATATATATATATATAATCTGATAAAGTAAATAGTATAGGGATATATAGTAGGGCTAATATTCCAGACTTTCGATGATCGATGTTTGTGATGAAAAACTGAAAGAAAACTAAAACAAATAATAATACCAAACAACAGTTATCTGGTTGGTGGTTTCAACCCCTCTGAAAAATATTAGTCAGTTGGGATTATTCCCAATATATGGAAAATAGAAGTCATGTTCCAAACCACCAACCAGTTATGCATATTAAATTTTCAAACACAATCACCGTTGAGAAAAAAAAAATCTCAGCCGGCAGTTCTACCGTGAATCACATGATCTAAGCATTCAGAGGGCTCCAGAGTCCGCCTGGGTCCCAAAACTTGCTGGCGTCCGCCTTTTTGTTCAGCTCCGAGTTGAGCTCCTTTTTAGCACAGTGGATGATCCATGGATACCAACAAAAATACGAGTGGAAGCACAAAAAATACAACATCATACTAATAGAAACCATGTTATTGATAATAAGTTCATACCATATCAACCATGGGACGTTATTCAGATGCCAGCATTCCAATCATTCCACCACCACACCAGCAACCATATACCCTATGAACCATGAAATATCACCGCAAATAATTACCCTCTGGTAAACTAACAGAACTATGGAAAATCACCGTATTTTCCATGGGAAGTTTCACGAACTATGGTGATTTTCCATGGTTATAGACCCACAAAAAAGCACCATGTCCCCGGTCTCCCCCGGTCTCCCCCGGTCTCCCCCGGTCCCATCGCGGTCCTTGACGCTCTCCCGGAACTCCTCGGCGCCACAGGTGGCCCCCAGCGCTGCGCCGAGCGCCGAGAGCTTGGCGCCAAAGGTCTCTGCCTCCTGCCACCGAAGGGATGACATGGGAAAACGGGCCAGTTTTCCGTGGGAAAAACTGGGAGAAATGACCCGAACATAGGGGAAAAACATGGGAAGAACTGGGGGATTTAGCTGGATCATGGATCTAGTTGAGCACAAAAATTGGAGGATTTCATGATTTCAGTCTTGAAGAAATGTTAGATGTTATATACATGGTGGTGCAGCCAAAATGATCTGTAATATATGTCATATGTATGTCAAATGTTATAGAAATGGCAGTTGAACCACTATATAGGTCACCAAACATGAGGATTTATGTAACCATTTGCACAGGACCGACCACACAGTCAGAAGAATCATCTCAGTTCGTGCATGTTATAAACTAATGTTGGGCACCCAATAATTTTATGGAACTACAATTTGGGGAGCGTTTTTTCCACACCCATTGATGGTGATTTTGGGGATGGTTTTCTCCACAAGTGGAGCTACACCAGCTATAACTTTCAGACATCTCACATGGATGGCGCGTTCTTTATAGGTCGCCACCACAATTCAATCTGGTGGCTGAGGTATCCATGGTTTCAATGCCTGAAAAACAAGCGGCACCAATGGCCAAGAGTTGGGTCACACCCAAGATTTGCTATGTATGGGTAAGCACGGTATTGATCAAATTGACTTGGGCAATCGCTTGGAAAAATGTAAAGTCCTCTAGTGTGTCCTAAAGTTCAAAATCCGTACCCGTGTCGATGTCCAGTTTGAGGAAGCCATCTATCTATATATGTATCCGCCAACCCACGAACAAGTCACAACTTGGATCATCACATCTTAATTTGCCCCACAAACAATATATAGTATTTTTCAATCAATTTTCATTATCCACTGTTGGCAGGTGGAGTGCGCAAAAAAAACTGTCTAATAATGGTTTAATCATTTTTCAACATGTTCCCAATCAAAACCACATCCATTGTGGCGCATCACCTGGTTTGAGACAAACTTGGGGGCGCAGTTCCAGTTCTAAGTGGTTTTATAACCATAGTTATGTTGATTCTGCCATCATTATAGCCATGAATGGCCTCAATGGCACTTTTTAAGGCTCTCTCAAGGGTTATTTCATGGCCTGCGTTGAAGCCTCTCGCTGCTGAGCCTTGGCGTGGTTTCAGCATCTCCAGAAGGTGAGGAGCACTCAGTGATATAACATAAATATAATAATGGTGATAGTAACTATAATAGTAATATAATAATAGTAACCATATGAAACTATAGGGAACAATAATAATAATAGTAACAATAATACATATAGCACTAAGCATACAGATATACAATAAAAAATAGTGATATCATAATTAGAGGCAAGTATATATATAATATCAAGATAATAGTGATGCATATTATTTAAACTATATATATGTTAAAAATAATAGTAATATTATAATAGTAATAGTAAGTACATTGAATGGGTTAAAGCCACAAACATAACTGCGGGGCTTCACCTGGAAGGAAATCATTGTCGAAATAGGGGGTTTTCCCTCCAAGCAACTCGTGAGCGATGGGGACTTGTGGGGATGCCCAAACAATCCCCTTTTTACCAGGGAATCTTGGGTTTCTAAACCACCCGAACCACCAGTTATCCATCGGTTGAGATATGTTATATATAGCAAATCTAGAGGTCTCCGAAAAGAACAGATGATACTTCCTCCATAATTTCCAAGTGTCCAACGTTTCTAGTTTTGTTTTGGAACTATACATCTATACTATGATCAACCCATTGTGGCTAGGGGAAAGCCTTGGATCAACCATTGGAGCATGACAAACCCAATCCCGTTTTCTCCACGCCGAGACACGGTGGCCCCACTGAGCGCATGCACCTCGTGTGTCTATAGAATTTCTCAATAGAATCTACGGACCAACCGACCTACCTATTGAACTAGGCTAAATATACAATGGAAATGTATATTCTACGTGCATTCTATATGTATAAACATAAATATAGACTCTTAGACTTCTGTAAGTTTTCTATATATGTTTCTTGTTTGTGTTCTAGTTCTATGTCATAAGTCATGACTGTAAAGATCCGGTTCTCCAAAATGGTTCTCCCATTGCACCATTTATCGGGCATCCCATCGGCCAGGAGAACTTAAACAGAAGGGGTTGATTTGTCACTGAACCCCAAACCTAGTTTTTTTTTTAAAAAAAACACATTGCCTCTCTCATTTGAAGTGTTTCCTAAAGATGTAAAATCTGTAAGATGTTATCAAACGTGGATGCAGCATAATGTTTTCAGCTTTGTGAATATGTTGACAGCACTGCTACGCATCTGCAGCCTGGATTTTGAGTTGTTCCAGTTCCACATAGTCTGCCTGCGGACCACCGCGTCAACAACAGGCTGGAAACCAAAGAATGGGTGAACAGTGAACAACTATATCATATCAGCGAGTGGATGCTTGGTACGTGACTATTGCTGATTGGTGGTTTCAACCCCTCTGAAAAATATGAAATTCAAATGGGATTATTATTCCCGATATATGGAAAAATAACAATGTTCCAAGCCACCAACCAGATTGCCTTGGTATCCCTTGGGGAACAGGTGAGCTATGAAAACTTCATTCATACATATCTATGCATCCAATGATTGCGGGGTTGAATGCTGGGACGTTTCCATGGTGGAGTATACGTGAACCTGGTGGAAGAAATGTAAAATAATTGTGGAGACACCCAAGGTCAAAACGCAACATATACTCTGGATGATTTATGGAAATAAAACGTCAACTTCAAAATGATAAAGTCATTTTCCTTGCTTTCCAGCTCCAAATGTTCCCAACTATCATCAACTATAAGACCATGGTGTCCGACCAAAATATTACATATAGACACCACACCCTGAAAGTCAGATGACTCCTTCCCCCCGCGACAGCATTGATACCCTGCAATTACACCATGGGTAATTGATGAATCATTTGGATGTTCTGGAATACTGCGGGTGGAAGAAATCTAGCACCAGTTGGTAGATTGGCAAAATCCCGTTATAATCCCATTCTTTACACTGTCTCATGGTTACTAGTAGTCAGCAACTGGCGCAGAGTCTTCCATCCACACTATCTTCCATCGATTTTTCCATTGTTTACACTGCCTTCACAGTTCGCAATAGATAGCAACTATTCCATAGAAATCCCAGACATATTATATAATATATATATTAAGTCACCAGCAGATAGAATATTCAAGAAACACTGGACAACAGATAGAATAGGCCAAAACGCCATCAGCAAATCCAACAGATAGAATATTCAAGATAAGCAAAAACATAAAGAAACTATATGATTTTGATGATTTTAGCAACCAAATGAAGAGATAGAATATTCTCAACTGCAAAAATGATGTATCCCTGAAATCATTGATTCTCTATGGGATTACTGGAATAATATTGCAGTTTGTTTCAATGGTTTCCATACCTTAAATCATTGACTATCTATGGGATTGCTGAGAAAAAATGATGCATTGGTTTCAGCGTTTTCCATGATGTTATATTTCTGAAATCATTGAATATCTATGGGATTGCCGGGAACACGTTGCATTTGGTGTCAATGTTTTCCACAATAGTGTATCCCTCAAATCATTGAATAGCTATGGGATGGCTAGGAAAACATTGCATGTGGTTTCTACTAATTGCACATCCAAACACATGAAAATCGTATTCTTGCTAAGGTTTTTGCTAATGTTTTCCTAATATATTATATTTATAGAATGTGACCACTGGCAGCCAGCAAAGCTGGCACCGCCAATCTGAATATTCTATCTGTTGATTTTTGAAGACCGTTTAAAAAGGAAATTCTACAAATATATATTGATAACATAATATTTTGGAATTCTTCCAAAACCATACCTCCAACATCTCCCACCGACCACGCGCTGAGAAAACGCAACTGATTTTTTCTAGTATTCCTATATATATATGTAACTTTGGCTTGGTATTCAATGCAGAAACGCAACTGAATGTTTCTATTTATACCGTTGAAATTTGCAAAGTTGCTGGAACGGCGCTCATCGTGCATGCTGTGATCCACAATGACATGCACAACACAACATTATTCCATAGGTTCAAAACACAAATATATATATACATGAAACCAACAGATAGAATATCCCAACAGACCAACGATACCGGTGATATTCACTTTTTGATGAAACAATTCTTATGTGGTTTCATAGATAAAATATCAAGTTCAACGAGATCACCCAAATTCACTAATTGAAACGTTAAAAGTTCATTCTTTGTTGGATACAGTAAACCATGGAGGATGCAGAAAACCTATATATATACATAAAACCAACAGATAGAATATTCCAACAGACCAATGATACCAGTGATGTTTCCTTCTTTGATGAATATATTGATATGAAATTGTTGAAATTCATTCTTCATCGAATAAAATAAACCATTGAAAATGGAGAAAACCATATATATATATATATACACGGATCCAACAGATAGAATAAGTTCAGCTTAAAATCATGTAGATTTGGAGATATATTTCCATAATTTATAAGCTCGAAATATCAACGATTTCGTATATATATATATATATATATACGCGAAATCAACATTTTGCTACTCACCTTAAACAGATAGAATATTCTCACCTGCAAACTAGGTTTCACCCGCAAAATCGTCGATCTCTGAACACTGGATAATATTCTATCTGGTAGTGCCTTAGTATACATAATATGTGTGTCTGTACGTATGTATAAAATATGTATGTATGTACATATATATATATATATATAATTACATATGTGTGTATCATTTCCTCCATAGAAATCTCCGTGGCATTTCCGACAGACGCTGACGGCCTTCTCAGCCAGTGAGGTGGACAGAGTCCGTTCCTTGCTGAAGATCTGGTCCAACAAAGTCATGTCTGCCTGGCGGAGCGTGTTGAGCTCTTTGTGAGATAAAACAAAACACACACATCATATATATATATATAGTATATATATATATATCAATATTGTATAAACATATAAATATATAATTAAAATAATATGTATATATGTGTATATATATTATACTAAAATATAAATTAAACATTCTGTATTATATACTATATATTATGCTATCCATTAAATATAATATGTTATAAAATAAATATGATATGCATTATATGTAATATTATTATAAATTGAATATTAAATATTAAATATCATGTATGAATATTATATATGTGTGTGTTGGCTATATATTATGTGTATATCATCGTATATCATATCATATACATATTATACTAATATATATACTGTACTGTATTTATGACAGCTTTGTAGATATAGATACGTGTGGCTTCCTGGTGCTCCTTTTTTTGCCTGAAACAGCATTTATTTTTGGTCGTTGCTGGGAAAAAACGTTGCTGCCTCCCAAAAACGTTCTTGCTCCAAATGATCAAGAATAGCCAGGATGAAAGGAAACCAACACACCTGTTGCAGGTGACAGTGATGCCACAGCTGATCAAGTGGAAACAAAGTGGATTGACATGGTTTGGATGGGCTGTGAGCCCTCGAATTGCAACCTTTCGTACCATTTGACTGTGATTCGGACATTAAAAAACAACCAAAACTATCCAAAACTGGGGTACGGGTAAAAACGCTTTTGTATCGGGAAGAAACGCTTTTGTCTCGAGACACGCCTTTGTATTGGTTCAAAGCGCCGTCACCAAAATTGTTTTGCCACGAAGGCCCATCAACAAGCGTTAGTTTCAGCACAGAGCTGCTGTGGCTCAATGTTTGCTTTAAAAAAAGGTTTGGTGGAGACGTCATTTATTTCTACCCGAAAATCGTGAGGGATTTGGATGTCCTTGCACGATGGGACAGTGCTCAAAACGAACAATGGATGTGGATGACAAACATATTCAAAAATGACAAAAAAGGTCCGAGAGCAGAAATTAAGATAAGTGGTGCAGAAAAACAATTCTGACAGGAAAAGCAGAAATTAATAACATGTGGGAAGCCCTAGGTATGCAGATATATGCAGAAGATATAGATACTAGATCCTAGATATGACATAGATGGTAGATATTACAATGCAAATATCGAAAAATCTGAATCTATCGCCAAAAGGGCCCCTGCCGCCTGCCTTGCCAGATTGTAGCTCCTGCACTGTGCAAAAGTTCTATGCTTAGATTTGTCAAATCAGGCCACATCAAACAACCATGTGGATTTCATCCCCCAGTAAGATTGTGGATCATACATGAATATATGGTTAGTTATGCAGTCAGTGTCATCATTTTTCTGGGGCATGGCTTTGTCTGAAAACACTCCTACCCTTTCTTCTGCACGTTTGGCAATTTTCTGCTGGTTGGTGCTTTCAACCCCTCTCAAAAATATTAGTCAGTTGGGGTTACTATTCCCAATATATGGAAAAACAAAAAATGTTCCAAACCACCAACCAGTCTGGATCAACAATTTTCGGACGCATCACATCTACCCCCATCAGCGTGGAAGTCCCATCCGTTTTTTCGGTGCTCATTAGGCACCAGGGTCGCACAGCTCTATCAGTGAAACCAGGGCCTCGCGGCGCAGTGTAAACGGCAGCTGTTCCCTCACTGGAGTCACTGGAGAAATGTTTTTTTAAAAAATATTTGCCTCTGAGAGGGGAAAAAAAGGCAGAATTTGAGTGCCAAAAACCATGGATTTTAAATTGGAAGAAAGTATATTCAATATCATAGTTTTAAGATCCCCGCGGTTCCCCGTGTTGATGGTTCAAATCATTAGAAACAGCTGCTGATCACTAGAAACCCTGTCATTCCCGATGGCGCCTCCAGGGGATCCTCATCCTTGCTACGCACCAGGGCGATCTCCTGCAGTAAGGAGGCGAAGTCCAGAACGCCGATCCTCGGTTGGGTCAACATAAAACCTTGGCTATGGTGATTTAATGGTGATTTAGTTGTGAGTAATGGTGTTTAATGGTTGTTTTCTGGAGTTTCATAGTGATTCAATGGTGATCAATTGTGATTAATGGTGTTTAATGGGGATTTAGTAAAGATTTCAGTATGTTTTCATGGTGATTTCATGGGGGCTGAATGGGACTTACTGAGATTTCATGATGATTGGGATATGTTTGAAATATGTTTGGACACCTTAGGGATGCAACGGGATATATTATATTTTTTTATGTGATTTTATAGGGCTCAATAACATACGCTAAACATATGTTTGAAAGGTGGTATATAGTATATAAGCAACTTGGAATATAATGGGATATGATGGGATGAAATATGCCAATTGCTCATAATTAATGGAATAATGAAATTGTGAAGGAATATAATCCACGTTTGCACGATGAATGACATCACATATGTATCTTGCCATATTTATTGTTTGCATTTACTTTGCAAAAATACATAGTATCCTATGCCTAACTAACATTTTTTAACTTCAACTGAGGATAATTCTCCGTACTTGACAACTATAAAGAAATACTATAAACAGCATCACACACACACTATGCATGTCTGCAGTAAATATGTTTTCGCTCCAGGCACCATAAATCGTCAGCTGCGGCATTCTATAAATATGCGTGTGTTTGCTGAACAATCTGTACTCTGCATGTTCATGTTAAATGTAACCCGATCCGTCCGACAGATTAGATGTGCAAATAACATATCCAAATGACTCGCCCCCTCCACATGGTCACCCCTAACAAACTCCAGCGGCTCAGCATTGTCATCCTCCGAATGGATATCCTGGCGATAGCCTTGATGTTTCCATTTCGTCACCAAGGTATCCAGTTCGTGCGCGGGCAATCCGGCATTGACCTTCGGGCTCGGAGCCATTGGATGGGCATTGGATGTGCATCAATGATGGAGCAATGATAGCAATGGGATTAGCAAGAAAATATTAAACAGATGGGACTGTTATGACCCGATAGCTGGATAGCTGATCTTATATGATTAAGTAATCTTACATCCTCATACAGATAAATCCCTTTACCATCCTTTACCAACCATAAATGGTTTTACATGAGGTTATGCATGCCATAAAAGGGGTGACTTACCGACGTATAACTGTATAACTGCTATTTTGGGCCAGAACTGCATATGACATGTCCCTACTAAACTATGGTTTCTGGGGAATGTTTAATATTAGGGTCCCCTGTGCTCGTGAAAAACATCAAACTATCAAACCCTACCGGGAAAATTGCCAATCAAGGGGGGATAGGCTGGATTTTTTTTACATATTTTTACATCAAAAATTGATGAAACATTGATCAAATTGCCTAAGCCATACTAAGCCATTCCAGGATCCCATGATCCAACAGCCCGTGCGTCACGGCCGTGGTGCTGCATTGGCCAAGGTCCTTCGGACCCCAGAGGTGGTGAAGGCCTTCTTGGAGCCACCTGCTTCCTGCAAGGGGAATCCCCTTGGTAAATGTCCCATAGGGGGAAAAAATCAACACAGAAACCACAAACTCGGGTATTCGGAATTGCGACATTGGGATTTACCCGGCAAAAATGGTGGGTTTAAGCATCAAACGGATCAAACATGGTGATTTCAGCGGCAAAAGCTGGGATTGAAGCATGATTTCAGCGAGAAATGGAGGTTTTTCACCAGCACTTGATGAGCTTTCAACCATTGTAAAGCAGGATTTCACCATGAAACATGGGATAAATGTTGATGGTTGTTGATGTAATCACAGAATAATCATCATTAGGATGACGACTAGGAGATTGGCGCTCCGCTCGGCTGGATGCAGGTAGCCCTTATCTTGCCAGAAATGGTTTCAAGGGTTGGGAAGAAAATCTCACCAGCAAGTGGCACGTGTTATTATGGCGCTCTTCACATGTTTCGTTGGTCGTTACATATTCATGTTATGCAGATCCTCACACGGTGGTGAAACATCCCGTTTCTATCCATTGACGCACAGATTGATTGTTGTTCTTCTTTGCTCTTCAATCCTTGCAACAATTTCTCACCGTCAGAGAAATCGCAATACAACCATGTCATACATATTCAAGCTTGGATGCTCGCCAAACAGTCTTTCATAGAAATGGCTACCAATCAACAAAATTACAATCCACCACGCTACGCAGTCCATACAGAGATGGCTTAAAAAAATAGCCCATGATATGGTAAAATCATCTGGAACAAACAATAAACCTCCAGGAGTAGGTTTATACATCCCATCTCCGGACAAAGTGGGGATGGTTCATTTGGCAATTTAGCAATAGACTTGTCACATTGATATTAAATATTTGTTTATATATATATAATGCAAATTATAAATATTTGTTTCTTTAATTATTTTGTAAGTATTTATCTATTTATTTATCTACATATGTACAAGCACGCACGCATCCAACCATATTCATTTAAATTATACATGCATATTATATCATCATATGTATAGCAAAATTGATGCATGATCTCAAGGCTTCGCAGCGAATCGCTCCTGGAAGATTCTGGCAACAGCTGACAAGGTCTCCTGTGCCTGGAGGGTACCATTGAAATAAACGGTGGCAAGATCTTACGCGAAATTGAGACAAACATATACAAAAATGGGTCATAAACAGGAATAAACATGAAATTATCAATGACACTAAGATTTAACTGACATGTGGACTGAACCACCTTAAATGGACATTATGCATTCGCGCAAAGGGAAATTCACCATTATAGACAATTACTTCAAGTGAGAGGAAGTGGCTTCTGAGATGTAGTGTGCCCAATGAACTCAGAACTCTTGAAGGTTTTTTTAGTATCTGGAACTATCGGAAGAAAACATCCAAGCACTAACGTTTGCCCTGCTTCACAAATTCATTGCAGACACAAATTACTTAAGTATACGTTTTCAGGATGGTTCCAACAACCATGGGGGCACCAACATTCGAGAATTAAAACAGGTTTTGAATTTTAGTGGCGGTGCGCCAAAAAAACGAAAAACAACAACAACAACAACAACAACAACAACAACCACCACAACCACAACCAACAACAACAACAACAACAACAACAACCAACAACCAACAACCAACAACCAACAACCAACAACCAACAACAACAACAACAACAACAACAACAACAACAACAACATGAAATCAAGCGTATTCCCTGAACCACCATAATATGCTTCAAATCTGGTTCCCGACCCCAAAATCGGAAAATGTGGATCCCAGTTATGATCCCAGTTATATCCAGGAAAAACATGGATCAAGGTCAGCACCTCAGAGGGGCTATAGCGATCGAAGTTCATCTTCACAAAGCTCTCAGGGACCTCACCAGAACGGCAGAGCTTCGGCCGCTGGTCATGACTAACAACATTGCTATTGAAAATACCCCATTTATAGTTGATTTACCATATTTACCTATTCAAAATGGTGATTTTCTATAGTAATTACGTTAGTTTACCAGAGGGTAGTCTATACTTATTTTTTCCATTCTTGAAAGATATAGGATGATATAGGAACCCAACCAATTAACCCATTCACAGCACCCTTTCTTAACGATATTCGCCCAACTGTAAACCCAAAGAAATCCGCCGACAACAAAAATTAATTTACCACAGTTTTCCGGCCAAAATCCCATCTACAGTATCCTGGATAAACAAAGCTTAACGCAGCAGAAAACCTCCATTTTTTGGTGAAAAATCCACCACCCAACGGGGCCCCCGCCTCGTTGGGTTCACCGTTGGCAGCCGCCATCCGCAGCGCACCGTCCACCACCATACGCTTCACGCGAACGTCCACCTGGACGGTCGTTTTTTTGGGGGGGCACTGGAGGGCAACATAGCAATTGGAAATCCTCCATTTTTTGATTTTCCAGCAAGTCACGTTTGATTACCGGAAGGTAGTTCTTATAGTGATGGTTGGCTGCTTGATATATGTATGTATATACATATTTTTGTTTAATATATATATATATATAGAATTATATAGATATAACATGTACATATATAATTATAATTATATATAGTTTGTATAGTTCATATACACACATTTATTTGAATATTATTTTATGCCGATGGGTAAAGTTGTAAAACCAGAAGCCATAAACCATCCCATTAACCAGCCATTTCTGTGGGGGTGACTTTACATCATCCCAAATATATAGGGGTATAGCAATAACTAACATACTTTGGGGATGGTTTCTTATTGGGTTTTCAACAATACAATCACTTAGGACATTCTTAGGTGGAGGGAAGATCGAAACCTGCGTCAAAGAAGCCGTGCACAGCATATGTTGCGGTCTACGGTTTGAGAAGCCTGCTACTGTATCAGCTATTCAAAACTATTGATCTAATTATGTTGATCATCTTTTCAATGTCAGAGTTGTAAGTGATGCATATTCATACAATTATACCATAGAATCTGGGGTTGATATTAACAGTTTGACGAAATGCAAGCCCAATGCGACTGAAAATCATAGTGTATGGATGTGTGTGGCCACAGCCGGTCCCATTCCCAATCAACAAACACAAATATCGTCGAAATAGAAAAACATAGCCGCTGCTGCAGGATGAAACGCATGACATGCAGCTTGCCTTGCAATATGTCACCATTGGTTCCTTTCAAATCCAAGGCCGAGGCCGAGGCGCACCTTACCTTGGGTTCTCCACTATCCGATGGTTTTCAACGGGTTCCAAACATGATCCGCATGTTCGCACTCAGCGGCAACTCAACACAGCATTGGGCCAAACTAGGCTCTGCAAGCTGCTCGGTGAACCACCAACTTCCAAAACCTGCTCAAATCCACTACCCAAACTCAACTCTTCAAGAAGGTCTGGAAAAATCACACCCTTCAAGCTTTGGTTGAAAGCACTGCCAACGGTCAGCGTTCGAAGACTGGCTGGCAGGGTCACTGCCTCCAAGCTCTGGTTGAAGTCAGCACCGAAAGTCAACGTTTGAAGGCTGGGCGGCAGATGCGGCAGGGTCACTCGCTCCAAACTCTTGTTGAAGCGATCACCGAAAGTCAACGTTTGAAGATTGGGCGGCAGGGTCACTCGATCCAAGCTCTGGTTGAAGCGAGCACCGAAAGTCAACGTTTGAAGATTGGGTGGCAGGGTCACTCCCTCCAAACTCTGGTTGAAGCGATCACCGAAAGTTAACGTTCGAAGGCTGGCTGGCAGGATAACTTGCTCCAAGCCCCCACAACCCACAGTCAATGTTTGGAGACTGGCTGGCAGGGTCACTGCCTCCAAGCCCTGGTTGAAGCCAGCACCAAAAGTCAACGTTTGAAGGCTGGCTGGCAGGATCACTGCCTCCAAGCTCTGGTTGAAGTCAGCACCGAAAGTCAACGTTTGAAGGCTGGGCGGCAGGGTCACTCGCTCCAAGCTCTGGTTGAAACGATCACCGAAAGTCAACGTTTGAAGCTTGGGTGGCAGGGTCACTCCCTCCAAACTCTGCTTGAAGCCAGCACCGAAAGTCAACGTGTGAAGCTTGGGTGGCAGGGTCACTCCCTCCAAACTCTGGTTGAAGCGAAGACCAAAAGTCAACGTTTGAAGATTGGATGGCAAGATCACTCGCTCCAAACTCTGGTTGAAGCGATCACCGAAAGTCAAAGTTTGAAGATTGGATGGCAAGATCACTCGCTCCAAACTATTGTTGAAGCCAAAGGTGACAATATTGCCTTGATCTGGGTACCAGTAGCACACAATTCCCGACTGAAAAGCCAACGTTTCAAGACTGGGTGGCAGAGTCACTCCCTCCAAGCTGTGGCTGAAGCCACGACCCAGAGTCAACGCTTGGAGACTGGCTGGGAGGGTCACTGCCTCCAAGCCCTGGTTGAAGTCAGCACCAAAAGTCAACGTTTGAAGGCTGGCTGGCAGGATCACTCGCTCCAAACTCTTGTTGAAGCCAGCACCAAAAGTCAACGTTTCAAGGCTGGGCGGCAGGGTCACTCGCTCCAAGCTCTGGTTGAAGCCAGCACCGAAAGTCAACGTTTGAAGCTTGGGTGGCAGGGTCACTCCCTCCAAACTCTGGTTGAAGCCATGTTGCAAATTCAACGTTCGAAGGCTGGCTGGCAGGATAACTTGCTCCAAGCCCCCACAACCCAAAGTCAATGTTTGGAGACTGGCTGGCAGGGTCACTGCCTCCAAGCCTTGGTTGAAGTCAGCACCAAAAGTCAGCGTTTGAAGGCTGGCTGGCAGGATGACTCGCTGCAAGCTCTGGTTGAAGTCAAAACCAAAAGTCAACGTTTGCAGACAGGGCGGCAGGGTCACTCGATCCAAGCTCTGGTTGAAGCGAGCACCAAAAGTCAACGATTGTAGTCTGGTGAGCATGTGCATGTCACACAGGCCCTGATTGAAGTCAGTACCAAACGTCAAGCTTTCAAGGGTTTCGGGGAGGTAATTCCAATGCTGCTGTCCTGGCTGCTTCAACGTCATGTGGGTTAGTCCTTCTAACGCCTCCTCACAGGTTGTCAGTCCTTGCACGAAAGCACCCTGCAGCAAAAAGATTTGCAGGCACATGGGTGCAGGATAAGTTCCCAGTTTCTCTCACAATGCCTTGCTCTTCCATGGTTTGGTTCAGTGCTAGCTCAGAAGTGCCATGATGCAGGACGAGCTTCGCACCTCGCTTCGAAGGAAACTTCTTCGAAACGATCTGTCGAACCTCCCGGCCCAGCATCGTAGGAGGGACCTTCAAAAGGAATTCCTGCCCAGTCATGCGCAGCACATGAAGATCAAATAGGTCTGAGCTACCAGGATCAAATGAGCCACCATAGCCCTGCATAGCCAGCGACATCTGCCGGATGGGGGGTCTTTCTTCTGTTGTGGAACCCAACCATGACGATGACTTTCTATGAAGTTTGTGCTGGTTGTTCAAGGTTTCTTTTGGTGCTCAAAGGTGCTGTGCATGCAATTGTTGGCCGAACTAGGATCTTTATGCCATTTCGTTTGATCTTACAACACTACAGGCAGTGGGCTGATGCAGTCAAAACTTTTGGACATCTCTGTGCTATAAATATGTTCATCTGTTATCTAAATCCTTTCAATCCATTTTTGCTGGTTGAATTCCCTTGGAATCTTACTGTTTATGATTAGAGTCTTGGTTTGCCATGATTAAACATCCAATTGTTGTTTGCATTAGTAGCTTAAAACCCTATATTGTGCCCGTGTATATAGAATACCGATGTTTAAGTAAACATGTGCACACCATTCTAAACATCATTAAACATCCCATGGACCACCCTCAATGCTACTGTCAAAAGATGTTAAAAGTATTTCTGACGGTCAGTCCCCAGTGTTAGATGCTAAAATCACATGCCAAATGATTAAACCCCAAATTGTTAGGATTAGATCCCAAATATTCATGTTTGCTAGTCGCTTCGAATCATCAATGAAAAGCCTCATTTTGCTGGTGAAATCCCTTTGTTTCATGCTTCAAACCCAGGTGAACCCCACGTTCCATGGCAGATTTCTGCCGTTTCGCTCACCGCACCTCGCTGTGCACGTGGCAGTGCTCCTCTCCATCCATGTCGCGACAGACGCAGCGCCGCGTGCCCGGCGGGGCGTCGGAGAGACGCAGCGGGTTGGAGATGTCCATCGAGGGACGGGCGTTGACTTCCAGGAGCCACCTGGGTGATGTTAGTTGACTTATAAACCATAGACAAACCATAGACAAACCATAGTAACTACAATCTATCTATCTATCTATCTGCCTATCTATCTATCTATCTATCTATCTATCTATCTATCTATCTGCCTATCTATCTATCTATCTATCTATCTATCTATCTATCTATCTATCTATCTATCTACTTATCTATCTATCTATCTACCTATCTATCTATCTATCTATCTGCCTATCTATCTATCTGCCTATCTATCTATGTATCTATCTATCTATCTATCTATCTATCTATCTATCTATCTGCCTATCTATCTATCTATCTATCTATGTATCTATCTATCTATCTATCTATCTATCTATCTATCTATGTATCTATCTATCTATGTATCTATCTATCTATCTATCTATCTATCTATCTATCTATCTATCTATCTATCTATCTATCTATCTATCTATCTATGTGTCTATCTATCTATCTATCTATCTATCTATCTATGTATCTATCTATGTATCTATCTATCTATCTATGTATCTATCTATGTATCTATCTATCTATCTATCTATCTATCTATGTATCTATCTATCTATCTATTTATCTATCTATGTATCTATCTATGTATCTATCTATCTACCTATCTATCTATCTATCTACTTATCTATCTATCTATCTATCTATCTGCCTATCTATCTATCTATCTATGTATCTATCTATCTATCTATCTATCTATGTATATATCAATGTATCTATCTATCTATCTATGTATGTATCTATCTATCTATCTATCTATCTATATATCTATCTATCTACTTATCTATCTATCTACCTACCTATCTACTTATCTATCTACGTATCTATCTACTTATCTATCTACTTATCTATCTGTCTATCTATCTGTCTATCTATCTATCTATCTATCGTTTTATCTATCTATCTATCAATGTATCTATCGATCTATCTGTCTATCTATCTGCCTACCTACCTATCTACCTACCTACCTATCTATCTACTTATCTATTTACTTATCTATCTACTTATCTATCCACTTATCTATCTACTTATGTGTCTACTTATCTATCTACTTATCTATTTACTTATCTATCTACTTATCTATCTACCTATCTATCTATCTATCTGCCTATCTATCTATCTGCCTATCTATCTATGTATCTATCTATCTATCTACCTATCTATCTATCTATCTATCTATCTATCTATCTATCTATCTATCTATCTATCTATCTATCTACTTATCTATCTATCTATCTATCTATCTGCCTATCTATCTATCTATCTATGTATCTATCTATCTATCGATCTATCTATCTATCTATCTGCCTATCTATCTATCTACCTACCTATTTATCTACTTATATATTTACTTATCTATCTACTTATCTATCTACTTATCTATCTATCTATCTATCTGTCTGTCTATCTATCTATCTATCTTTCTATCTATCTATCTATCGATCTATCTATCTACTTATCTATCTACTTATCTATCTACTTATCTAGCTACTTATCTATCTACTTATGTGTCTACTTATCTATCTACTTATCTATTTACTTATCTATCTACTTATCTATCTACTTATCTATCTATCTATCTCTCTATCTATCGATCTATCGATCTATCGATCTATCTATCTGCCTATCTATATATCTATCTACCTACCTATCTACTTATCTATCTACTTATCTATCTATATAGATGTATTATCTACCATAAACCCTTGTTACTGGAGTTATAAACTAAAAAGAAAACTAACTATGGGGGCAACACCTTGTGGGGAATTGTGGGGATGGGTCAAGTGGCTCAAAAACAGGGGGGGATGCTACCCGGGTGATACCATGTGATAGCCCATGGCTTGACGGGTTTAACGTGGTTTAACGGTTTAACCATCAGTGAAATGGTTGAGACATGGCGAATTAAGACTGAGCACTTGAACATGACTATTTAAGCATCAACAATTGTTTGTAGTTCAAATATGAAAAAATGTAAGGGATGCAAAATGAAGTGGGGCACGCCCCAAAAATGATGATGAACCTCTCGTTTTGGCATATGGTCATCCTTCATCCCCATAACCCCTATGGATGGGTGAACGTGGTGAGGATGTGGTGCTTTGCATCATTGCAGTTGTGAAACTTCAACCATCAAGCATGCTGGGATTCAATGACATTAGGCTTAATCACGGCAACTATATAGAAAGATGAAAGATGTATATCATGCATGCATAGATTGTAAATTAGCACAGTCTTCTAGTCTTTGCAGTAGTTAATTAGCATCAAAAAATAGGAAGTTCACTGAGTTTCTTCCCGGGCAGTGTCTCAAGGCAGGATCCAGCCCTTTTCACAGATTTCTCTTGGTAAACTCACCATTTTTGGCTGGCACAAATCCATTGTAATGAGTGGCTTCAAAATGTTAAATCATGTTCCAAGGCATGCATTAATAGAAAATCATAGAAATGCTGCTTTAGATTTAGCTTGGCTTGTTTTTTACAGAAAAAATCTGAGTGGTTTATTTTGCCACACCAATATACTTCACCTAGAGGAATCGTGACCCCGCCAGAGCTCGTTCACCAACGATTCACTGCCAGGGCTCGGCTGTAGGGAGGAATCCAGGAGGACGTCCACCCCCAGGATCTGAAAACAGTTCCTGAAGAAAACGACTGGCATTCCCAAAAAAATGCAGAAAAGAGAGTATTCCAAGTCATGAACTAAGATTTTCATAGCTCTTCGACTCTTCGATCTTCTTTCGGGTGCTAAAATGACGTCCTTGCGGATGGACCTATCATTTATCATTTGTCATTTGATTGAAAAAATCGTTTTACCCAATGCTACCAACTTTTGAAGGAATATGGGTGCATAGCGAGACTGAATCGATGGACAGTTTGATGTCTATTGTGCCCAGCTGCGGGGCATACATCTCCTGGCCGGGTGAAACCCGGGTTTCATCAAGAAATCTAGGTAACATTCACCGGTGGATATTCGAATATGTGTGGTAGATGAACAGAAGATATAGAAAACAACATACAAAACATACGCTTCTGAATTGTGTGGTGTCTCTTTTTGATGACTTGCACGTTGTTTTTTGTTGATACCCCCCTTATCCCGTTTTTTTGAAAGGGTTCTGAATCAAGAAAACGCGGGAAGTTGTGATCCTCTGCCAGGAGATCCATGGATTTACAACTGCCTGTTTGCGGATTAACATTATATATATATATACATATAGTTGCGGACACGTGGTTAGAACCTTTTTGGAAAATTTAACATAAGTTTCAATCCACGAGGAAATCGCACTTAGAACCCAAAATCCCTTGCACTTAGAACCTTTTCATATGACATGATGATCTTTAATGATATAAGTTAATATCTACATATGTTTATAATCATGTAGATAGTTTGGGAAATTGGCACTTAGAACCTCTGAAAAACATGAGCATCTTTAATGATATAAGTTAATATCCACATATGTTTATAATCATGTAGATAGTTGGGGAGATTGGCACTTAGAACCTCTGAAAATCATGGGGATCTTAAGTGATATAAGTCATGAGGATCTTAAGTGATATAAGTTAATATCTACATATGTTCATAATCGTGTATATAGTTGGGGAGATTGGCATTTAGAACCTCTGAAAATCATGAGCATCTTTATATAATGATATAAGTTAATATCTACATATGTTTAAAATATCTGAAATCAGACTTTGACTACTACACTTTAAGATCGGAGCACTACACTTTGAGATTCCGCCTCTGAGTGGGATGGCCAGCGTGTGGCTAAGACCACCAAGGGTTTTTATACGTATAGTGACCGCTACTCCGCCTAGTTTAAAAAAAATGCGATTTCGCTCCACATGATACCGATTATAATTTGTTTCCTAATCATAGTAGTTTTGAACAGATTAGGCTAGATATGTTTGCCAGATTATAGGAGTGATGGGTTATGAGGCAAATGGTTGGGGGACTTTACACTTAGAACCCCCCCTAACATAGCTGGACTTGCACTTTGAACCTGTGGAGGTTCTAAGTGTGCATTGTTTTCCATACCTTACGTAGCGTTTTAGGAAATTTCCGCAGGTTCTAACCACGTGTCCGCAACTATAATATAATTGATTCGACATGTTTCGAGTGATTTCGGGGTTGGTACGGTGCCATATCTATCCAAATCCCGGACCTCGTCTTCGTCTTCCTCCTCTTCTTCCTCCTCTATGTCGCCTCTCCTTAACATCGGAAAAGTGGTCGGATGATTCATCCCAAAGAAAATAAACAAATTTAAACACTCAATTGATCGCTATTTTTAGTTTCCTAAATATCACATTCATGATGTGACAACATTGACAAAATGTTGACTATCATCTTCAATACTGTTATCGTCCAAGGATCGAATTCCTAACCCTCCAGCCAGTGGCCTAGCGGCGCTAGCCATTATCCCGGGGCAACTAAGTGAAGTTTCTGGATGATATATCTAAAATAATATAAATGCGTTCAAAACACAACTTCCCTAATTTTCCCCATAGTTTTCGTGCCAACTTTCTCCGTATAACTTGGGTCATCACTCAAGAATTGTGTTCAAATGAAAGTGACCATAGTTGTCCGTTCTTCACCCCATCTCTACCATGGTCAATCTTTGGTCATTCATAGCCCACAAACAAAAAAAAATCATCTCGTGCTGGTTATGGTTATGTTCATTTATTTTCCATATAGCCGCTAGCCCCAAAAAACCTCAAGGATTGAACTACCCATCCAAGCTTGACCTATAGATTCTACTGTACCCCAAATCTCCCCAGCTTCGCCACGGCACGGCCGTTTCTTGGGGGACTTGGCTTTCGGCTTCGGCTTGGGCCGGGACTCTTTCGCCACGCGATCCTGGTGGAGGCACCTCTTCTGGGTGTAAAACAATAAACCACCCATTTGGGAGTGGATTATACCACCTATATACTACATTATACCACCTATATACGGGCGAATTTTCACGGAATATCCCCGGAGAATATGGCCTCACATGGTATTCCGTAGATTCATTGACTTGGGTCCTGAAATTCTCCTTGACTTGGGGAGACATGTTATTTAGTGGAATTAATGGGGATACTTGGACATGTTGGAAATATCTATATCTATATCTATATCTATATCTATATATATATATTATATATTGTTATATATGGGAAATATAATCATAACCTATCACTTCCATAATATTTCCAGTAGGTTCCAATAGTATACGCTCCTAAAATTCCAAATATGGAACCTGGAGGAACAAACCAGGTTCGATCGATCTGAATGTGACCCAACTGCGGGGCTCCCATATGGCTCCCATATTGGATTTTGGCCTTGCACTTTGTTGGCCTATGGTGGATGGATTGAAGCGCTGACTGCAGAGGAATTTGGAATGAATTTTGCCTAATGGGTGAATTCTTGAATATCAATCTTGGAATGATTGCAGTTGTACATCACAGAATAATAACAGAGCTTCCTCAGCTCAAACTACGGAAAAAACAAAAACAAAGCAAATAATTTCAAAAAACATATGGGACTGTATATCATCAGAATCTCAGGCTGTCCGCATACAACATAAACTCCCCCCAACCATTTTGCCCCCAGAAATGCCCATGTTTTGGAACCTGAAAATCAGCTGTGGATCCCTATTTGTGATGGTTTGGGGTTAAGCCAATCAAATCCCTCATTTTGCAGGATAAACCATGAAACATGCCACGCAAATCCCGAAAATCAACAGTTGTTTAGTTGTTTACTATGTTGATGGCCAAATCCCATGGTTTTTCACTATTCTAAGGCGTTTTAGATCCAGATCGTTAACCCTTTGTAACCCGGCCACGGCTTGCCATGGCAGCCACGGCTCATAGGTCACTTTGATCACCGGTGCCATCGCTTGCAGCAACACCGCGCAGACCTCCTCGAAGGAGCGGAAGACTTTGTCCTGCTGAGCTGAGCTGAGCTGAGCTGAGCTGATGGGTAATGCGGTAAGCCCAATGACACGTGGTGAAATGAATGAATAGCTAGGGCTCGATAAAGATCTCATGAAAATACTCCGTCATGATCATTTCTTAGCCCTGATAATAATCATGATTATCATCCCTACTAATCGTCATTTGTTGGTTTGATAAGGGTAATAACGGGTATTAATGGGGAAAATCATTGGGATATTGATGCTTCATGTGGTAACGCCGATAATGAAACCATCCCCAGTCATGGTTGGTTGATCGGATGGCTACGCCTCATGTATCAATGGTAGATGATCCGAAACAAACTTGGACAAATGGCATCCAAGCATATCCAAGCGTCAATTATATGTTTATTTAACCATCAAAAAACAGAATTCATACTCTGATCTAACCATCAAATGAGTGCCAATGAACAGGACACCCTGAGCTGGATGATATATGGATAGACAGAACAGTTGGACACCTAAAAATCATGAGGGACACATCATCCCTTTAACATCTAGGGGAGAACAAAAAAAACTTCCAGGACATGACAGTTGAAATGACCATAATCCGATGCCATGGTATCTAATCCGATTTTACTTTGGCCGAATCAGCTGGTACGAGTAATATTGGAATATATTTCCCTATGAAAAAGAAGAAGGACAAACACAGTAACCAATCGACCAAAGGTTGGCCAAGCAGAAAACAAAAACATGGCAATGCAATTCAGCACGATTGAAATAACTCTTAGTGCAACTACAATAAAGAAAAGGTTATGTTACCATTGTTTCATGCTTAATCCTCTATTCATTCGTAGATATTCATAGTTTAATCACCATGTTTCACAACTTGTTCATGGGAAAATCCCCTAGAAGACTTGGATTCCCATTGTTCGACTAGTAGCTTCTCAATAGATTCACCGTTTTCCAGTGGATTAACCAGTATATTTCCATTTTTCATCGGAAAGTCCCCTACTTCATAGTTATTCATAGCTGAACATGTAGTTTATCAGCTATTGAATCCCACTATTCCTGGATATTCCCCACATGAAACCACCATTTTTCCATATTTTTCCTAGGAAATTCCTCCCATCAACGGCCCCTGTCACCTCATCAAAGGCGCGTCCAGCGGCTTCTTCCTGCGCTGCCATCTGCAGCAGCAGCGTGGAGAGCGGACGCTTCGAAGCCTGCGTGTGCACCTGGAGCTGGGGGGAAGTCACCACAGCAGTGGTTGATGGTCGGATTCGAAATATGAAGATTGCATGTGCCAAACGTGAAATGACAAATTTAAGTGTAGAGGAAGACTTGGTTTGTACGACAATTACGACATGAACAATGAATCATGGGAAACAACATGAAGATTTCACCAAGAAAATGGTGGATTAAAAAAATGACATCATAGGCATATACTGAACCTGGAGCGGGGAAAAAGCTGGAGAAATGACCATCATTCACTGACCGGTAATATAACTGGAAAACATGGTATTTTTATAGTTTGGGTCGATTTTTGGAATATCAATGGTAAACCTATCTGGGATAAGGGATAACATGAGAATATACTGGAAATAGTGAACATGTAGTGGAGATACCAACGATGATGGGTATATCATGGGGAAAAAAACATCCAAACAAAGAACTGAGCAGTGGCTGCTAGCCACCCCGGTTGCTTGATGACTTAGAACATACAAAAATGTTGGAGATGATCACAAGCCATGAACGGGGAATCCCCGTCAACCCAACTAGGGAAAAGCTATTGAGCTATTGAATTCAATGGGCGGCAAGGGAAAGTATCTAGGAACCTCATATTTCATGGGAAATTTCATGAAATTTCCTGTAGATTTTCCATTACACCAATCCATCGATGAAACCTGTTGAAAGTGAAGAGAGCCAAAAAAAAATGGTGATTTCACTACAAAAGTGTGAAGATTATTGATAAGTGATGGTTGGTTGATATTGGTTGATGGTTCATTAGTTATTAAACATTGGGATTTACAGTCATTTATGGGCGGGACCAACCACACACATATATATATATATATTTCAGGATGCCAGGATAATTCCAGTAAAACATGGCTAGATATATGCAATAACACTGTACTGTCATGTAATGTAACTAAGCACAATGTCATGTAATGATGTGTAATGTATGTATGCAAGTACATAATAATGTAATGCATAAATACACAATACATATATACTAATATATAATACTGCATGAATAGATTTAGGGGAGATATAACCTGCAACATCCTGTAACTGGAAAGCTTTGTCTTTGAATTTGATTGAAAAAAAAGGTAACACCCCAAATCCAATGATTTATCATCACTTGACCTGTTGGAACTGGGGCAATTTGGGGCAATTTGCAGCCATCCAGGTGCCCGGGCAGTGAAGGGATCCTCGTCCTTGAAGGCAGCGGACTTCTTGTTCACCTGAGGGACTGTTGAGACTGTGTCGTGTTGATGGATATCGCATATACGATCATATAGGTATCGAATGTGGACCATTTATAGATGAGGTACTTATTTAAATTAAGTGAACATGATGATTTTCCATACAGTTATCTTGGTTTACCAGAGGGTACATCAGGGATGGCATGAAAAAAGAACTCCAAGAATTGGGACTGTGGGGAGTAACTTGGGTCACCAAGTGCAATGTCGTCCGAAATCAACTTGAACCTAATCTTGTCCAGTCTTTCCCTAGGAAAGTCAAAAGACTTTGACAGAAAACATGGATTACAGAAAGTGATAGAGACAGTTCCGGCAGCTGTCGTTTCGAATACTGTTCATCTTCACCTTTCCAATGAGTGCGACTCGCATTCAGATTTCCAGAGGCCCTTCCCCAAATTCAAAACTGAAACCCTTCCTCAAACTTGCAGCAAAAACACACACACAATCACACACACACACATATGTATATATATATAGAATTACAGATATATACACATAATTACGTACCATCCAAAGCAGGTGTTCCATGGTTTTCAAATACAGCCAAGTTCTGCGACATCATATGTCACTCAGGTCGACCCGAAACGCGCAACGTCCTCGACGTCCTCTCACTAGCAGCGCTGCAGTCGAGGGACTGAGTAGTTGGTGAGATGCATGTAGGCCTCGAATCAAAGGATAGTGAATGGAACAGCATGCGGGCACCCCGGGCACCCCCAACCCGCTGATGTTTGATGTGTTGTGAGATAGGAGCCCAACAAGTTTCTTAAGCGGCCTCCAATTTAAAACGATTCCAAAAAACACATGACCCACCTGCTCACATCACCTCACATCCACATCCATCCACATCCCAGGTCGCCCAAGCGTCATCGTTGGCATTGGCCGTGCTGGGCGCCTCGTACTTGGCCGTGCAGAAGCGCGCCAGGCCCTCGCGCGACAGGTACGCCACCAGTGGGTCCACGGAGGTGACGACCACGTAGAGACGGAGGTCGAACTTCAGGCCGTCCAACAACAGGGGCTCTGGGAGATATCCTGTGGGAGATCGCCAATGAATGAACCAGGAAATAAGCCACTTAAATAACCACTATATAATTATAATATATTGCTTAGAGCATTGTTTAACCATATGTAACCGAGGTATTTCATATGCTTACTAACTGGGATACACCCCGCATATCCCCGCATGTATCTTTGATCCTTCGGCATCCACCATCATCCACCGTCCAAGTGTCGCTGCGCCAACGCGCCGAAGCCCGCGCCAAAGTGCGGCTTTGCCGACAGCTTCAAGCGAAGATCCGACGCGGTTTGCACCTGGGCCGCTGGGTTGGCCATGAGATCCATGGCAGTGCCATGGTCAAAAGAGGTGGATGTGTTTTTTGTGGTTTATGGTCATCCAAACATTACCCTCTGGTAAACATACAAAAAAACTATGGAAAATCACAAATTTTAATGGGAAAACTCACTATAAATGGTCATTTTCAATAGCTATGTCAAATTACCAGAGGGTATAGATCCCAATGAAATATCCAGAGTGATGATTCCCATCCCAGCTTGGTCGTCCCTTAAGATGAATTTGCTCGGTGCACTAATAAGTGGGTTATATTTCACCATAGTTGCAGGCCTTATCCCAACTTGTGAAGGTTCAGAATATTAAAAATCCATGAGTATACCCTTAATTAACTATTATACCGATATACTGTACACTTTTGTAATCAATTAATCATTTATAGGTGTTATCCCAACTGATAGTCATCTCAGGTTGTAGCCTTACCAGTGGGACTACCAGGTGATAGCCATCTCTCAGGCGCCAGAAAAATGCCATCGCCCTGCGAGCCGCCCTCGGGCTTGACGATCACCGTATCAGACTGGCGCCAGGAAAAGCTGTGCAGAAAATGGTTGGCTCAGAATATTTTTGGGGGGCTTCTTGAGGGGGGTTGCCCTCTGGTAAACCAACGTAACTATGGAAAGTCAACAGTTTTTAATGGGTAAATCCACTAGAAATGGCAATTTTCAATAGCTATGTTAGTTTACCAGAGGTTAAGTGATTGTTTTGACTTGCTGGTTTCATTGTGCGGTTCAATCGGCTGGTTCAGTTGGGTCATTTTTGTCTTTCTTTTTCGCACTCCATCATCTCATCTCAGCAATGTCAACCCTGAAGCAAATGTTGACCCCTGGTTGGCGAAAAAATGGGAGCGACAATCTATGAAGCTATGATGCTTCCACATGAAAACATTTTGTCTAATTCATCAGCCAGGATTAGCGGTATTACTTGGTATTACGGTATTCCCTGATCTTAATCTTGTTACTTCAAATGATTCAAATGCTACTGTTCCACTCTATAACCAGTGTTGAGCCGACCCCTTTCATCCAAGCTCGCAGTTGACCGACATTGGTTCTACATTGAACATGCATGCTAGATGACCACACTAGCCTCAAATACACATAGTCACATAGTTTTCTTCCTGGGCTCTCATATTGCCCAAAAAATACATGAAATCGACATAATATCCACCAACCATTCACCAGGGATCACCAGGGTTCACCAGGGTTCACCTGGGTTCACCTGGGTTCACCTCGATTTCTCCGCCCTATATGCCAAAATGCCCGAATCTCCAGGGAAGGATGGGAATGGGGGTCCCATCAGCTCCTTGTGTTTGTCTAGCCAGGTGGAGAGCTCATCGACTTCGGCTGGGAGCAGCCAACCTCGCTGCGAGACGACGGATTGGCTGGGTCGAATGGGGGATTTCCCCTCTGGTGATTTAGAGGGTTGTGATGGAAAATGGTCCATGTACACATGATATGCAAATGATTTACCTTCTAAATCATGGTGATTCCATATAATATGTTTTATAAATTACATTAAATTACCAAATATCCCAAATCTGTTGTCCATCACATCATGGAAACATTGATCAACAAGGGGATTTGATGATTTCAACTTTTGAGACAAACCCAGAATACATGGCACATGGCTCATGGCTGCATCCCAATGCGCTCTCAAGGCTCCTGCAATGCCATCTTCCCAAAAGAGTCTGTGGGGAACAATCACTGTCAAATTCGGCACACCTTACAGGACTCTCAAAATGTCCGACTGTCCCTCAGTCCTTGTTGGAGGGTCTATAGATCTATAGATTGGGCCTGGATGTATTAGTGCATCATAGTTAAGTTATATCTTAATCTTTATCTGGTTGGTGGTTTTAACCCTCTGAAAAATATTAGTCAGTTAGGCGTATTATTCCCAATATATGGAAACATAAAAAATGTTTGAAACCACCAACCAGTTATCTATACATGTAAAGAATCCCTCCATCCATGCATCTTGCACATATATGTATTTAAACATGTATTTCATTGGATTGGTTTAAGGGAAAATCTACAGGAAAGCCCTATATTTCATGGTAAAAACCATGGTTTCCTGTAGATTTTCCCATCAACCAATCCTTTGAGTATTTGGATGATTTTTTATACACAAAAAAACATACGCATATTCTGTCGAGAACGAACCGAACGAACCGAACGAACCCCGCATATTTCGCGACTCGCGACTCTTGGGCCAGAAGCGAAACTTCTCGGGCCACATCTTCCTGTCCGCTAGCAGAAGGATGGAAATGCTGATATCAACAAAGGAGGAAGGTATGGTACCACCAAATACCACCTATCAGAATCTATGAAATGAGATATGTGCGGCATAGTGGCATATTAGTTGCGATCGATCATATAAGGTTTGAAGAAACTCTTCTCGTCTCAAGTTCCCGGAGTGCCAGTAGTGCGTTTGAAACCACCAGGGTGGGAAAACGATCTGTCAATCAACTTCCCACAGGACAGGTGGAAGGATATGTGGGTTATAAAATGCACAAAAACTCCCGCACTTCACTTCTTGCATATTCCTTACGCAGCTCTAACACCACACATCTTCTGACTGCTGGTTGTTACTCCATCTGAAAAAAAATAAGCTCGTCATGGAGGATCACATTTTTATGGTTGAAACTTGAAATAGAAACTACTTCTACAAAACCAGCCAGAATGTCTAAAAAACATGGGCGCACCATAACTTTAGATCTTCACCACATCACCACACCCTAAACTGCTGCGACATCGCCGTCGTAAAACCGCCGAGGTTCTGTAGCAAACGCAAGGCCAAAGCCATGTTGACCTTGTCCTCGGATCCAAGTCTGATTGGATGGGATGTGGAGAAAGCACTTGCTGGGTTTGAAAAACCCAACTGGTTTCAGTAGCTAGTTGTTGGCTTAAAAACCACAGTAACTTAGCATGGCTAATGGATGTTACAGTAATGATCTAATTAACAGTGGCTAAGTTTGTTTTATAGTGGTTTTTAACTATTGGTTGATGTTGGAAATGTGTCCATTTGCAAATGATTTACAGTACTTTCTAAAATGGTGGTTGTCCAGTTGTCCATAGAAAACTGTTAGAGTACCAGAGAGCAACCCAGCACATTTTGCCAGATTCTACATCAATTGCCTAACAAAACGAAGTAGGTTCATCAACAAATTACCAATTGATGTATCCAGCAAAGGGAACCAAAGTCAACCATCGTTAAACTCCCCCAGCCCAAGTTACTTCAGAAATGCAAACCCAACAGACGTTTTTTTCCATCATCATCCAGTTGATCCTCCAAATTTCAAACCGTTTTGAAATATGTTTCCATCATCCAACAAATCATCCTCCATTAAATCCTCAACCCTACAGAAATGTCATCCCAAAAAAACTCGAAGAACTTCAGAAGTTCAGATGTTCCATGGTTTCCTCAGCATCTGGTTGGTGGTTGACCTACCCCTCTGACAAATATTAGTCAGTTGGGGTTATGAAATTCCCAACTGAATGGAAAGTCATAAAAAACATGTTCCAAACTCCAAACCACCAACCAGATATAGATTTTACCCCCATTAATCAGGTATTAATCACTATTAATCACTATTAACCTGTCCATCCATTTTGGCTCCTATCCCACCAAGGTACGCAGATGCATCCGATGCCCGGGAAGCGGTTCACCCATGCGCTGCTGGGCATCCGTGGCACCTTTTCGGAGCCCGCCGGGTGGTTCAGGCGCTGAAGGAGGCCCTGGCCACTCCAAACGAAGAAGATGGGTGCCTTTCGACGGGTACCGGTCGTGTCCAAGAAGTGAACCGTGAAGTGAACTGCCGGGGATCCCTTGAATCCCTGGTGCCCTGTTTCTGAAGAGAACTCACCATGACTAAGGTGAAGACTCTGTTTTATATATAGTTTTGCGAATTCTAGTTATGATAATTGGATATATAGTTTTAGCCAAACATGTGGATAACTATGGGGGCTTTGAGTGGATACACCTCACCATAGTTACGAAGAGTCTATATGAATGATTCATTGTGAATGTATAAGAATTATGGAGGTGAAGTGAGTTAGAATGTTGGGCGGGGATTTTAAATTTTCTAATGAGGAAAATGGGAACTCAGATCAGCAAGATGAATTAGAATGTGGGTATAGTTGAACCAGAAATAGGGACTGAAACACTCAAACCAAGCAAATTGGGGGGAAGTTCGGCAAATATGATGGTTTATGATGGATACCCAGCCACCATGAACTTCTAGAAATATGTGTAACATTGTATAACATTGTGCAACTATGACAAAGTATTTCCCCCGGATCTTGATGATCTTGTTCATTCTATTCGCAGAAACTGACATCAATTTGGAATTGTAAGAAAAAGGTTACAGTAGTGTACATATCATAGTACCATCAAAAGTGGTTTGGGCAAATGACGTCCAGCCCACAAGATTGGAAGGACTAACCGTTTTTGGCTTTAGGAAGCGGCCTTAGGCAAATGGGGGAGTATATTTAGCCACAAAAAGCCAGCACTCGTATGAGTATACCGTATTGATCTATAGTCTATAACTATCTATATTCATATATATATATAGATTATCTATATTAGTCTATATTCTATGTATGTCTATATCTTTATTATTCTATATTTATATAGATTGGGTGACTCATATCTTATCAAAAGGGCAAGAAAAGCTGCTGCGGCCCAGAACAGCCACCTTATCCTTATTCTTCATTGTCCTTATGAAATGGTCGTAATTGATACTCATGGGAACGGTGGCTGTTATGCGTTATACCTCATTTAATACAGTAACTCATTTTTCACAGTATACCTTAATTTTCAAACACATCAATGGGGGTATACCGGGTATACCAACCAAATCATCCCATTTTTCTGGCTTTTCCATTAACCATCCAGCGAGCTTGGGGTAACCGGCCGGGTAACCCCAGTTATGGATCTGAATCCCGGCTCGGGCCCATGGGGCGCGCCCCACCTGGGTGTTGGAAGGATCCTCAATCCTGGGAGTTTGGAGGCAGCCACTGAAGCCACTAGCCCGCCACCGGCCAGCGGAGATCTCAAACATATCACAGATGATCCCAAACAACCAGGTGATACATATCAAACATATCAAAGAGAGAGAGAGATATATATATAATATGATATATCAAAGATATGGTCCTGGTTTGATATATCACAGGCCCACTGGATATATATATATATATATATATTCATACATGAAACATGTTCCCAAAGATCGGCCAGCATCCCAAAAATCGGCCAGCCAGAATGCCAGGAAAGTTGACAGGACCACCCTTATTTATGACATTGGCTGGTAGGATTGACGCCTTTTTTGGCACCTTGTTTCATCCTTTTTCCTCCGCAATAACCCAAATGCACCATGTCTGGAATATGACTAAATGTACCCCCAGAAAATATCGCAAATGTAGGCAAATATACCCTCTGGTAATTTAATATAACTATGGAACATCACCATTTTTAGTGGATGTTCCCATGAAAAAATGGTGATTTTCCATAGTTATGTTAAATTACCAGAGGGTACCAGACATGGAGCACATGGATAACCCAGCGCATCTGAGAAACAGTTCCCATGAGGAGCCTTCCTCACAAACGATGTCTAACAGGGCTCGGCAGCCTCTCCTCGCTGTCGACGGCAAGGACGAAGGTGGCAAGCCGGTGAAGTTAAAGATGAAATTGATGAAATCAAACATCCAAATGATATATATATATATATATATGTTCTCTTGTTTTTCAACAATCATATGTTAAGGGCATCCCAAGCTTTAATAACATTGAAATTTGAACATTTCCCAGACTTTCGGACTCGAAAAAATATGGGAAACTCTCCTAAGTCTAAACCACAAAGCACTAATGAGAAATGATATCTTTGGTGCCAGTGGATGGCATAATCATCCCCTCACTCCCGTGCACCATTGTGCACCTCCTGAATTTCCCAAGCCAGTGCCAGGAACATGTTCAAACATGTTCCAACCCCTTGCAACTTCAATGTCAAAGGGTGTCAAATGGAATAAATGCACATATATCTCTTCCTCACGTTTGGGGAAACCACCAGCCCAGCACGGCCCTTAGTGTTTGACCCTGGCTGTCCTAAGACAGGCGCTGATGTTCACACCAATCCTTGGCATGACATCTTGGAGTAGGAACCATCGAGCCAACCCAGCAATGTCTCCCACCAAATGTTCCGACTCTGAACTCAAGATGGTTGCATGAATTGACACAATGTAGATTGATACAAATAGACTCTAGACTGAAGAATTCACTTGCACTAATTGATTGAATTGGCCAGAACATGTATGTATTGGGTCAAAGTTAGCATCCCTGAAGTTGATGGTCTAGTAATGTAGTACTGAACATGACCAATCGTGTGGGTCCATTGCGATC
Source organism: Cladocopium goreaui (assembly GCA_947184155.2). Classification (NCBI taxonomy): domain Eukaryota; class Dinophyceae; order Suessiales; family Symbiodiniaceae; genus Cladocopium; species Cladocopium goreaui. The sequence goes on from CAMXCT020001324.1 coordinate 418,554, forward strand.
CAAATGACCCAAACAATTTCATTAACGGAGAAGTCACATGTGTCATTCATTATGTGTGGATGGTTCACACATTTTGCTATTTGGGGATTCTTCAGTATTATAAGAAAACAACCATTTACTTCTGGTTGTTGAGGTTGCAGGTGTTTAATTGAATGATATCAAATGTGTCCCCAATATACTCCACTATACATCATATTTGTTCGCATATATTTCACATTATATCTCACTAACCTTTTTTATATCACTCCAAGGTTCTTCTTCCCCTTCTTCCCCTTCTTCACCTCACCCGTTTGTTCGCTCGCCGGCGTCGCCACTGTACCGGCCGCCATGCGATGCTGAACCAGGTGCCGGATCATCCATTGAATCCTCAAAGCTACGGGCAACGGCTTCAAAAGCGCATGAATCACCTGATGGAATTGTTTTTACAAATTACGCGCCATCAAAAGTGGCGAGCTACTTATGAGCATTGCATGTATGTGTATATATAATTATATATATATGTGTGTGTGTGCATGTTATGCCCACGATGACGGATAATTCCACCAACAACTCCTGGGATATAGCCGATTTTCTTCATGGTAATTGTAGGGAATCAAACATCAAAAAGACTCTCTCTCTCTCTCTCTTGATGTGCAAGTATATATATATATATATGTGTACATCGTGTGGGTGTCACTTCTGGTGGTTTTCACCCCCACCATTTCCCGGGCAATATATTGCTGTTCTTCACAGTCAATCGAGTCAACTGGAATCATCCAGGGTGTCAAGGCCTAAAGTCAGAATAGTTACCCTCCGGTAAACATACAAAAAACTATTGAACATGACCATAGAAATAGTTGATTTACCCATGAAAAATGGTGATTTTCCATAGTTATGTTAGTTTACCGGAGGGTAGAAGCCAAGAACCCGTCCATATCACCAGTGTTTCATGAATATCTGGTTGGTGGTTGACCTACCCCTCTGAAAAATGATGGAGTTCGTCAGTTGGGATGATGACATTCCCAATATATGGGGAAAACATGTTCCAAACCACCAACCAGATATATGGGGTTTACATCCCTCATTCCCTTTGCTTTGTTACACAACCGCCATTTTGGGGGAAAAAAAACTGAGATCACCAACCCACGGGTCCGAACACAGGGCACCCTGAAAAATCCGTACACCGGGGATAAAGAACAACATGGATCATGAGGATGGAATATCCTGGGTATCCTGGCTGACCTCTTGAATTTCAAGTTGACAAACATCAAGGTATAAATATCATGGGTTTCATAACCAAATATATATATATATATATACGTATATATATATATATATTATATTCTCCCCTAAGACACGGTGAAAAGAACTACTAAACAGGGAAGCCTCCAGTAGATCAGTATGGATACAGGAAATTTCTCGTCACAGGATTGTGGGCTTATAGACCCCCATTAGCTAGAAATATAGCCATAAGCATCCATAGACCAAACAGTTAAACTATGTAGATCAAACAACTTAGCTAATTGATGGGGGCACCACCTTGCTCAGAACGGGGTTCCCAGTTCAGGGGTCAGAAATTGTCAACAGTTAGAATATGTTAGAATCCGCAATTGATCTTGGGTAGTATACCCCCAAACAAACATAAATTATACCTTATAACTGGTTGGTGGGATCAACCCCTCTGAAGTATATTAGTCAGTTGGGATTATGAAATTCCCAATATATGGAAAACTAAAAAAAGTTCCAAACCACCAACCAGATAAGCTATATACATTTCTATATCCCATCCATTCAGTTCCCCCAGGGAAAATGATCTGCCAAGGCACGGATCCGGTGGTTCGGAACTGCTTAGGCCTGCCACCATCTCCTGCCAACAGGCTCGGTGGGGCGGGGAAAACCACAACGGTAGTAACTGGGGTATAGGGTATAAAGATATTCAACATGATACAATGTGGTGCCCCTCAGTTATAAGTTGGTTTATAAGCCCCATTAACTATAGTTATATCTACCATAAACCATAGTTATTGGAGTTATAAACCAACTTAGCTAACGAACTGGGGCACCACCTTGTATGAATGATTTGAATCTCCGGAAGTTCTGAGCCCCGAAGGCGGGAGATGTTGGGCTTAGAAGGTAAACTCATCCCAAAATGTGCCAGTTCAACTCTTCGTGGGCTGATCGTCCAAGTGATTCTATATCCCCATCATGATATCCCCTTTAAAGGTATTGTCCCCTTGTTTCACCATTTTTGATGCTCAAATCAACTGATTCAACTGGCAGATCTCCAACTTGTTCCCCACTTACAAGCACCGACACCGCGGCTCCGTCAGCAACGTATCCAGCTGGTTCTCTCGAAAGTAGGGCGCCCAGGCCTCATCTGTCGCATCCGCCTCGGTTCCACTTGGGCGATGGAATCGATGGGGGACACCTCCGACAGATATAAAAAACATGGCACATCATGGCACCGATGCCAGCACTTTGAAGTATCATCTGTGGGATCCCGGCATTTACCAGGTTCCATATGTTCCATGCTGAATTTAGGGACTGTGCACTATATATACTACAGTATATCATAATACATTTGGTGGAACTTAGTGAAATCCCGCAAGATCAACAAGTGACATTCTTACTTGATGTCACAAATTTATGCTGGGTAATAAAAACTTAAACCAATAATAAATCACCATGTCATAATGGCATCCAATATCATCCAATTAAAAAATCACTGTGTCTCATTTTTTTCTTTTAACATGCTAAAACTCATGCTAAAAACAACGCCAAAACCATCTAAAAGCCATGGTTCATGGCAGCCTCATCCGTAATTTCATCCATCTGTAGATGATATATATATATATATATACTGATTTGTGTACCCTCTGGTAAACTAACATAGCGAACTGGAAAACCTCCATCTTACATAGGTAAATCAACTCTAAGATGGCCATTTTCAATAGTTGAGCAGTGTTCAAAACCCAGGTTGGTTGATGATTCTAGGGGATTGTACTATATTATACTACCTTCTATACTGGGGATTATTTCATAATCCAAGAACGGGCAATCCATATTAACCAACCAGTGTAATGAGTATAATGGAATGACATTTTGGGATTTTGAACCACTAATGTCCTTTTGGTAAAAATAGAGGGGCCGGTTTGGTATACCATCTATGACCATCTATCATCATTTACCTGTTCAAGGGCTTTCTGAAGAAACCCCTCTATTAATCAACCAACACATGGGAAAAGGACATCAGTTAAGTTACCAGATGTCCTTTAGACACTGCTGGTTGATGCTGGTTGAGTTACCTACTCAGCAAATGTCCCTCATTGGCGTTTTGACCACTGCTCAGTTCAGTTACCAAAGGCTACCGGTGAACCCGCCAAGTCGCCACCTCACGCAGCCGCCGCACCGCCTCCGTGGCAGAGCCCACGGGCGACCCAGCGGCGACGCCCAGCTCCGTTGCGGACGTGACGTCGGGCGCGGGGACGTCCATGGCGGCTTTGTGGCAAGCTAGCTATAGCTACAAGAAATACTATATAGATACTACTATGGATACTGTAGATACACTAAACATACTATAAGTAGATAATACATGATAATACTATAACTATAACTATGCTATATCATGCTATAGAGTATTTTTGGTGACTTTTGGTTGCTAGCTTGGTGTTTGTGTTTCGTCTCAAGGGGTAGCGTTTTTTTTTAATTCTTTGGAATGTGAAGAAAAGTGCGTTGTTTTTTGAGTAATTCATGGACTTAAGTTAGAGTTTGAAAGCTAGGAGGATGCATATTCACGTCGGTGCTTCATGTTTCTTGGAGAAGTGATGTTTTTGTTGTGCCAAGGACATTACAAAGATCGCTCAAAATGGCAAGGGGCTCCCGAAACGTAGTGGGAAAATCATGATCATGAACAACATTAAACAAAAACATAATGAATCATAATGATACATCATGCACATATCCAACTTGGAGACTTCAGACTGGATCGGATGGTCAATCATGGACCGACTTGTTGGGTTTGAAACGGGTCGAAATCTGGCCCCGGCGCGACATGGAAAGACATGGAAAGGAGGCTGGTGGTGTGATACAGTGTGGTACTTATTATAGTCATGATAAAGGTGGTGGTGATGATCATAGTGATCATGGGCATGGTGATAATTTCTTACCAAATCTATTGCGGCAAGCTTGAATTCGTAAAGTGATTAACATAGAACTATAAGAACGATCTATGTGTGTTTTCTTACTAATTGCTTACTTTGGTCCTAGGTGGGATTTTTCATCATGCTCTAAAATTTCACGTTTCAAATTTTGGGCTCAATATAAGTCATGAACAGCAAAGAAGATTCTCCGAGCAAGGTTACCCTAAACTAACAAAACTCACGCGTAGGTTCTATGTTTCAACCACTGGAGCCGTGGTCAGATTACAGTGATGGAATACCGTATGATCATTCCACCATCATGAGTGATGCCCCAGACTGGTATTTGTATGTACTGGTGACGTTTTAAAGATTTCAAGTCAAATGGAAAAACACATCACATGCTATATAATTCTAAGTCAAACATAATTTAATCGAATGAAGAAATGCCTCAAACATCATCCTTGTCTTCCTGCCGCTCTACAGATCCCGACTAAGGAAACCTCCGGTACCTCCGGACTCGCTCCTTGAGCTGCCGCTTCAGAGGCTCCAAATCCGTCACTGCGGCCGTTTTGCTGATGCTCTGCTCTAAGACCTGGGGCACCCAGGAATGGGCACCCAGGGCTGCCAAGTCGTTGAACTCTTTTGGAGGGATTTGTTTTTTTTGCTCTGCGCGTTCTTTTACGTGAAATTATATGACATTTGATGATTGTTTTTTCCGGGAGATGGTTCATCATCCTGGACTTTGAATGGTTAAATAATCTGAAGGCTCCTGTGACTGGCTGATGAAATCTCCATTCTCTGCGGCCTTCCCCCAAAACCTGAACTGACGTGGAATGCACCCAAAAAATGGCCGTGGGACATGATTTTAGCCCTGCATTTGGTGTGACGGGCTTCCAGCCCGCAGGGCCATCGGCGGACCTTCAATACCTCTTCAGCAGATTGAAGCTGTGCCATCTCTGCCTGTCAAGTTGTCTGGAGTCTTGGGGGCGCATTTGTATTAGAAATTTGAGGTTTCCTAAAATGGATCGATTAAAATGGGGGAAAATATATCCAAAAGTAAACCATTTTAGTATTGAAACCTATGGTTCTGCGGGTTCCACATTTCAAGAAAAACCCTTCATAGAATCAATTAGATGGATAAGGACATTTTTTCCTAAAGGTCTTCGATGTACCATGTCTTTGCTAATCATAACCACATCTTGTTGACAAAATCTGCAATGTTCAACCAAAGTCCTTAAGGCAGCAGCTGGATCAAGAAAGATGCCAAGAGCTTCTGAATGTTGCTCCCAACACGCATGATACTGGGTGAACTTGGGAAACACATGTGTATAAAGATATAAAGGGTGACCCAGTAAAACCGTAAAACAAGAATGTGTCTTCTTTCAGGCAATCTTTTTGGGTGTTTCTCCAAGTGGGGCTCCCCTTAGCTAATTGAGTGGGGCACCACCTTGTGTTTCTTTGGTTATATCATGTTATATCATAATTATATCCCACAAAATCACATGTTTTTCTAAGTTCAGCCTCCGACGAATATCCCACTGTACCAGCTCCGAAATAGAGAAGTTGGACATAGTTGGACACCTAGGAATGATGGATAACTACTGGCTGGTGGTTTTAACATGTGTTAACCATCTTGAAAACTATGAGATCGTCAATGGGAAGGATGACATCCCATATGGAAAATAAAAGTCATGTTCCAAACCACCAACCAGACTATTGTAGATACAGTACCATCCTGCAGCATCCTGGATCGTGAATCCCATGTTTTCCATCGCAAATTCCCACCAGGACGAGTGCCCGCAAGCGCCCTAGGTTGGGGGGTTGCAGACTTGTGTTCGTCTCTCACCTGAAGAAGGGGCACCAATCAATTGTGAAACCCTATGGGCCATTGCAATCCCATTGAAAATTCAATTGAAAATCCAATTGAAAATCCCATGTGAATCCCAAAAACAACCCTGACAATCCAATTGAATTTCATCAAAATACAATTGAATTTCATCAAAATCTCATTGAAATTCATCAAGATCCCATTGGAATCCCGGGCACCTTGGTTTCCACATAGCCGCCAATCTCCAGGACCTGCTCCTCAAGTCTTCGGAAGGCCGCCGCCTGGACCGCAACGCAACGCTAGCCATGTGGACTTCTCATGGATACCGTACCTTTTACTGGGCATATCTCTCTCTCTCTATATATATATATATGTATATGTATATGTATATGTATATGTATATATATATATATAATATACATACACTTAAAGTCATCCTTAAGTGGATAGAATATGCAGTGTTCAACCATATTCTCCATTTTAGTGACGATTTTGTGAAATTGCCATATTCTGTCTACTGCAAAATGCCTCTATATTTTGTGGACACACATGTGTATGTATATTGATCTATCTATCTATCTATCTATCTACCTATCTATCTATCTATCTATCTATCTATCCATCTATCTATCTATTTATGTATATTCATATTATACATTACATACATAGTTACATGCACATGGTCCATGGTAACTAACGGTTTCGAAAATAGTTACACATCCATGTATATCGGGCAACTATGAGTAAACAGGTCTTTTACCGACCCTGGGTTCACAATAAAAAGTCAATGATAGTCGGATGGTCATTACTATTGACCATGGTCGCAAACCCTTTGCATAAATACGATATATGCTTATCATTAATTAGTGATCAGTGATCATTGATTATAATACTAACCATGATACGGTATCAGCATCACCATTTACAACCATGGCCCTTAACAATGTATCAGTTCTACTGCTTCTAGTCCAGATAAATGTCAGTTATCCATGAGAACCTCAAGTGGCTATACGTGGCTTCACCTGGTAATCGAACCTGGCAATGGACAATCCCAATTTGTAATGATATTTTCCCGTTAAGATATGTTCGTGTTTTTCTATATAATCCTATACTGGTTGGTGGTTTCAGCTCCTCTGAAAAATATGAAAGTCAGTTGGGATGATGGCATTTTCAATATATGGAAAGTCATAATCCAGTCATGTTCCAGTCACCACCAACCAGTATAAAAACAACCAGTGAATTGCAGAATTTAGATCAGATTTTTCCCATGAAAACCCGAGGATTGAGGATTTCCAAGCCTGGCATCCTTGAGAACCCGCAGAACTCGCGTGCCTCGGCTTTCCGCTCAATGGCTTGGAAGGCCTGAGGGCAGCTTAGGGCTGACAAAAAAGTGGATAATTGTCGTTCTGGCAATCATGATTAATAGTATATTTAGTATTATAACAGAATTATAACTGACAGAGTATTTTGATAATAGTATAAGTTTCTGACAATTGATAATTGGCCATTATAATTGTGTTATACTGTAGTATTGTAGTATTAATAGCCATATTGATAATAACTGGCCAATGCATACATGATTGGTCAAAACTACTCATGAAATGTTGGTTTGAACATATTAAAGATTGAACATCTTTTGCTTCCGGGGATTCTTCACAATATCCTTTTTTCCCAATTTCCCTGAAAGAAGTCATTATGATAACCAATCAACAAGAGTAACACTTTGATGGGCCATGGATAACTAGTGAGTAAATGGATTATAATTGGGATATATATATATATATAGTGCCTATTTAAAGCCCACTTACTAACCAGGAATCGCTAATTCCATGGTAAATCTAAGTACAGTACCCTTCGGTAATCCTAGTTACCCTAGTTATTGGCAGGCGGTTAATACGGCGCCCTGTGAGGGTGTGTCGAATTTTGATATTTATTTTTTTGGATAAATGGAGTCGTATCAACTGCCTGCCGTAGTGTGGGGGGGTGGGGGCATGGGAGGGTGGGGTGGGTGGGGCTAATAACGTTCATGTACACTTGCGTAACACATGGAATGCTACGCTGTGCTAGGTTCGTGTACACTTGCCTAACACATGGAATGCTATGCTGTGCTACGTGCATGTACACTTGCGGACTTGCGTAACACTTGGAATGCTACGCTGTGCTAGGTTCATGTACACTTGCGTAACACATGGAATTCTACGCTGTGCTAAATTCATGAACACTTGCGTAACACAACAGTTGGACTCCACTTAGCGGCACTTAAACAAGTGGCGCTCTCAAAGTTTGCAGCAGAATATTATAAATTTGGCTTTAAATGCCATGCGTTACAAATGGGCATACTCCTACATGTGGAGACAATGCCAAGTGTGAAAACAATTTGGCTTTAAGAAACCTGAGCAACATTCTGTGGCGCTGATGTTGAAAAAGAACTTGCTGAAGCGGCTGTTGATCTTAAAACCTGAAAACTTGAAAATTCTAATGTTTTTTAAACCCTTCGACGATAAAATTGATATTTCACTGTGGCGAAATGCCAATGTTTACTGTCAAGTCATGCGCCTGCCATCGAAAAATCAACATGGACTTTGCTCTCCATTTGAGATTAACCTCTCAAATGTCCCACAAATACCACGTGTCTGTCTTTTCACAAAGAATCAATGAAATTGAAATCGACAACCTCTCACAGGGCGCCATATCAACCGCCTACCTAGTTATTGGAGTTATAAACCAAGCTATCATGAAAATCATGACTCAGCACCCATGAAATCCCAATTGTTGGTGGGTGAACTCACCATTTTCCCCAATGTTTTCCCCAAGGTTTTCCACCAAGTCCCTGGCCCAGGGCACCCAGCTCCCGCCTTTGTGAGCCGCTCCTCCAGGTGATCCACGCGTCCGCTGCCCGCAGTGCCTTGCAGCTCACCACCTGGCGCGGCTTGAGGGGGGACAGCCGGTGTAGGATGTGTAGGATGGGACTTGTTAGGGATTTTTTTCCCATCCATTTTTTAAAGATAATAATTATGGGCTAAATTGGTGACAGGCATTCTTCATTTTTGGGAATTCATATGGGCTAAATGCAGGAAACATCGTAAAACTATCCGTTTTTGGGATTGTAAATCATCAAGTCTTGATAATTAGCGTCCCCCGAACTGACAGTTTGACCCTGAGAATCAACAAAAAATTGCGGTCTGGGTAACACGCCAGACAAGGGGATGATGCAGGGTCGCATCGGTCATGGAAAATCCACCATAGCAGTTGATAAAGCGCTCACGAATTTGGACAGTGAAATGCCTAGAACTCAGTTCTGACCGAGCGGAACTCCGATTGTTTGGAGGCTGAGAACCTCTCAACTCCGATTCACGGGGCAGCTCTCTGTGTATCTTGCCAATCTCATGGTAACATAAGTTCATCTATACCTACCCATGTGAGAACATTGGGGAAAGAACTTGAAACACGATCTGGACAGTAGTCTAAATTTCTTCCGATATAGAGCCATATGTTCATATTTTCATCTATCTATTTTTCCAAAAGAATTTGGCATATTCATGGTCACACCCACAGCACTCTTCCTCCATGACCCCACAAGAGTCGCTAAGCAGGTCAACAACTAGCGGCCGCTAGAGGGCAAACCCTGGCGATACCAACTTGCCACGGATATCAAGCATCCAACACATAGTCAATTTGTTTTTTCAAAGATGAATATGATGAATATGATACTACAAAACCACTAGGCCTGACTTCTGTTATTCTTGGCTTTGAACAGGTAGAAATAATGAAAACATATGAAAACTACCCATGGATCGCCATCAACTCATGGTTGGCCGATGGGGTGAGATTGGTGCTGTGAGATCGCCATCAGAATGGAAGCTCCAACATCCACAGAAGCTGCCAGCCATGATTTGTTTCACCATTGGACCTCCAAGAGTTCCCCTTTTTGGGTTTACCCCATCCAAACGAACCGCTGCCGCTAGGCCTAGGGTGTCAATCTTCTGCACCGTGGATTGCATGAACCTGAGTTCATTATGAGCCCAGAAACTTTAAGTGGAAACATGCTGAAAGTCGTATACCCAAAATGGCAATTTTCCCCCGCTCCAAATATCCCCTCACTAGGTGTAGGGATGCGGCAATTCCCAAAAACACTTCAAATTATGGTCACCGACACCATTATGGAAAAAAATAAAACGTTCAACTTAGACAGGCGGCGCCTGCGTCCGATTTTTCCATAATTGGATTTTTCCCCATGAGGGTTCAAAATATCCCGGAAGTGATCCGAACCTTTTTTTCCATAATTCTTGGAGGTGGCCATTATTTCCATAATTGATTTTTCCTGTGAAATCAGGGGGCTAGGGCAGATTGACCGGTTTTTCCATAATTATTTTTTCCATAATTAATGTTTGGGGCTCCACCTGTTGGACATGTCATGGATCCACAATTCAAACCCGTTTTTTTTTGGGGTTATGGAAATATGTATGCAAATGCAAGTATGTAGTATCAACCCAATTGGTGGCTTGGCAAAAGGAAACATCCAGATATTATGTATATCAATGGCAGGCTTTAGGGGCATATACCAGATCTTTAGACACATATTTTCTATAATTCAATATTCCCCCTTAAAATGCATTCAAATTGCGAACATCACATGATATTATGTATCAATGGAAGACTTAGGGGCATATACCAGATCTTTAGACACATATTTTCTATAATTCAATATTCCCCCTTAAAATGCATTCAAATCGCGCATCGATGGACATACAGTCACCGACAGAATTATGGAAACAAATTATGGAAACAATAATTATGCAAAAAAAAGGTTCGTAACTTTTCTATCATAGACAGGCGGCGCCTGTAAATTGAAACGTTTTTTTTCCATAATTCTGTCGGTGACTGTAACCAGTCTCAGGAGGTCTTTGGAATTTCGTGTGCTGCTTGTCAGATTTGATCTGCTTCGCCCCAAAGTCAATAAGCCAAGGGTCCATTCATCATATTCATCGCGGGTTACAATGTATACTGCTGTAATTAATATACTGTATTATGTTAAATCAAAGTGCAATCTGTATACTGTGCCTATCCCCGTTGTCAGGGTCCAGATTCTTGCTGGATATCACGCCCGCTTTCAAGTCCATCTTGATACACAGAGGTTCCAAGAATTCCACGCCTGCGTGGCCAAGATCTGGGGGGTAATCCGAAAAATGGCTTCAGCCAGAGGCCAGGCCGCTTAAAGGCATGGCTTCGAACTGTAAGAACATCTGAGAATTCAGCATGGTTGATGTACTTCTGGCGCATTTGAGCCGAAGACTTGTTTGTACTCCACTGGTTCTCGGCTTTGGCTTCTGTCGCAGAGTTCTTTAGTTTCAGACACCTGAGTTGTAGTTTCGGACTTGCGCATTTTATTTTCCGAAGAACATGTTCTAGTTTTCGACCAGATGTTTCTAGTTGCTGACGCGCAGGGTTTTAGTTTCTGACGCGCCGTTTTTAGTTTCCGATTCATTGTTTCTGACGCGTGGGTAGTTTCCGGCACGGTTTGTTCATGGTATATAGACCCTTTAATCGAACTGTGAGACTAATCTCCTGTAGGTCCAGAAATAAACTGATTCCCCTTCTTCTATCAGATTAGGTGGTGTAAAACATCCACCATTGGAGGTCAATGGCCTTGGGCCTACCACTGAAAATCAGCTGGGACCCTGCCAAGAGACTCTTGGGCATCACGATCTAACCTTGGCTCTGGCTGTCGAGGATCCAAACTATCCACCACGTTTACCTTTATTTGTTCAACTATTTCAATTTATTTTCAAATGGTTGGTTTTCATCAATCAAACATGGTCTAAAACATAGTCTTTATTTATTTTTAAATAAATATTATGTGATATGTATATATAGTATAATATATATATATATACATTATATATATATATACGATATAGATATATGTATGATGGTGACACATATGTTCACCTTCTGCCACATTTTCGGTGCAGCGATTTTTTCCTGCCGCCAAGGTGACTGGTCGATCTTTTGGGCCATGCCGTGACCCAAGTGGTTCAGCTGCTGTTTCAACCTCAGATGCACTGAAGGATACAAGGATCAAGGTTGAATGGACTCAAGGGGATCAACAAGGACGAAGGGTTAAACAGCTTCCCTAGTCCTTCATACCGGCACCCTTCATGGATCGAAGAAACCATGTGGTTTGGGTCAATGGTGGGTATAGCGGTATAGCTAGATAGTGCTTTTATAACTAGTTTGATGGGTTAATGCTGGATATATCTTCAGGGCAATAGGCTTATAAACATGTTGAACTAGAAGGGGGGCTGATGTTGCAGGAAACAATCAAATTCCGATGATTCACCATGTTCAATGGATTGGTTAACTAGGGGGAAATTCAGCAAGCCAATAATTCTAAGGACTCAATGGATTGGTTCAAGGATAAGCATGCAGAACTCCCCTTTTGGTCTACCAGCAACGTACCATTGGTCCATGGGCTTACGATTTTTAAGCGAAACAAAAATCACTCCGCATTTTTGGTGGTGACACAAGATCAACTATCACCTCCCACTGGCAGGAAGGGGACCAAACTAACCCAAGATAGAACCAATAGCACCTCAAACGTGCGACAACTCCAAGCTAAAGATGACCATTTGCCGGTAAACGCAGCGTCCAAAGCTGATTGTGTTGGATCCCAAAACAGGAAAATTCAGGACGACATGTTTTTCTCGATTTCATGGCGGCACAAATGAAAATAAAATAAATATGATTATATAAAAATCGCAGGGCTGTTGCTGGTCCATACCAAATATCACACATTGGTCAGTTCCCAGGAACTCTCCCACGTGGGGTTGAAGCAATATCTGGAGTTCGGCACCCAATACTTCACCCAATCCTAACCATCCTAGGAATGGATCAACTGCTCCGACTGCAGTTCTGTGGCTACTTTTTTGCCCCGGTGTCAACTATCATCTGATTTTGACACTGAACCCTGCCCCACTGTTTTCCACATGGGTGGGAAGCCCTGTACCGCGTCGTACCGTACCACAACTGTTGCTGTTCTTCACCATGCCCACTTCGCTTTTGAAACAAATTGCTGGTATGTAGCCAAGCGGAAATCATCATTCCAAACAAACATGACTTTCACACATATTCTATGAATTGATTTGGTAATAGATTTAAGACTGAAACATCCTGAAACCACTTCCTTTCATATCTCCAGTTTTCTGCTTGGCTAATCTCCCAATGAATGGTACTAGCGAACCCTGCGATGCGCCAAGAACTGCAAGGCCTATGACTCAACCGTTCTCCAGTTCGGAAAAGGATTCCCACGTTGTGTCGGGGGTCTGGGTGAATTGCCACAACTCAAAAGTATGAATAAAGGCAATTCATGGATCCCTACTTTGGTCATTCAATCCGGGAAACCACCAATATCCGTGGGGAAAACCACAATCAAAAGTAGGGTTTATGCATTTTCTGTGGTTTCCCTACCCAGACTGTTCGCACCAAATTCACCCAGACTTGTGAGTACCCAATCTTTGTGAGTTTTTATGTCCAACGGTGCCGCATCCGCCATTTCAAATGCCCACGGTGGATCAAATGAATTCAATGAATATCGACCCTGAAAAAATCATGGTTCAGTGACCAAACTGCCCTACACATGATAGGTGCGACCTCCCACTGAAGGGTTGACGGACTCCACAAGACTCCACGCTTCACCGGAGTTTCACACCGATCCTCGGCAAAGTTGTGGCCAGTGCCGAAGCCTATGGGACTAGGACGGAGGCAGTACCATCTGCAACCATCAACCACCAACCATGTTGTTCCACGCTGGGCAAAACCCCTGGACCTCTCCAATTGGTTGGCTGTTGTTGACATGATCTTTCAAATAGTGCTGAACTTGTTTTGTCCGATAGTGACTTATGATTAAGATATATGAAGATCTATGAGAGAGGTCTATGGATTGGCCGGTTCAACCATATGATTGGCCGGTTTAACGTATTTGGTGCCATCCATCTTGGCCTGGGATCAGTTGGACATGCAATGCGATCAATTGATCTTTGTTGACTCACCCCGCTTCATGTTTGATTGAAATCACCATAAATCACCAATGGTGGCTGCTGAGAGCTCCGCGTTTTGTCTACATCATCTGCATCAGCTTTTGGTTACATGTTGCATCAAATTATCGTAAATTATCATATTACATCATAGTTTGTGAAGTAAGTTGCGTTGAAGCAACCATGAAGTAGCTTGTGATTTGCAATGATTCTGGTAGAACTGTGGAACTGGTGACTTTGTTTCGTTGAAATTTTCTGGAAGTCTGGATTGGCCATATTGGATTGACCAGTTATACCACCCCCATTTAGCACATCAATGATATAAATCATGCTAAAACCAGATCATGATTTATACAATATCATGCCAAGCCATGTTATATATACTCATGTATAAAGCATGTTGTGGTGGGTTTTGTCCCCACCATTCCTTGGCCAAAATCATGTTGTTGAGGTGAATCCACCCCAGGCACCTTCCGCATTTCTGCAGCTAAGACTCGACTTGCCAGCTTTGATGTCGTACTCCGCCGTGGCAGAATCCACACTGCACAACACCTGGAGCGAGGTGTTGAACATGTGGGATTCAACAATGGCCATGGTTGGTCACAACCCGGTGCCCGGATGGCTACAAGTAAAACAGCTGTTTTATGGATGGTTATTCCCCCAAACATGATAGGTTTGGACCCATCCCCACATTGGTATATGGGTTTGTCTGAAAATGGGAATCACACACTTTGAGGCCATTTCAGATATTTAGGGACAGTTTGGCAGGGACCATGGTGATAAGCCATTGGTTTTGACAAAATTGACCAACATCTACTGAATGATTTCTCGAAGGGATCTTGAGGGTTTAATGTCTGCTTGAGGAAGCCAAAAGACAAATGGTTTCTCACAAAAAGGTCCCATTAGACCCAACCCAATGCAGCAAACACATTTTTTTGGCAGCCCGACGAAATACTAAAAATCTAAAAAGTGAAAAAGAAACAAGCCTTCATACATGCAAACATATGTATATTTTAAATATGTATGTATCTAACAAGACTATATAGTCGATCTACATTCAATATTGGATGCCATTTGAAAATTCCCTAAACATGTAGAATACTGATTCAAACCTTTATGCCTTTGCGGTTTGCCTTCAATCTTGCAAGTTCCATCGTTCACGCCTCATCACGCTCGAGATACTCAAACTTAGCACGGGCCACTCCGGCAGTCCAATCGATGACAGGGGGCCTAGCTGCTCGACACATTTCAACCATTGGGATCTCAGCTATTGCAGCAGTGGCCAACATTGGTGAAAATGAACATTAAACCATCAAACACATCACATACCTGTCAAACATGGGGTTTCATCCAGATATGACAGATTGACCAGCCAATCTTATTGGGTTGTTTCTTGTCAAATTTAGTTCCTTGCATACATATATATAATATAAGCAAATTGTCATTATTGCAGTTGTCAGATATTTTGAAGAGATGGGCTGAGATGGGCTAAATATCTGACAACTACAATAAAATCAATAAATACTTGATATGTTGTAGTTGCTTGGCCAATTTTTTTTTTTAAAAAAACGCATGTTTGGGGCTGAGATGGCCTGAGTTACCTTACCAGCCATCATGACCGGCTGGGACGTCGCTGCGAGGTGAATATCATTCATCGCCTGCCTGCTCCTCCTGAAATGCTCCTCTAATGGGGCCGTTCATTGATTAAAACATGCAATTTGTGCTTTAATTTGTTTACCACATGGGTGAATAATATTGAATAATGACGTAAACAAAGAAACACGTGCTTGGTGTTTTTGCATCGGACGTTGGCGCGCACATCATTCAATGAATTTGATGGAATTTGCTATGTGCTGAACTACATGTTGTCGTATAGCTGAGATTCAATATAGAATGGACCGACAAGCACTTTGCCGACTTCCAAGTTTTGATCAAGCCACCCACTAAGCTTCAGGAACTCTTGCCAATTGTCAGGACTTCTGTCCTGCATGGCAAACATGTCTATCATGACGCTGTCCCTTCTACTGCATCCAGTCCCTCCAACGTTCATCATGGTTAAACTAAAGTGATTTAAAGTGTAGACTGAAACTTGCGAAATTCCAGGTGTTATATAAGCATTGTTAATGTCTTGAAGGTTCTGGCGGATCAAAACTCCATTCCAAATGACGCAAAAAACGTGACAGAGGGGAGCACGGAAAAGGTGAAGCGCAACCCAAATAGATGTATACAAAAACACATGATGTGTATACATATATATATATTTGCAAATAGCTCCGACAACTCCACCATTCATGACTATAACTATGCATCACTATCATGTGTCTACGCATATCTACGTACAATCATACATTTGTTGTATCTGTATCTATACTTTATATGTGCAGAGATAGAGATTGATAGAGAGTAGGTATTCTACTTTTTGTTTCTTCCTCGGGATATGGCACATACCTCCAACGTCAGCCACTCGCCGAGCGAATCCCAGAGGGGTCCTTGGGAGTGCACCATGCGCGCGCAACGGATTCTAAGAGCTCCTAGCGAGTCTGGGCTGTCAAGGAACCATAAAAAAAATGAATAGTGAAACTTGACGGACTATGAATCTGACAATGATTGGTGGTAACTGAGAATGAAAAGTGACTTATCCCTTATTTTTTTAAAGATGCCATTTGCCGCCAGTAATTTGTTGATGAAAACGCTATGAATTATTGGGGGCTACCGGGCTACCACTGACAATCCACCATACATTTCAACCACAATGTATGTTTTGTTCATCAACCATTAAAGTTCACCGAAGTTGGGCATTCCTTTAATGACTGATGAAAACATATTCCTTTATTTCAAATACTTCAATTGCGTTTTGTTGATCGACCATTTTCACAATGATATCAACCAATGATTCTTTTGGGGATTGCTTTCTGCCCTGTGACTAAAGAATCATTGGCGTTCAATGGCTCAGGGTGCTCCCAACACACCAAACACGTACAAGGGTGGCTGGCAAATCTTGGGTAAATATACAACGGTCAATGGTCAAATGACAAGTTCAATATATATATATATACTGTAAAAAAATATATATATGTATGTATATATATATGTGTGTGCATCCATCAACAAAAAGGCTATCATTTACCGAAAAGATTTGGGCGATGTCATTCAATTGATAAACATGCCCAAAGCCGTTTTTTTGCACTAAAGAAAAGGCAGCGATAGACAGCGTCACTGTTTGTTTTCCATCACCACTCCACCATATCAATTTGAACATCCAATTTGTCAATTTCAGCACCAGCTTCATATTAATCCAGAAACATATTCCCTGATACATGACCATCTACTGGGACGCTCTCCTGAATGGCCTTGCCATCTGTCTCCACCACCGAAGCTTCGGTGAGAACTTCCGACATGGCCACGGCAACACGCAAGGAACATGGACCAGGATCATACACGCGGTTCCATCTGATCATGATGGATGAACATGAATGAATATAAGAAAGGGCTGGAATCCTGCATTTTTTTCGAAGAATAAACCACAAAAAAAAATCTCTATCTGCCCAGCAGTGTTTTCAAATGCTGAACGACCTAAAACGGGGGAATGGCAAGGCGGGGGCTTTCTGGTTGTTTGGCCGCGCGAAGGGAATTCCAAGCACTTAAACGGGGTGTTGGCTTGACATAACTTAACCAGTTTGAATGTGAAAACTAAACCCGCGAGAAAAAAACAACTTCCCAGTTAGAAATTCACCCTGATTCTGATTTATATTTGAGACCATGAGCCAACTCGGCACCCATGGAAACTCCATCGGATCATTCAACGATTCAAGCGGCTGAGCAATGTCTTGCTGCTCCGCCTTTTGCATGAGCAGTGCACGCTGATCCCCCACCTGCTGTCAGGAGCGGAGCCGTTGATATGGCTATAGTAATAATGTGTGATGGGGATTAATAAGGATTAATGGGGATTAATGGTGTTTAATTTAATGGTGTTTTTAATGGGGATTCAAGATCATATGACCCTCTGATTGTTCAACATAGCTATGGAAACCATGGCCCATCATGGCCCATTCGCAAATGATGTGTGATGATTTTCCCATTGAAGATGGTGATTGCCCATAGCTGCGTGAAATAACCAGAGGGTAAAGCTAATCTCAGAAGTCCCATAAAGGTTGATATCGAAATAAGATCCCCCCCCTCCCCCAAAAAACATGGTTAATCATCATGCTCCCTCTTAAAACAATCAGTTTGGGGGAGATGCCCTTGCCCTTTCTTGAGACAGACCCATGAAACCTTTCTTCAATGCAGGTGGGAAAACTATCCTTCGTTCATGAGAAAGTGATGGTTTACTCTGTCTATAAATCATGGCCAATCTTAGATAACCTGTAAAAAAATTCTTTTCTTAGCTGGTGAACGTAGATAATCCCATTGATACCAAAAGACTAGAGGATTACAATCAACTACCCATCTAAGATTGACCTAGAAATGGGTATCAAGATGGAAATTATCTAACAACCAACTAGAATGATTTACAGGATTATGGACTTCTATAAATGCAGACTTATACGATCATACTACCATATCAATTTATGCGGCGTTCTTAACTCAACCAATTACTTCAACCAATTATGTACATATATATATATAATATATATAAATGATCGACAATGATCAGTGGAAATGCATTTGTCCCCAAATGGGTTGCATACGAATAATTATGGTTCTTTTGGTGTAGAAAACCATTCTCCACCGTCAAATTTGAGGCTATACTGGTTCAACACACGCAACCAGGGGTTCACCTACGAAAATTGGGATGACTTACAGCGATTGGATTCAACCACGGATTTCCAAATATGGGATGTACTCCCACCCCCTAATATCAAATACCCTCTGGTAAACTAACATAACCATGGAAAATCACAATTTTTAATGGGTAAATCCACTATTTCTATGGCAATTTTCAATAGCTATTTTGACATAACCAGAGGGTACTCCTGATGAGGAATCCTTTAGATCAATTGCTACTGGAGAGTAAGAACCTGCATGGAATTTCTCCGCACATATGGGTATATAACCATCAAACATGATGATTATTATGACCCCCAATGGTGATGTTACAATCTAACGCAGGGATTTCAACCAATGAATCATGAAGATAGGTTATGCCCAGAGATGGTGGTAGACGCCTTTATCAACACTAGCTCTAATAACCCAATCTAAACATATGTGTTTATCATTCATAAGCAATATATATACATATATATGTTATATAAGCTGCTTATACTTGGCACCCATCTAATTAGGTCATTCAAAGTCTAGCTTTACATCGCAATACAACTCTATTAAACCAGAACATTTAGTTTTGACTAGGGACTTGCCATGTTGATAGTGAACTGTATTAGAATGCGTTTAAACTCTTAGTAGATGGTAATCCCAAATGAGCAATGTCTCTGTGGTCCTTTTACATTGACTGTCTAATAGGGATTCCCAGCTCATTTTTAATCCCAACAAGAAATATCATGTCCAACAATTACTGTTATAATAAGCAAAAGTCATAAATAATTTATCATTACCGTTGTTATCATATAATATAACAATTACATATAGGTTATTACTGGGTAGTATGGTAGTATAGGGCAAGTGGTTGGTTACCACGCTATTTAATTTTTAATTAGCAATGGTTGATACTAAGCAAAGACATAAATTCATCTGTTTACACTCCTCTGATCATTATTCTGGGTAAGTTATAACAACTCACTAACCTGAATAGTTTGGTAAATTATAATTATCACAATTATCCAGTAATTAGACTTTATATCCACTATTATCCCACAATATACCACCATTAATCTCCATCTGGTTGGTGGTATACCTACCCCTCTGAAAAATGATGGAGTTCGTCATTTGGGATCATGACATTCCCAATATATGGAAAGTCATGTTCCAAACCACCAATCAGCCATTATAACCATAAGGTGATCCCTTCGACTCATCTTCCAGGAATCGCCTCCTTGGATAACTTCTCGATGTGTGCGGCCATCCTTGGAGATGGCGCCAGGCTTTTTCAAAAGGTGCGACGAAACACGGGTGATTCTTCACCAAGGCAAAAGGGAGTTATAGGGATTTAAAAGGATTTATAAGTTCTTATAGCTGATTTGCAGTGGCCAACTCAGTAACTAGCCTAAGTACTCGATTTGAATGTTATATGAATATATATAATTATATATATATATATATGTATAGGTATCATAATCTATAGTTCGTGGGAGTCAACTGGGGTTGCAAACTCTATAGTTCGTGGGAGTCAACTGGGGTTGCAAACTAGAAAACATATTTAACTGCGGGTTCATTTTGCAAGCAGGTTCGTGCTCATGTCTGCAAACTGAGCCCCATATGGATCCATATGGTGGATTTGACAGCACTATAAAAACAACTTCTCCATCTTGTGATATAATATATATATAATATATTTAGTGGATAAATCAAGAACAGGTCCCTTCAACAATAAATAGACTCAATTAGACTCAAATAGATCCAGCTTAAGATTCGATTGTTTTTTTCCCAACAACTCCTTTTCCCGTTGGAGACAACAAGAAAAACAACATCTTATTGCCGTTTATCAATGGGAAAAAACATAAGGCGTTTTGCCATGTGTTTCTCCCGATCATATTCTTGTTGGAGACTTCAAGTTCGCTGCTGAGCTGCTGCTCGATTCTGGGCCCCAGCAAACTGAGGCCATGGAGCATGTCGTCCATGGCCCTGTACGGATGTGCGAAAAACATACCCAGGTACCTAATTTGTAACATCCAGCTCAACGCAGAAAATATACAGAGACAGGGAAAATAAGGAGTAAATGACAGATTGTAAAAAAAAAAACATGTTTGACCAAAACACACAGATACAGCTGCGATATGCCTAACCAACACGTGGTGTTCACAGGATATGATATACTGTCATGCTATCATGGACGACTGGCTCTCTATAGACCCCAAAAGATATGTATATATATATGAGATATGTATATTAATGAATGTTCATTAAGATAGCTTTAACCGGGAAAACAGGACAGACTCTGGACTAGCCTAAAGAATCCTTGCAATTCGATACAGCGAAAGGCAGGTGCAAAAAGTCTGCCCTTTTCTTGAGCCATGTGCAAACGGTCATCCTTGTGCAGGGGCCATGCAATGAACGGTCGTCCAACAAGCATGCCAGTCCTACAGTAGACAGCACTTCTTGATTTGTGCATGTCATTCTTTGAAAACGGCACCACACTCCCCCAATGTTGCTAGGTGCAACATTTTCGGTGGCCGTAGCAAAATGCCAGACCAAAGCTTCGTTGGCTGGTCTTATAAAAGGAAAAGAGCCCTGCTACATGTCCTCCTCTTCATTCTCGGGAGTCTCGGCAGCGCCCTCGTTCTCATCTTCGGACACCAAGGAGTAGTCGTCGGTGGTGTTCCCCTCAGACTCCAAGGCCTCCTCTTGAAAGCTCTCAGCTTCCTCCAAGCCCTCCGGGGGTGGGTCCAAGCGCCGTTCGGCCTGGTACGGAGTGCCCAGTGCCTTGGCGACCAAGGTGGGCTGTTTCGCCCATGCTCCAGCCACGGACCCCCGCGGGGTAATCAGCCCCGGGTCCCCTCTCGTGGCCCAATCTCCAGGGATCACCGTAGAGCTCGAGGATGCCAAGCCACCTGGGTTCTGCTCCGGCGGTCGCATTGCCATCCGCAAAGAAGCCAGCAGCGGATTTCCACCAGGTCGATCTCCAGCTCCAGTTGGAATGACCCCCATAGGTCCTGCCCCCATCGACATAGATCCGGCCGAAGTCATCTGGCCCACCTCTCGATCATCAATTGGCCCACCAGTGCCCATCGCAGCTCGTCCACGAGGTCCAGGTCCAGGGCGGCCACGAGGACGATCTCCTTCAGCTCCTGCAGGGGCCTGGTACCGGCCTGTCTTCGGAGTTGGCCTGCAGTACCCATCAGCCTTTGGCCACGGTGCCGCTCCAGCTCCAGGTGGCGGGTAGGCGCTTGACATACCGCCCTGCTTCGCCATTGGTGGCAAAGGGCCCTCATCACTCCAGGTCACTATGTCAGGTCGGATTCGAGGGAGACCTGAGCTGTTGCCTCCGGCTTGATCCCCTTCTCGCACCCGGAAGAAGGTGTATCCCTTCCATTGGTCCACACCAGGAATGGGTTGGCCACCAAGACCCCAGAAATCCTGGTGGATCATCCTGGTCCATGGGCGCCCACCAGGGCAATGCCAGATCACCGTGACCCGCTCTGCCTCCAAGTCCTCCGGGCGGACCGGCGTAGAGGTGTGCACCGGGTGGAACAACCTCGACCTCAGCCCTCCATGGACTCTGCAGTACCAGCCACCCACCAGCGACCTCCAGCGGTCCGAGTTCCCAGTCGGCATGCCCTGGAACTCCGCGCTGTTCCAAGGTCCCTGAGGGTCTCCACCAGCCATGGCGTGCCCGCCCAACGCACAGAGCCGCGGGGTGACGGCCGAGGAGCCTGTCAGGCTACAGTGGGTAGCATAGTCATTAGTGCTAGTTCCCATTGGGCCTGGTTCATGTTCCCTAGGCCTCTTGTGATGTTCTTGTGCTGGTCTTGTTTCACTGTTTTCATTCTTCATGTTAGCCATAGATGCCAGCCCTTCATGACAACACATCCAAGCCGTCAGAGCCGACAGGCTAACAGCTCCGGCAGTTTTCACCAGTTGGCTGGCTCCGTTTTGGAGCACCAATCCTCCAAGTGCAACTACCGCCTCAACCAGGCGACAAAGCCGTGATGTTTCATCCGGCATGGAAAACTTGGTCAAACCTAAGGTCCTACGGAAAGACTCCCAGCTGGTCGGCAGCACCACAGGCTTCGTCAGCAAATCGGCCGCCAGCTCTGCTCCAGGAACGTGTTCCACATGCCACTCGCGAGAAGCCAATCGCTCTCGCAGGACAAAGCTCCTCAGCCTCAGGTGGCGTGTGCGCCAAGGACCATCAGGCGCCAGCAACAATTGGATCCCAGACAGATTGTCGCCTCGGATCTCAAACTGGCCATCATCGATCATGGCGTTGTGCTCCAGGATGTTCAGGATAACCTGAAGCGACTCGCCCATCGTCAGCGCATCCACATATCCAATGAGCTCGGCCTCCGTACTGCTCAAAGCAGCAAAAGGTTGCCTTTTGCTCTCCCATTGGACCAGAGCGCCACCCCACAGTGCCAATATGCCTTGGCAACCACGAAGTCCCTGTGGGGCATGTGAAGCATCCGACAGGAGGGTGAGCTTCATCAGCTCATCGGTTGGCTCCCCCTGATCTGTCAAACAGCTCTTGTAGGTCAAGACAAACTCCCAGGTCTCCTGCAGGTAGCCCAGCAAGTAGCGTCCCAGCTCCTGAACCTTTTTGGGGCACTTTGTCACCCAACCGCTCAAGGTCGATACGGCGAAGGCCAGGTCAGGTCGGGTTCGACCACTCAACCAAAGGAGTTCTCCCAGCAACTGCTGGCACCTGCGAACATCCGCAGGGTCAATGCTGTCCTCCACATCCGGAGCCATGTCAATCTTCGGAAGTGGAACTTGGCGACCAGGAACTGGACCATGTCGTTCAAGAAGCTCGCGGGCAAAGTCAGGCTGACCCAAGAGCAAGGAGTCTCCCTGCCATCTGAGCTGCATCCCACAGAACTTCAGCCATTTGACCTCGTTGACCCACTCCACCTCCGAGCACGTCCACTCATCCCGGATTCGGCCCAAAGAAGCTTCAACCACATGGCGAGGTCCAGCACAAAGGATGTCATCCACATAGACAATGAGGAAGCCAAGAGGATCCGCATGAGCATCATCGTTGATGACTGCCTCCGGGTAGTTGGTCTTGGAAACCCCCATGATTGACCAGATGTTGGGTTCTGGCGATCTCACCAAGTGGCACCGATGGGTTGAAGTTTCCCATCGGAAGGACGGCATGCGGCAGTCCCTGAATGATGCCCAATCTGCTGGGGAGGTATCTAAACCATACATGGCACCGTCACAGATCCAACGTTCCTCCGCAGAGACTAAGCCAGTTGAGGTCAAAAGTCGCGGAGGCTCCACCACCAAAAGCTGCCGTCGGGTCTGTGATCTGGGAGCCAATAGAAATGCCCCTCTCACGTCCGTTGATGCCAAGGACCAAGAAGCCCCTGCTGCCTTCCTCAGGACACACCTCAGAGCCGTAGAGTCAACACCACCCGCATAAAGATCTGCGGCAGCGGCCGGTCCACCACCTCCAGGCCTTTCGGCTCCATCCCCATTCGGGTCCTTCCCATCCCCGAGGTTCTGCACTGCCGGTGATGCTGCTCCATGAGGTCGATGACAACCATGAACTCCACCATCAGGAAGTTGTGAAGGTTTCACATGCCCAGCAGGATGCACCATGTTGCCGCAGATGACGATTCTCGCCTTCCGCTTTCCCGAGGGTGACTTGATTGTGGGGACAATCTTCGCCGGTGCCACCTCCATCCGGTCGTAACCTGGCTCATGCACCAACTGATCCACCTTCACCCGGCGAATCGTTCCAGAGCTCACCAAAGCCTCCATCTCGGCCTGCAGCGGCTCCTTCCACAAGTTGATGTCCTTCTTGACTTCGGCCAGCGACACTGTATAGGTTTGTAGCACCGCTCGAGCCTGCTCAGGTTTGTCCAGAGGCTCCAGATCATCCACCATAGTCTCCATGCCCTGGGAGAGTGCTGCAATCCTGCAATTCGCGGTCTCCTGGTTCAAGGTCGAAGTGCTAACCAGCGCCAACTCCTCCTCCAGGCTCTTCACTTGGCCCTCCAAAAACTGCAGCCATTGGCCATGGATCAAACCGATCTCGGCCCCCACAGCTTCTCTAGAGAGTTCCTGTTCCCAAAGCTTTTTCCATCCCCAATGTTCACGATGAGCACTGTCCACCAAGTCCTCAAGGTTGTGGATCCCCACAGACTCCCAAGCCCGTTCGCCTGCAGGACCATGCCCAAATTGAACATCCATATCGTCAAGGTCCGGCCGCCCATCCAAGCCCGACTGTGAAGGCACCCACAATGATGTAGATCCCGCTCCATGCAAGCCCGATGGTGAAGACACCTGCATTGATGTAGATCCAGCTCCATGCAAGCCCGATGGTGAAGACACCTGCATTGATGTAGTTCCAGCACCATGCAAGCCCGGTGTCAACGACGCCTGCAAAGCCAGAGATGCTAAGCCCGACCGTGAGGGGGAACTCAATCTCGCAGATTCACCACAAAGGTTGCAGTCCTCGGTATCCGGCTGCAAAAGCCCACAACCATCACATTCTTTCAGTGCCCTTGAGGTTGAGGCTGTTGTGGAAGAAGCTGGCGAATTTGAAGCCCCCATAGCCTCCTTTGAATCCCTTGAAGTGGGGTTGGACTCCCCCCTGCCCACATTGTACGTAGGGCAGGTTCCGCATCCACACTTCCACCTTCGCCTCCATCTTGAAGTTGGTCTCCAGGAGGATCATCAGGAAACTCATCCGGAGAATAGCCCAAGCTGAGCACGTCCTCCCCCAGATCTGCGATTCCAGCCTCCCCCCAAACATCATGGGAGTCATCCAAAGCCAGATCTTCTCGCAGAAGTTGAGGTAGATCATCATGCTGAAGAGGTTGAGGAACCTTCCGGTCTTCCAAATAGGGAGGCTGTTTCCCTGTCACCCTTCTGGTGGAAGCATCATAGAGCTCCATCACCGCCTTCTCTCCTGCCTCTGCTGGGCGCACCACTGCCCGTGCATGTTGAACTTTTCTTCCATCTCGAAGCACCCAGCCATTCGTCATGTTTGGACTTGGCCCCATGAGAACCATTGACTTGAAAGGAGCTGCCAGTGGACCCTGCTTGTGCCAGCGCTTGGTCTTCACCACCACGCGCTCCCCCAAAGGAACCATAGGTTTTGAAGGTACTCCAACCTTCTGCAGCTGCATCCGAAGCCTCTCTTCTCCAGCCCAGCGTGCCACCCCAGGCCAGTCCTGCAACTCCAGCTTCGAGGTCGCCAAGAGCACCCTCAGCCTCCTCTTAATCTGTCCCACCTCAGCCTCGACCCTCCCGTTGGCAGGTCCATCATCGCCACTCGTCATGGTCTGGTAGAGGGAGTGGCTGGAGCACCACCGTTGGAACGGCTTCGACAGGAAAGACTTCTCACGGTCAGTATGGACCCTCAGGATCGGGACCCCGAGTGCACGGAATCTCCCATACACCCTGCTTGTGGCTTCCACCAGGTGTGCAATGTGCCTGGACTCCAGGACCTCGACCAGCGTGATGTTCTGAAGTCCCACTGGCCCCTTCAAGCCGTCAATGTGCTCCATCCATGCCTGATTCAGGCGTTTCACTGCATCGTCATCTACCATCTCCACCTGCTGCTCCTCGTCCACCTCTTCCACAAGCATTCCTTCCTCTGGTTGTGGTTGATGTTGATGAGCCTCAGGTTGATCTCCTTCATCAGGTTGTAGTGGAGGTTGAGCCCCATGTTGGCCGCCTGCATGACCATCCAAGCTGTGATCCACGTCCTCCTCAGCCGTCTCTGCCTTTTCCTGCATGTTGACACGGTCCAACATTGGCAAAGGAACTGTGGCCACCAGGATGTACTTCCCCTTTCGTCGACGACCATCGTCCCTTCCGACCGGGTACGGTCCCACCAGGTCCATTGAAAGAACATAGGCTGAGCTGTCAGCATGCGACCTCCGATGTGGGCTGTCCACTCCTGCAAGCTCCATGCACCGACGGCAATCTCGTCGATATGGATGATGATGCGCCCTGACATGCTGCTTCCACTCCTCAACGTTCAGCTTGTGGATGCGCTGAACCAGGCATTGACTTCGTTGATGAAGATAAGCCCTCAGCGCCTCTTTGAGTGCCATCACCAAACCAGGTGCCCAGCTCGCCCAGTCCCTTGAAGCCTCCATAGATTCCTGCAGCCCCTTGGGAAGCGGGTCCGTTCGCCGAGATGAATCTCTCAAGCCGTCCAACTGTTCCACTCCAGGCAGGTTCCCAAGGATCGTAGTTGGCTTCCGTCGGGCATGCCCCATCTGGGATTGATCGAAGCTCACCAACTTCAGGCCCCCCAGTCCGACCATCTCCTTCATCTCAGGGAAGTTCCAAAAGGACGGAAGGTTGTGTGCCGCCTCAGCTCCCAAGTAGGCCATTGGATCCTCTGGAGATTCCAATGCAAAAGCCGTGGGAAGCGATTGAAGCTCTGGGACCTGCATGCGTTTCTCCTCAGCCTTGATGAAGAGTCCAATCTGCTTGAAGAGCAGGGCTGTGTCAGAGTTGACCCGATGAAGGTCCCATGTTGAAAGACCTTCCAGGGAAAAGCGCCATCCATCTCGCCCCCTCAAAGGTGGCGGTCCCGGCTGGCGTTGCCTCAGCCTTGAGGTTGTGCGACAAGGCGGGCCACCCAGGATCGCGGCAATCTTTCCAGCACAGGCCAACTCCCAAATGAAGGCCCAAATCGATGCCTCATGTAGATCAACTCCTTGGAGAGTGTCAATGGTGAGGACAACATAGCCCTCCTGTTCAAGCTCAGCCCACTGCTTGAAGTTCCGACCAGAGAACAAGTGCAGGATGACTCCACGAGAGCGCCATAGCCTTCGTCGCGATGACGGTTCCAAGGCAGGCTGGCGGCATGATCCCGCCATGAATCGCCCTGCCCCTTCATAAACTTCCAGACTGAAGATGGCACCTGTGGAAAGCGATTCGCCCACCAATTCAATTCATCCTCTCTGACTTCAACATCGTTCTGCTGCATGTCGGCCAGCAAATCCAGACCCTCAGTTCGAGGCATCACAGGGCAACCACCCCTCAAGCTGCACTTCAATGGCCCCCGGGTTGGATGATGGATCACAATGCTATCTCGGCGCCAGGTGATCCTGTAATCCGCCGCCACCAGCCATGCCAAAGGGATGATAGGCTCCACCGGCCCCTTACTGAGCAAGGTCTGATGCTTGGGGTGCTTGTAGAGCACTGTTGACCCACAAGCCAGCTCCACCTTCGTGGCAATCAGGTCCGGTTCCTCCTCGGGCTTAGCCTGTCGAAGCCCATGAGTGGCACCTCCATCCAACAAGGCATACCCACCAGGCCCACCAAAGTTCCCTTCTCCCACGGACTTCATCCGCACGGCCTTCAAAGACCTGATGGACTTCAGGAGGCTTGTAGCTTCTCGCATCAGCTCTGCTGCCGCCTCTGTTGAAGGCTCACCCATCGGCTCCGTCGTGGTGGAGTCTCCACCTTGGGTCTCCTCCGAAGCTCCACCAGAGGCTGTGTTGGTCACCTCCTTGGGCTTCAGCTCATCTCCACCAGCCGTCTTCAACTTCTGAGAGTCCCCGGCGGAACCTTTCACAGCCGGCTTAGGCGTCGCCTTCACCTTAGAAACCTTCTTGGGTTGTAGGCCATCCCCCATCGGACCAGCCGATGGAGTTGAGGTAGAAGTCGAAGTAGATGAGGTTTTGGCAGTGCAGTCCTTTCGAAGATGCGCCGAGCTCCCACAATTGAAGCACCGACCTTTCATGTCCGACGTCTCGTGAAGGAACGTGCACTGTGCCCCACGTTTGCACCCTTCAGGGGTCTTCCAAAACTTGCATGGAGACTTCAAAGTAGTCCCTGTAGGCACACTCATCGTCGATGTTGGCACATCCAACCCGGCCATGGCCTTCAATGACGTGGCCCCCTGAGCACCAACCGTCGTGGCCTTCAAGCCAATCCCAAGGCTCAGCTCCTCCGCCTCAGACTGAAGGTACTCAGCGTACTGCTCGATGGATGGGGCCATAGGCCTGATGTCCACTCCAAGCTCCTGCCTCACCGAAGCTACTCGGTATGCCAACTGCGTGCCACCAAGCTTTCCCAACGCGTCTGCAAAGCGGTGCAAGACTCCACCCAAGATGACCGGATCCGGCAGCGCTAGATTCAACTCCAACGACCTACTCATCAATCTTCTCCACCTTCGAAGTCCACCCAGCAAGTCCGGTGCGCCAGCTGCCACCCTTGGCTCCGTGAGCTGTTTAAGGATGCTCACCCTCTCAGAGCTCCCACCCGGCTGGAAAATAGTCCACAGCCTGTACATGATGCCTGTCACCGTCATAGTCCGGCTGGCAATCAAGTCCTGCTTGATGAGCTCCGGGATGCACTTCAGCAGCATCGGCACCACCCTCTGCTCCAAGCGTAGGTGCGCCTCAGAGCGCTGGATCTCCAAAGGTCGAAGTCGGATCCTCTCCAAAGGAGTCGATGTGAGCCACCGGTCATAGAGGTTTGAGGCTTCCCTCAAGATTTCACTCCACCACCCACGAGCTGATCCAGCAACATCTCCAATCATTGGGGTGACCACCGTGATCCAGTCTCCAAATTGTAAGGCCGACTGCTCTGAACCTGGCTGTGGAAGTAGAGGAAGATCGGAGCCTCTCAGCTGCTCCATAGGCGATACAGCTCCTTGTTGTTGATCTGGTCCTCCAAGTCCAGGGGGTCTCACTACCGAGGTAGTTCCTGATGTGCCACCACCTCCAAAAGACGCCATAGGGCCTGAGGCATTCCAATCACCAGTGAATTGACCACCACCGTGTGGCCCAGCAGCGTACCCTTGTGAGTTCGCCGTTGATCCCATGCCCCCACAAAGTCCACCAGCATGAAGGCCACAGTAGGAAGCACCTGCTCTGCCATGAAGTCCAGGAGATTGGCCACCAGGAATTCCAGGTGAATGCACTGCCATCGGTGACACCGGTTGGCTCCAAGTGAGCCCACATCCTTGACCAACACCTTGTGCACCATGTTGATGTCCATCCAATCCAACTTGACCACGTTCAGCAAGATGAGAAGGTGCTAGATGTCCAGCGGGATGCATAGCCAGTGAAGGTGTAGTTGCCGACCCCTGCAAGGCTGGCATCGGAGGCACCGACCCTGTAGTCGCACCAGCTCCACTTGAGGCTGTGTGGTAGGACCGAATCTCCCCACCTTCACCTTCTTCTCCACGAAGTTTCTTCGCCTCTCTAACGAAGCTCTCTTCGGCCTCCTTCATGATGCGCAGTCTCAACTCCTCGACAGACTTTTCTGGGGACGGTTGAGACAACATCCCAATGGCCAAGGCCTTCACAGGACCTGCGCCATTCAGCGTCCCTTGGGCCTGCTCAGGACCCCCATGTAGAGCTCCTGCACCACGGGCCTGCCCAGGGCCTCCATGTAGAGCTCCAGCACCACAGGCCTGCACAGGGCCTCCATGTAGAGCTCCAGCACCACAGGCCTGCACAGGGCCAGCACTACCGCGGGCAGCCTGCCCAGGGCTCGCACCAGAATGACCATGTCCAGCAACCCCATAGCCAGCAGGGCCAAACGTCACAGGTGCCCCGGCAAGAGGCGGCAAGGATTCTGGTCTTGCCACATCAGCGACCTGTTCCAGAACTGCAGCTCGCTGAACTCCAGCGCTCCAAAAGGCATTGACTCCAGGAGGCACTGCCATTACCCCAGCGCCACCTCGCTCTTGGCCAAACAGGCCAGTAGATGCCACCAGCAAGGACGTCCCATCACGGTGCACGAACCCTTGTTCCCGGCCAGCATCACTAGAAAGGTTCCGAGCCAGCTCCAAACCAGCTCCAAACCAGCTCCAGCAGCACTAGGTCCTCCATGAAGCCCTCGTTCAGCTGCCACGGCAGGGCGAATGTCATCATCTTCGTCCAGCCTTCGTCGAAACACCGTCTGAGCTTCATCCTGCCCAGACTCATGAAACAGCGGAGCAAGAAGGCCATCAGGTCCTAGAGGTTCTGCATCAAGTTGGAGTGAGGTCACATGCCCTTGTGGTCCTTCAGTTCCACCTTGTCCCCGACCTTCATCTCGTCGTGGCTCTGGCGTCGAAGCAGCCACGTCCCCCTCGGTCACCTTCAGTCGTCGGACCTCGGGCACTTGGGGAACTTCCAGCTTTGACCTCCTCTCCATCTCGATCAGCCTATCCAAGCGCTGATCTGCCGTCTCGTGGTGCTGCCGGCGCCTGCGCTCCATCACGGCACCGCACACCCAAGCCAGTGAAGGCTTGGGCTCATAACCTGCGAAAGGCAGGTGCAAAAAGTCTGCCCTTTTCTTGAGCCATGTGCAAACGGTCATCCTTGTGCAGGGGCCATGCAATGAACGGTCGTCCAACAAGCATGCCAGTCCTACAGTAGACAGCACTTCTTGATTTGTGCGTGTCATTCTTTGAAAACGGCACCACAGATACATTTCCCGTGCTGTCCAACGGCTGCGCCTGTTGATTCCGCCACTCGTCACGGGTGTGGCAGGGAACCCAGCGGTGGTGGCTGAGCCAAGCGCTGCAGAGTCTGGAGGCTGGGTAGAAGCACCTTGATTCAATCTAGGTGATGATAGGAACGTGCCCACCGAAGACAATAACTAGGGTTCCAATCATTATACCGTAGCTGGTATAAAAACAAATATAAAACTTGTATAAGTTATAGTTATAACTATGTTCTTAAAGTATGTTTACTCAAAAGATCTGAAAAGCAAAGGAACAAAGCAAACTAAGCACCTCAAAAAAATGATCATGTATATCTTCAGAAGGGCTAGACGGAAACAAAACAAATTGTGGCTCAACTCTTCAACCGGGTAGGCTGCCCAACCGGCTTCTAGATGACGATAGCCTATAGCTTCAACATGCTCACGCCGACATGGAACTCGGATGAATTGGGTCACCAAAAAAGTGCAACCAAATTTTGGAATCATGGCCGGGGTTCCTGTGCAACAAACTGATTTTTCATTCTGGGCCATGGTTGGAGTTCACCGTTGCAATAAACATTATCAAACATCATCTTGGCCTGACCCTCATAGCATCCTTTCCACCAGTATGGGTCCAGCTCAGACGGTGGGTTCTCAACATGGTTTCACCTGCCTGGCAAAACATTAGCCAGCTATAGCCAGCCTAGATCATCATCACCACTACTACCATCATCATCATCATCATCATCAGCAGCAGCAGCACTACCATCCTCATCCCACTCAGGATGCAGTGCAAAGGAATGAACACAAATGCCTGGCTGAATTATGGTAATTTTCTAACCTGAAATAGCTACTATCATACGGCGTCATACGACCATTGGGATCCATTGGGGATAATTTTCCCTTACAATTCCCATCATTCCAGTGACGCTTAGCCAAATGAATCAGTGAACCATACCTGCATTCTGCGCCAGAACTGTGGTTTTAGTATCGGCACAGGACGCCCTCATACCGTGGCCCGGCCTCAATGTCTGGCAAAGGCCTCCCAGCTGCAGTAAGCCCCAGGAGATTCACATCGAAGTGTCAGCTAAAAACAACCACTGGAAATAACGGAAACATACACAAACATGGACGACTGTCTGGGGTATTTGTAGACTTCCATAATTCCAAGAACATCAGCACTGACCAGTCAGGGTTCCACAAACGGCAAAAGGTCGGACATCTTAAGCCTGAAACGACCAGTGTGGTCGGACATGCGCATGAGTCCTAAACGGGGACTTGTTTGAAAAAAACAACTTCAAAGTTCCACTCTTGCACCAGTCATTTTCTTCAGAGTATGTCAAACAAGACGGCGCAAAAAAAAGGTGTGCTTACACAAAGCTCCAAGAGGATCCAAGAAGTAGTTACATAACGTTACATACATGTTACATGCATAACTAGGAGGAGGAGGAGGAGATATTGAGTTAGACTCTCATCTATGGCCAGTCACCGAATCCCCCGAGCAGTTCATGTAACTTTTTCTCAGTGCGCAGAGTTTCTCCCAAGGGGCGCTGGTGAAAGCGATGAAATTCAGCTCACCCAGCGATGCTTCCTCTGTAGTCTGTCAATCCCTTGGTGGAAGAGCCATACAAGCTCCTAAAAAAACTAAAAAACAAAGAATGAGTTCATGGCTGCAATCAATCCAGCATCCTCTCCTTGCGGGTGGGCCCCTAACACAAATCCAAACATGTTTAAGAACCCTGTAATATCAATCAGCGTCCAGTTGAAGAAGTGATGGGCAATCTGTACGTAACTCATGTGAGTGATGGCTAGAATTCTTTCAGAACATCCTGGGTGATGCTTGGCCGATGAGAACTTGAAGCTTCCGCATCTTTCATCTTTGCACATTCCCCGCAAGGCTGGGCAATCTACACTCATCTCATATCATATCCACCATATCCAAATATGTCCAAATATGTCCAAATCAGAAATACCCTCCGGCAATCCAACGTGGCAATAGAAAATCTCCCACTTATAATTGGTTTTCCCTTGAGCAACTCCATTTTGTTCGTGGATTTCCCGGCCAGCCACGTTTGATTACCGGAGGGTAACCAGGTTGGGAGCTTCCCTGACCCTTGGCGCTGAGATAGTCATGGGCCGGGGTGAATTGAAGCAGGCCGCAGTGGAGGCCGCAGGCGGCCGCAGGCTCTCAGGAAATGGGGCAATCATCTACAACATACCTTCCTGCGAGCGTAAAGGAACATCCCGTGCTGTAAATCCCTGGAGTTGGTGTGAATGTGTTTGTGTGTGCATCCTTCCCCTCAGGTAATTTTGTACACCGATGAAATCACGAGAAAAGCTGATAACCCCTACAAAAAATGGTTTGGAATCTATGTGAATCTTTCTTCTGGATCGGGATAAGCTAAATTCCGGTTCCAAGACTCCAGAATTCTACCCATAATTGTGGAGGGGTTCTTTGTGGTATGCGCCCGGAAATCCAGTGGTCCAAACCTACCTGGGTGAAACATGTCTGTGAAAAATGTGAAGCATGGTTTTTGCATCTTTGAAGCCAAGCCCAATGCAGCTGGAGCTACCACGAAAGGAAAGCCAGCTGGCATGATGGGCGTGACTATAGTTTTTTTAGGACCTCGGACCAAAAAAACAAATTTATTATACGCTGTATTGTTGTTTACCAACTGCCTTGGTGAACGCCCAATATGTTTGCTGATAAAACAACACATTCGGATTTGCGCTTACGAATGCCTACAGCAACCCAACTCATAATGCGGTCTAAGGTGTTTGTATGTTTGGTATGCTTACTGAAGCCTTGAAACCTACCCATATATTGTATCAGAAAACCAATCCAGTGGCCTCATAGCTATCTTCAACTGTCAGGATCCAACAAGGGCGTGATCCCCAGTGGTGTCCTTGCTTGAAGTTCTGGTACTCCTCTGGGAAAAGAACCTCAATGGCACGCTTTGGGGCAGATCCAAAAAACCCTTGACACAGCGGCCACAATGGGAGAGTCCTCCAGCCAAGTCACTGGCCGCGGCATGGGCTGAGACACATCACCGTGTAGAGCTTCTTGGAGCGTGCGAAGGCCCAGGGTTCCTCGGTCAAATCCCGAACTGGAGCTTGAAGTGGAAAAATCATCGAGCTAAATGGTGGATTTATGTGTTTTTCTTTAATTTTCCATGGTAACCATGTATTCTTCAAATCGACTCGGTTTCGTTGTTCTTATCACCAAAATGGATTCACATGGATCCATGTATGTGTTATGCTGAACAACAGTTGGATATCCACACGCCAAACAAACCAGAAACAACCTCGAACAATTCCAACAACCGGAAATATGCAGAGTCACCAGCTCAAAAACAACAATCTGCGATGAAACCGGAAGTGGTTCGCAAGGGACAAAACTACAAGCTGTACCTAGATTTTGTGGGTTCAACATGGTTCACCCCCCTGTCATTCCATGTCATTCAATTTATACTGCTCGGTCAGGGTTCATCCCCTTCAAACAGGCTTCAAACAGCAAATCCAAGATGCCAAATCCAATCCGAGATGCCAGTGCAGTTGAAACTCCTCTGGCTCATTTAGTTGGATCTGCCCATGACCAAACCGCTGGAGCAGCTCGCCATAGTTATATAATGTTATATATAGTTAGCCCCCACGAAATCCGCATGGCATCATTTTACTTGGTTAAATCGCAAATCTGAATATTTCAATTAGGTGAATCCCTTGCGAATTCGCCATTTTGGTTGGTGAACAATTCCCATTTTTTTTGGTCAAAATCCCAATGTTTCTTGGTTCCCAATGGCCATAGAAAGCTCGAGGTCCAAGGCGCGACCCCAAATGTCTTGATCCGCTTCGTAGGACGGGTTCACCTCATTGAAAGGCAAACCTTGAGGACCGCCGCCACGAGCAGAGACCACGACCCGTTCCTGGAAAAACGAGCGGAGAAATCATGGCAATTGAAGCAACAAACATGGGGATTTCACCAAGAATTGGGGGTTCAGCACTAAAAAAATTGATTTTAGAAGACTAATGGGATTTGCCGATTTGCCAAGCAGAGATAATACAATGGGGGATTTGAACATACTAAAAACTAAGACGTAAGCCCATATATGCTCCATGTATGGTATTTTTAGCCACATGTGGGGCATTCTTGTGGTAAATGTAGGTAAATAAATATATAGTTGAACATATTCTATACATGGAGCATCTGGATAATGTTTAAAACTGCAAATGTTTAAAAACTGAGACATCTTGAAGATGGAGTTTATGGGTGTGTCTGAACATGGGGTATATAATAGTACAGTCCAGTATTATATCCCATACAGCATCATATCTGGTAACAAGTGGTTAAGTACTTCAAATTAGCAACTGGCTAAGCCCCTGCCCCTCATAAAGACTCCCCCGATTCCTCCAGAACACTGAACAAATACCTAGGACACAATGAGCACATTCAATCGCTGCACCTATGGGTTGCTAATGGTTGTTGCACAAAATCAAACTGAATCATGATGTATTTGATTGCTGCTGGATCAAATGATTCTGAGCATTTATTACTTTACAACAACAAACTAACGAAAGTGAGAACCTCAAACGTTGACCCTCAGCTCTACCGTGTTCGTCTTAAGCGCCCTCCGAAAATCTTCAAAGCATGTCCAAAACCTTGCTATTGTTTGATCGAGTCCCGCTAGGGGATGCGCATCTCACGAGACACATATGATGACTGTGTTCGTGATGACTGCACAGTGAAACACATAATTATAGTAATTATATAATAAGTGGCATAGTTCTTAACCATAGCTGCCATAGATCCTGTAGAACACTCCCAGAATCACAACTTTTCAGTTAAACTTTAGGGTCTTGCCTTGCCGCTTTGGAGGTTTACCCTCTGGTCAACTAACAAACCTATTGAACATTCCCCCTTATTCAGGGCTAAATCACCTATAAATCACCTATAAATCACCAATGTTTTCATAGATTTCACATGATTTCACCATTTTTCACAGGTCAATCATGGTAAATCACCAGAAAACATCTATAGATGGCCATTTTTCATCATTTTTCACTAGCAAACCA
Source organism: Cladocopium goreaui (assembly GCA_947184155.2). Taxonomy (NCBI): domain Eukaryota; class Dinophyceae; order Suessiales; family Symbiodiniaceae; genus Cladocopium; species Cladocopium goreaui. Next base: position 454,769 of record CAMXCT020001324.1, read on the forward strand.
TTCGCAAAGCAGCAGCAAAATTCGATGGATCCCATGGATCCCCATGGATCCCCGGGATCCGACCTGCACGGGCAACGTGAGCCCCGCGTGGCGCATCTTTCGCTCCCAGGCCACGATGGCCTCGGAGGAGAGTTCCTTTTGGATCGCCTGACCTCGGGGCGCAGCTGGATCCTGTGGGAAAACACCGGAAAACCATGGGAAAATGGTGGAAAAATGTAGGAAAACCCTGGGAAGATGATGGAAAACTATAGGGAAAAACCATGGGAACATTGATGAGTTTAATCAACAATTGGGATTCAATCGGATTTAGAGCTGATTGATGATAGCGAAGTTGGTGAACGTGGCGATTTCTGGAAATCCCCGAACTAAATGCTGGGTTTAATCGGAACATCATCGTCGTAGAGAATTTTTCCAGCAAGCCACGATTACTGGAAGGAATAGTGCTTCTCTATCTTTGGTTTTGGTGGGAGAAATCGGGTTAATCCACTTATGACTGGGGTGAACTAGCTTACTCGCTTAAGTGGGATGAACCACCGGGTAAAAACAGGGGCTGATATTCAGATGGTTAGATGAAAGTCACTCATGTGTATATTCCGGAAAAGCTGAGGTTGTGTTTTTACTTACTATATGCTAAACAATTTGCTTGGGGGCAGGTGAGCAGCAACTAGAGGGGTTGGCCGACCAACGAACATCAAGGAAACCATCAAGCAGCATTGTTGGTGTCCCCAAATCTTCCAATTATTGTTGGTTACATGTTGGCTATACCGGCAATACCCATATTTTGATCTATTTTTCAGGTTACCCCGATCCAAAACCATGTTTTTTTCCGTACGTCGCAGTGATGTTGTTACAATTTACCCTTTCACGCATACCTATGATCACCTGGATTACATATCGTGTGATTGATTAACTTACCTTTGGTGGTTTCAGCATCCCATTTCTTTGGTTGTTAGCTCACCTTCAGAGGCTGATATCCCATGAGTGGTCCGTATTAAAAATGACCAGAAACATTGTTACGGTTCGATATCCCCATTATCCCAATGTTGGTTAAACCCATTCCAGCATTATCATGCATTATCCCCATGGATGATCTCCAGTATCACCTCTTAAGCTTACAGTTTTGACATCTCCACTATCAATGGGATAATCATGGCTTATCCCAACAGTATTCTCATGTATTCTCCCCATCAGTGGCTTAAGCCATCCATTATAATACCGCCATGTATATAAGAGTGTAACCAAAGATCCCAATGCGGCTGGGAAAATCTAATGGATACCCTCTGGTAAACTAACATAACTATGGAAAGTCACCCTTTTTTAATGGGAAAACTCACTCTAAATGGCCATTTTCAATAGCTATGTTAATATACCAGTGGCTACCCCACGTCCAGCACATCTTTTCTGCACTCCCGCTGCGTGGCGTGGCCACGGCGTCCTTTGCCGCCGCGGCTTCTCCCGGATGGCGCAGTGGCCACGTGCTGAGCTGCACAGCGCTGGCCACTGCACCTGCGACCATCGAAAGGCACCAGCCCGTCATTTCGAGACCATAGGCGATGACGGAGCTGCCACTACCTGGGTCGAAAACATGGGAAGAAACCGTGGTTTGGTGATCAGGTTGGCTGGATTTGGGGGTTTAGAAACAAGATCCATAAAAGCGACCTTTGCCAGAATCTAAAGCCTTTCAAACCACATGATTTTGAGATTTAGACCATTCTTGATACCCCATATGCGAATCATGGTGCTGGAATATTTACCAACATTTACCTTAAAAATCACCCAAATGTAGGTAAATATACCATACATTGAGCATAATATGGGTACTGAATCCTCAACATCTTTTCAGGTCGAGTCCACGACCCAGGATGACCCAGGCACCCGAAATGCGCAGCTCGTGGCCCAGGAATTCCAGATTCAACCCCACCAAATTCCCCAAAACGTAGGCACTGAGGCCGCCTGAGTGCTATGGCTGCTAGGGACCCTGGAGGTGGGATGTTTGTGAAAGGACATGAGGGTCTTAACACTAATCGTGTGTAATAATATGTAAACATGGGAATGATTACTGTAACTGTAACTATTTCCAAGATACTGATAGTTATACTTGACACTACTCAATACACGGTAATTAGTAACTTTTTTAAGTGCATCATCGTTATCAATATGAATAATATTCCTAATTCGTGTTCCATTGATGAACACACACACACACACGGATGCGCTCCAGGGGCTGGCTTCGGCTCCATATTTGAAACCACTATGGTCTGCAGATCTAGCCAGAATTGCTGGTTTTACACCCCATGAATCCCCTGGTCATATAGTCATACCCTGAATTCTTCCGAATCCTCTCCGATAATCAACCAAATGGCAATGGAAAACCAGCCATCAATGGAAGAACCCTGCAGCAAAAATACGTGAAGCCAGCAGCACATACAGAGTCACCCATGTTTCTTCGCTTATCACTTATCACCAGATGTGCCTGTTTCACTCAATGAAACTCCCTATCTTTCATCTTCCTTGGATTGTTTGTGTCTCAGTTTTGTATAAAACTCCTAGCAGCTCCCTATCGTTCATCTGGGGGTTGTCGAACTCGTTGAAGCAGCCATCTGAGGCGCCCGACCCAGGGTCGCCAGCACGTTCCCCAGCAGTTGACTGAGGCCCAGCAGCCAATGACCAGCAGAGATGGTGCAGAAACTCCCCCCAATGCCATTCACTGCCTGTGCAAACCCCCATGCCTTTGGTATTTGAAATAAACATATACAAGCCATAAGTTGGTGTATAAAGTCACTATATGGATATATCTGCCATCATTTCTTTTTGTGTTTCATTATTGATCTTGGTTACTTGCATTAATTATTCATCCATTATACTGAGTGTGTGTGTGTGTATCCGAAAGTGGTCGATGTACCCCATTTACCTCAATGTACGGTTGATTAACCCCCTATTTCAATGGGACTATGATGATATTGGTATTTCATAGGGGTATCATATTTTACAACAAGTCCAAGTTGCTTGGGGGTGACAGCTCACGGCAGAACCCAAGATATAGTGAGAGAAAATTGTATATCATGATGTTCGATGTTGGAGTGTTCAACTAAGTTACTGACTGACTGACCGACCGCCTGACTGACTGACTGACTGACCGAGAAACTAACTAACGACAAGAGTAAGAGTATGTATTTATATATATATACCATCAGGTCTCCCTGCCCGGGCTATATCCATATTTCCGCACTCTGGATTCTTCAGTTTGGATCCATGTGCTCAACCACTTTCCTGTCGAAGGAACCGTCACCAACACATCCATGGGCGCCGAATGCAGCACTTGCGAGGCAGGAGGAGGTGGTAACACCACGTGGCTCGGGGCGATGACCATGTAGCCAGCATCAAACCTAGAGCTTCACCACCCAACCCAGGGATTCGCAACGATCTATTTGGAGGACAAATATAGCGGATTTATATAATTCTGCAGATGTGAATGGATCATGTGGTTTCTAGTTTCTCATTTGCTTTACCACTGGGAGTCATGAATATTCATCGAAATAGCATGAAATAGACATGAAACGATGCCCGATCATCATGATTGGCATAGCCCAACTCAACAATACCGGGCCTAAAGCATCATCAGAAGGTTGGACCCTGCTGATTTCTCCGGGGCTGGTCCTTTATGGCTTGCTATCAGCCATCCAAGTGGACGGAAATCGTGGTTAACATGTTAACCCAATCACTCTGGGAAACTATGTCACCACGTGTGAACCAGTGAACTCTCCTGCTCACATATGTTGATCCCCGACTACAACCTTGCGCAGTCTTGCTTTGTTCATCAAGAATTCCTGTGTCAATGGCTGGGAAACAAGACATCGACTTCACCCAACATGCCCTTCCCAAAACCTCATCTTTCCCCATATTCATCAATACTAATCCACATTCACCACCCTTTGCCGGCCATCCTCACTTTTCCAACCTCCCAGGCGAGTGGCACAGGCAGCCAGCATCCCAGCTTGGAGTTTCTGCACTGCCGCAGGCAGTGCCATTCCTCTTCGATTTGCTGAAACAAATGGCACACACATATTCCCCATAGATTCCCCACATGATTTCATACAAGAAAAATCAAAAGTAAACCAATTTCAATCACATTCCCCGTAAGACATGTAGAATCATCTACATCTTCCAGAGATTTTTGCAGAAAATCCGTGGGATCCTCTCTGAACTGCTCCGCCGGCATCGTCTCATCAAAGCCCCAGGGGTTGCGCAGGCGTACTGCGACAATGTGGCCGTCGTCCCGGTCGAAGCCCAGGAGATTCACCAAGTGACCCGTGCCGTGACCTTGGACCGAAGATCTGTGGAGCTCCCGTTGGGGATAGAAAAAAACCATAGGAAAATGGTGATTTAACCAGCCAACATGGTGATTTGATAGGATTCACAATTGATTTATGATCAACATAGCTTCAAGAACTATGGTTTGGGATACTTGTTATAGCCTATAGCATTCATGGGAGATATTATAAGTACATATAAACACTTATAATGAGTTGGATTATAACCCCCATTAACTATAAAATATATATATATATAATTATATATATAATTATATATATAATTATATATATATATGACAAACATGCAGAAAGCCTAGTTATTTGAGTTCTAACCGATTCTAACCCAACGGATTGCGAACGACTTTTGGCACCACCTGATAGGAAATCTATGGAGGATGACTCCCATCGATGGAGCCATAGGTTTCCCACAGCCAGATACTTCATTGGGATTAAGGCGCATCTAAGGACAACCGTTAATGCATTAATGGTTACCCTAATATATGAGGCTTTATGAGGTTTTCTCAAGTTACGGTGGCTTTCAATACTAAAATGGTCTAGGTTCTTGGTACATGGTGGACCATTTGAATTTGAACATCAAGAACTCAAGGATTAAACAAGAAATCTTGGCAATTGAAATGGAGGCAATGAACCATGGCAATGGAATTTCATGGGATTTCTGCGGAGTAACTTTTAATGGGAAAATCATCGAACTATCACAGCTATAGCCTTTTGTTAATTAACCAAGGGAATTTTCTACATGCAAGAACCCAGTGGGGACATAATGGGTACATAATATGGGAATTTCATTACGCCAAAAAGCAAGCTACACTTGACATGACCCAATGGATATCATGTATATAATACTGTATATATGAATTATTCATGTACTAGTATAATGTATGCATCTACATGGAGGTAGCTGCAAGCTCAAAGCATCAAGGAAGCATCACTCACATGCGTCAAAGAAAACATACTCTCCACCAGCCATATGGGTAAGCTTCTAAACTTGACATAACTTGACACCGCATCCGGAGGGGTCCCGGGGTCCCGATAGATGTCGGGTCTCGATAGTTGATCATCACAATGACCACACATCCCTTTCTCAAATGCTCAGCTAAACCTTCCAGAGTTCCTGAGCCGAAGCCATGGATGATCATGCCAACATCCAGTGGTGCCAGCGGGGTGTCTTAAAGCAGTACCTGGGAGAACCCACAAATTAGAGACTTATTCACCAGGCTTCAACACTTGTGATCCCTTCAAATAGGAGCTGTCAGTGTTGGACACCCTCCGTTAAGAATGCGCACGTGCCATTCCTAGGGAATTTTCAGCAGCTAAGCAAAAAAAGCAGGACCTAGTGGTCATTGATTTGCGGGTTCTTCTGACATTCACCCTTGCCCATGTTTTTCTTCAACAATAATGTCCACAGGTGACAGGGTGGTTTGTTCCATTTGGCACTTCACAACTCTAGGGGTCATGTTGTCGTCTAGTCACTAGAGTCTACTCACCAAGCTTGGCTTCGCAGATTGGGTAACTCAATTCCCATGGGGTGACAAATATGGGAAACCCCATAGTTTTGGGGATAACACCTTATTTAAAATCCACCCGCCCTACGAGGTGGGCTTGGGCCCCTCCCAACCAGTTATATCATGATTTATAAACACATCTAACTGTCGGTGTATCCATACCATCAACCCTACCGAAAACTCCCCGAAGAGTCTCCGTGGCAATAGCTCTGCGCGTTGATCCCTAAGCGCTTGGCAAAGTTCGCCATGGCAAAGGGCACCTCGCCCAAATCCACCCGGCCGTAGGGATGGATCCGTTCCTCCTCAGGCGCAGTTCCAGGTTAGAACGGTTATCACGGTGATATCATGCGGTTAAAACAAAAATAAACTACCCATGACATCAATGACTGGGAATGGTTTCCAACTTCTGGAGCTTACATCTTCTAATCCCATGGTGTTTATCATGTTTTATCTGTATTTTCATAGCTGCCTGTAGCCCTAAAGCTTTGGAACATGAGGATAGGACAATTATGATCCAAATGTCCATTGGATTTGGGAGGTTTTGCCCTAAAGATTTAGTCAAACCCAAGTTTCGCTGGAGAAATGTTGGATTTCAAAAAAAATGTGGTGCAAAAGATCCAACAATGAAGGCTTTGAGCGGCCGGCAAAGGAACAAACCACCGGCTATAAACACATTCTTAAAAGCGCAGAAATGGCATCAAGGTCTCTAATGAAATAGCCATGTCACCATGTGCGTAGTGACCTAGTGCAAGGCAAAGTAGGCAAAAAAAAAAGCAACCCCCATCGAAACACACCAGAAGTCATACGTCAATCACCACTGCGACATGTAAAGAACACGCAATTAAGCAAAACAAAGTTGTTGTCAATCGTTTTTATCTTTACATATGCACATGCATATATATATATATAGCGACGGACATATACTTAGAACATCATTTTTCCAAAATTTCGGAACCTCCTCTTAGAACATCAAAATTACCATACTTAGAACATCAGAAATGTTTCTAAGTACGCACTTAGAACATCAGAAAAAACATATACTTAGAACATCTCCTTTGATTTTTGCATACTTAGAACATTAAAACGCGCATATACTTAGAACATGTCCTGTTACTTTGGTAAATCTGCATATATACACACAAATACCTTGGTGAACACCATACTTAGAACACTGTCTCCCCTCACTGCTGCAGCATTCTATACCTTTTCTTCGGGAACAATATCCCAAGCAGTCTTCGCTGCAATGGGAAGGTCTCTAGTAATTTGTGGGTTTCCTACAGGGGGTAGTCAAAAAGTATAGGTTTCAACACTAAAATGAGCTAAAATGAATTATGTATAATTTTGAATGTATATGTATGGTTCCCATCGGTTCCCCACTGGGATGTTCTAAGTATGGCTTGGAAATGTTCTAAGTATAGGTTTTGGGTATGTTCTAACTACTTTTTTTGAAACCCATACTTAGAACATCCCCGCTGTGACGATTTTCAGATTTTTTTTTCCAAATGATGTTCTAAGTATTTGTCCGTCGCTATACATGTATTTGAAGTACTTTGTGTTGGCAGTCTGCTCTTGTTCATCCTTGAACGCATCCTTGATAGTGTGTCAAAATGATCTTTTTATAGCTAGCCGTCTAGCCGTGGCTCCAAGCTTCAATGAGTCTGGGATCCATGGGAAGTCCCTGAAATTCCAGGCACATCGACAAACACGTGGAGCCACAGGAGGGTCCAATCTGCTTCAAAGCGGGCATTCGCGCCAGAATCTCTTCCGTAGCCCTCCTGGCCAGGGGTATGCCGTGCTCATGGGACCATGGGAGTGTCGAGATGGAAATGGCTTAGCGGCTATACATAAAGGCAGGTTGTGAATGTGTATGATTCTTCCAGGACTTGCTTAAGATGAACACATCTTTAAGTAATGGTTGCCATATATATTGAAATAATTGAAGAAAGGTGGTGTAAGGCAAACAAGGATTTCATCTTTCCCTAAGCTTGTCAATACCGCCTCTTAAACTGGAACTTGACAGGTTTCCATACTCAGCCCTGGGGCCGGTTTCGTTGAGGCCCGCACTCCGCAGTCACGCATGAACCCCCAAACAATGCCAAAAAAAATCATGGGTCTTGATGTAATGAATGAATATAACGAGACCAAACGTAGAAGGAAGTAAACCAAAAGTAAACCCAGGCGCTTTTCAGAGTCAATCAGGCTGACGTCTGTCACATCCATCCGCGAGTACAGAACACACGCCTGACCCACCCCGCAGCTGGCTTCAAGGGTGGTTGTACTGGGTGTACATCCCGGCTAGTAAGTGATTCATAACCATATATCACATATATATATATGTGTACATTATATAACTATATATCATATATCCATAATTATCATATATTATCCATGTATATATATATATATATAACATTGCTAAAACTCCTAACATATTTGCATATACATTATATACAAGATATTCTCCAAGGTTACTCACTGTGAGTCAGCTTTCAAGGGTCGGTGGTGCTGGGCCAGCGCTTGGAATTCAAACAACCTGCAATCCCGAGCTGCAACCCAGTGCACCGGGCATCAGCCATGTCGAGTCAAAAAAAATGCTTTCCATATTTTAACAATAGCTATGGAACATCGCAATTTCGAATAGGTAGATCATCATAAAACATCATAAAACATTTATACATGGGCCATTTTCCATAGTGATACCCTCTGGTAAACTAACATAGCTATGGAAAATCACAATTTTTAATGGGTAAATCAACTATAAATGGCCATCTCCAATAGCAAACTGTTAGTTTACCAGAGGGTAGCTATGCTAAATCACCAGCGTTTCCACCATGACCTCCGTCCCCCCCTTGATCTCAGCCGCTATGGCCACCGCTGTCCCAGTGCTCCGGCGACGCACCATCCATGGCACGGATGGAGGGCGCTCGGCAAACTTTCAAGCCCGCGGCCATGGTTTGGACCACTTATACACACATTTCCTTTAGGGGCAAAGCTTACATATCCAAATATATCCAAATAAGTATCCAATTAATATCAACTATACTATTATCTCCAGATATATCACTTGGATCAATTTAATGGTTATGTTTACTGAGTCTAACGCTTTGGGATCGTCACGAAAGTGGCGTTTTCCAACAAAGAATTTCTTGGATGTTCACACTGGGTAGCAAATATCCTTGGGAGGTTATTACCATGGGATCCCTTCAACTAGCTACCAGTAGTATCCATCTCCAGCAACTTAGCAACTATTCGTACTACCAATCACTGAGATAAGTACAGTTGGCGGGGTGTACTAAACATATCTAGCCATGGTCCTTCACCACGTCTTGTTCACTGGAATTATTCTCCGAGTATCCATTCACCAACCCATTCCCCGAGGTGTATCCCTTTCTTATTTATGTTTATAGTGTTTTGTTTAAGTCCCACTTCTACACATGTATTTTTGCTACCATCCACATTTTTGCGGTTAAGTCTTGATGTTTAACAGCTCAATATAATGAGTATATAAATCATATTAAATTGGATTAAAAGTTAAAACCTATTGGGCCCAATATTTCGAAGGAATGACCATCCACTTCCCGGCCACAACGCGGGGTTCTCCAAAAGCCAGGGCTGTGTGCCAAGGCACCATCTTCGGCCTTTTTCTGCCTTGATGGCGGGCACAATTTGGTGGGTTCCATAAATGGTTCATAGCCGGATAGAGTGTTTTCATGGAAAACCCTATTGCAAAAGATTGATGACATGGGCCCTATTTCAGGAAACCCCCATTTGGGGATATGTTGATGTGATTTTATACCCCAACATCGCCGCTTCACTAAGGAACATGATGACTACAAAACCATTTGCCAACCAAACCGTGGTTTGCCTGGAGCCTGGCAATTTATTGACAATGCTGGTTTCATGTCGAGGACTTGGGCTATCTTCAGCTTTGAAAACGGCCACCAGCCACTAGCCACACTCACCCCTCAGTCCACTACATAGCTTTTAATTACACGTATTTTACCATTTTTTCTTCCGGGGTTCCAACAATTTCATACAATTTCGACCCGGAAGTCATCCAAAAATCGTCATTTTTGCATCGACAATCCCATGCTTTTCCGCATGCTTCAGGCTCCCCCATGGTACACTATCGTACACTCCACCGCTTCCGACCGCCCGGCGGCTGGATTTCAAAAGCAATGGCCGGATCCAGCACCGCGTTGTACTTGGGATCCAGGCAATACCTGGAGATCCACGGAAGAAAGTGGGAACAACTCGGAATAGGAACGACAAAATCACCCAGTATAAGGTATAGAGCATCGTAAAATTCATAAGCTAATGGATGCTAGTGGATGCTAATGGCAAAACCAGTTCATGCTCATACCATCAAAGTACTGGGAATATCATGAATATCATATGAATATCATATCACGATATATAGTGTACACATGTGTGCACCGTGTGCTAATACGATACAGCATCATTCCCGGCATCCCCTCAAGGGAAGACTCATCCAAGATGGGCCGTGTTTCACATGGCACCCACTGTGCCAAGAGGCATCATTCTTGCCACCCTCCAATCAATCTGGTCCTCCAGGGCCGGGTGAAGCTATGCCTGGTTATGATTGGTTGATGGGTTGTTGTTGTGGCGAATCCCAAGAAATGCATGTCAGACTTGCCTATCAAACCGGTATGATCCGGTATGGCTACTCCCCAAATATGGTCGGCACCAAATTAAACAGCCTAGGGGGTTATTAATCCAAGGTTTACATGTTCACCAAAAAACACTTGCACACACTTGCAACATGGTCAATCTTTGGTAGTCCACAAAACAAAATCTTTTGCTGGTTATGGTTTGTTTCCATTTATTGCAAAAAACTGGATGGAAAGTCCTAGGGAAATGATGGGTCAAAACTGTAGCCCTTCTGTTAACATCAAAATAGCTGGTAAATGGATCTTCATCCCCGTTCACGAATGCTACTGGTTGGTGGATTTTAACAATCTGGAACATATTAGTCAGTTGGGAAGGATTATCCCATATATTATGGAAAATAGAAAATGTTCCAAACCACCAAGCAGTTATAATCTTATAGGTATACCAATAGCCAACTGTTCATATAGGTATCAATATATCAATACGTTCTTATTGGTATAACGGGGATGAACATATACTTATACTGGTTGGTGGTTTCAACCCCTCTGAAAAATATGAGTTCGTCAGTTGGGATTATTATCCCCAATATATGGAAAATCATAAAATTCATGTTCCAAACCACCAACCTGCTATAGATTTTACCCCCATTCATCAGGTATTAATCACTATTCATCACTATTAACCACTATTAGCCACCAACTATATACTATAGTTCCAAACCACTGGTGGCTATTAACCACTATACTATTAACCACTATTAACCACCACTATTGATCCATAGCCAATCTGGGAAACACATCGCTCCAGATTCTCCACCGCTGCGCGGGACATGGGCTGGTCGTAGCTGGAGCCCAGTCCCACAGGGACGCCCGCCGGGACAGCGACGGCGTCAACGGTGCCTTGCTGGCCTTGCCTCGGCCCACCAAAAACGATTTCATGGGGGATTTTATAGGGGATTTCATGGGAATTTGCCAAGAAAAATGTTGATTTAATGATGTTTAATGGTGATGTAAGGGTGTTATCATGAGAAAAATGCAGATTTCATAGGAATCTTATGGATGTTTCTTGAAGATTTAAGATGATGTACCCTCTGGCAAATTTAACATAGCTATAGAGATTCACCATTATAAACTAGTAGGAAGATCATGGTTTATAGGAATTCAACATATAAAATGCTTCAACATGAGGTTTCGAATGTTGCCAATTCTATATATATATATTCTATATCAACCAGTGTAGGAACACTGAATAGCTTTGCAAACTGCAACCATCCGAAATCGGATATTCACCATCAAACATGAGACAGAGTCCGAACATACTCAGAAAATAATTGACAATATGGTTGGCCAATGATGCTAATGATTTATGTGGCACATCCCCAGTTATTGTTATCAACCATAGAAGGAAGGTACGACATGAATCATCCTCATCAATTAAGGCACAACATTAGACAACTATTTGGGCATGGTTTCTTGTTGTGGACAACCAGCAATGGCGCCACTATCTGGTCAGTATGATTAATCACTCAATGAACAAAGGCGTAAAACAAACTCAAATGAAAGCACCAACCTCAGCACAAAAAAAACCTCATATAATTCCACATGCTGTGAACAGTAAAGGATTTCAATTGACTGGTTGATGGTTTCAAACCCTCTGAAAAATATTAGTCAATGGGAAGGATTATCCCATATATTATGGAAAATAAAAAAAATGTTTGAGGCCACCAACCAGATTGATTGTTCTTCACTCATGTGAGCCCGCTATTTGGAGAACACAAAAATAATTGCCTTATGAAACCTGGTTTCACACTCTTTCCCATCATGCCCTATGGCACTATGGATCCAAATATGAGAAGGTACTTGGCCACCTAGAAGAATACCCCAAACACTGTAAATACTCCCTCAGAATGCATTTGGATCCTTGCTGTTGCTATGCAATACTGTAATCGCCATAAATTTCATGAAAATGCTGGCTGCCCCCCCCAGTTGCGCCCCCCCCGGATTGCAAGGTGGCACCAAAAATTAATAGCAGCTAGGTTATTAAGTTTTTTGGTTCCGGTTTGGAGGCGCGCACTGAAGACAAGGCGCGCAAATAATCACAAGCATGTGGTTTTGATATTAGATGGTTATTAAAGGTTTCTCTTCCATTTTGGAGCTCGCGCGTTGGAAATACAGCGCGCAAACACTCACGGGCAGGTGTTTTCTTATTAGCTGTTTATTAAGGGTTTCAGTTCCGTTTTGGAGCTCGAGCGTTGGAATCGCAGTGCGTAAACAGACATGGGCATATGCTTTCTTATTAGCTGGTTATTAAGGGATTCTGCTTTGGAAGATTTGAGAGCAAAAGGTTTGCAATTGAAGATTTGGCCTGTCATTATTTTATGAGGCGCATCGTGGGGAGGCAACCAGAATTCCGATTCGTATCCATTTACTTTGAAATTTTTTGGATCCCCAATGAATGTTTCACAGAAGGCTAACCCCTCCCGCCCCCTAGCCCCCCCCGCCTATAGTAGGCCTTAATTAAGGCCAAATTAAGGGTTGAGTGGTTTTCCCCAATTTTTGGTTCAAAGTGCTTAATTTGGCCTTAATTCTTTGATGGGATTACTGAATTGGCTTTCAAGGGTCTTTCCTACATTCATAGAATTTTGTCTTGGGTCAAAAGAGTAAACATGTGTACAAACAAAGACCCAAGTGAATTTTTGAACAAACAGAGGAACGCACCAAATCAAATTAAGATTTTAACCAAAAAAAAGGAAATTGAACGTTTCCAAGTTACGAATAAAGAACTGCGCTGAAGCGAACAAGCAACTATTTTGACTTTCACGCTTCAACGTTCGCAAGTTTCCAGATTAGACCCAATTAAACCCAACGAACAAAAACCACAAGGAAAAATGAAATTTTCCAAACCAAGACTAAATTAAGGGCCAATTAAGCTTCAAATGGTGGAAAAACACTGGGAAAATCAAAATTTCAAAATTAAGACCAAATTAAGGCCTAATTAAGGCCCAATTAAGGCCCAATTAAGGCCTAATTAAGGCTCAAATGGTGGAAAACACAGGGAAAACACAATTTTCCTAATTAAGGCCAAATTAAGGCCTAATAAGGCCTAATTAAGGCCTAATTAAGACTCAAATGGTGGAAAACACCGGGAAAACACAATTTTCCAAATTAAGACCAAATTAAAGCCTAATTAAATTAAGGCCCAATTAGAGCCTAATTAAGGCCTAATTAAGGCTCAAATGGTGAAAAACAAAGGGAAAACACAATTTTTTGAAAAACATTGCAAAAACAATGAAAAATTAATGAAATTTGATGAAAAACAATGCAAAAACAATGGAAAAATAATGAAAAGGTTTGGCTCGAGGACTTCGACCCTGGCTCGAGGACTTCGACCCATCCACCCGGGGTACTACAACGGGGAAACACAACGGGGAAACAAAAAGGGAACACACGGGAAAAAAATGGAAAAACGAAAAATGAAAAAAAAAATCATATCTATAAATTTTAATTTTATTTAAGTGCTTTAAAACAATGTATGTATATAAATCGAATGAAAAAAACGAAAAGTTCAGATTTTTTTTGGAAATATTTTTTTTCATTTTTTTCATTTGATTTAAATGCAATAGTGTATCAAAATGTTTTAAAACATATTTTTACCATAAACTAAATCAAAAAAATGAAAACATATTTCCAAAAAAAATCTGAAATTTTCGTTTTTTTTTCATTCGATTTATATACATACATTGTTTTAAAGCACTTAAATAAAATTGAAATTTATAGATATGATTTTTTTTTTCATTTTTCGTTTTTCCATTTTTTTCCCGTGTGTTCCCTTTTTGTTTCCCCGTTGTGTTTCCCCGTTGTAGTACCCCGGGTGGATGGGTCGAAGTCCTCGAGCCAGGGTCGAAGTCCTCGAGCCAAACCTTTTCATTATTTTTCCATTGTTTTTGCATTGTTTTTCATCAAATTTCATTGGTTTTCATTATTTTTGCAATGTTTTTCATCTAATTAAGGCCTAATTAAGGCCCAATTAAGGCCTAATTAAGGCCTAATTAAGGCTCAAATGGTGGACTAATTAAGGCCCAATTAAGGCCTAATTAAGGCCTAATTAAGGCTCAAATGGTGGAAAAAACCATGGGAAATCCAATTTTCCATATTAAGACCAAATTCAGGATCCAATGGTGGAAAAGCACAAGCACATTTTAAATTTCTGAAATACATATACAATGCGAAGGACCTAAGTAAGCGTAATTCCAATCAATTTGACATGATTCTGATAGACACTGGAAATATGAATGTTGGAAGCTGATTTTTCCACCCTGCAAAACTATGACATTGCCCATCTCAAAACCTCAATAACCATCTATGAGTGGTTTCAAGCAGCTCGTGGGAAGTGGAGGTATTGGGACCGCTTCCAAAAATAGTTTCCCACCAAAAATATTTAATAACAATCTATTAGTGGTTTCAAGCAACTCGTGGAAGGTGGCATTATTTTGACAGCACCACAAATTCATTGCCCACCTGAAATCCTTAATAGCCATCTATTACTGATTTCAATGGGAAACCGATAAAATGCGCAGTTCCAAATGGCAAAAATCTCTGTTAATAAGCTGTCGATAGCTGGTTAATAACTTGTTTTGTGTCCCAACAAATAGAGGTCTATTAGCTGGTTAATAACCTGATACTAAGGGCTTATTAACCTTCACTGCTGGTGGCATCCCGTTTATGTTCTTATTTTTCTGGGGGGGGCGCAACTGGGGGGGGCAGCCAGCATTTTCATGAAAATTGGGATATCACTTCCAAAACTGTGGTGAAATATACCCTAATATACCGTGCTCAAACATGGCTAGGTGGAAAACCCAGCCAACCCATGATTTGCTTCGATGATTTTGGCTCTAAAACCTCCATTTCAGGGGATGTCCCATGTTTCCCATATTTTCCCATATGCCCTTTGGCTATTTAACATAGCTATAGAAAATCACCATTTTTTTATAGGTAAACCATCTATTTCTATGGGCCATTTTCCATGGCTATGTTAAATAACCAGAGAGTAAGTCCCATATCTTTTCCACATTGACACTCCCCAGCCGGGCTCCAAGCGGCTTGTGGGTGAGTTGATCTAAGGTCCTGGGCGTCAAACGGCAGACATCGGCAGACGGCCGTTGCTCAAACGGGTTGTGGAACGGCACGTGGGAAAACCCTCTGGTAAACCCGCCATTTGATACTGGATTTACCCAATAAAAATGGTGATTTTCCATAGTTATGTTAAATTACCAGAGGGTATATAGGAAATGCACGGAAATGCTAACCATGAAACACCAGCCAATCTTTTCTTGGCTGATTTCCTGTGTTACCTTTGAATCATTCCCGGGACTCTATAATCCCTCGACAGTTCATGGAGGTAGCTAGCATCATTGATGATAACCAATTTCAGATTAACACAAAAATGCTCATTGCAGGACGAATTGTCCAGCTGTCCAACCTTGCAATTAGAAGAGCCAATCCGCTATAATGTGGCTTGAAACCGTGCAACTCCAAAACGTGGCTTCGCGAAATGATTCATAACTTTGCAACCTCAAGAAGTTGAATATGTTTCTTCTCTCCGTGAGATCTTAGTGGTTTGTTGATCCCTTGCTCAAGAAGTTTGACTTTTGGTGGGATACTTTAATGCATGTTGAATGGGCGACCCGATCCATCCAGTTTCTACCAGATGGTGACTTCGCTGACAAACAAGGAACATCCTATTAAATCCCGTCCAATCTAGATCCCATGCAATTACTTCTCATTAAATCACCATCAAACCACCATCTCTTTGCACATGTTCTGCTGGTAAATAGCTACAGTATATCTTAGCCGGGAACTGTTGCGGTGCCGCATGGTGCCGCCATTTCCCATCACCGCAACCGTGGCCCAAGGTGCTGTATGAGCTCCCGGCGTTTCTGCAACGCTGCATCCAGGGATTCGTTCAGCTCCTGGCGCGTGTGGTTTTCGACGTGAATTGTGGTGAAATTTGGGCTATGGATATGAAATTCGGACATGTGATTTGTCAATATATATATATATACATATTATTTATGATATTAGCCTAAATGAACACATTTCTGAGCAAATATGACATGAAATGCAACCTATGTGCAACTCTGATATGAAATACAACCAATAAGGGGCCTGAAAATGAAGAGATCCAATACCAAACCATGGTGTCTTGGGGTGTGTTTAATTTTGGAAAGAACAGAAATATTTGGTTTTGATAAAGTGTTTGTCTATTACCTACAATTTCGATTTAAGCTCTTACCAATTACCAACCACCTACTGTACAATCACTTTCACAAGCGTAATGAGCCCAGTTAGTAAGTCCCCATTCACTGTATTCCATTTACAAATGACTTACAACATCTTACAACTATGATCAACTATGGTTTCAAACCAGTTGCTACGTGGGATGATGCTACAACCACCCCAAGCTTTCCGTAAAGTGCCGCCTGTCGCACCAACTGCATGTGCTGCTCCGCTGCTCCGGAACGCGCCGGCATCACCGCTCCGCGGCTGCGGTCGCTGCGGACCTTGGATGATGGTCGTGGCAGGTGGTTGGTTCGTAGGGACTCCTATAGTGGATGATGATATGATGATATACCCCAAGATATACAAAACCCTACAATAATGAGTCAACAGGTTTTTTGAACGCGGGTCATGTCGTATTTCATGACATTTCACCATGTCTAAGCATGCATAGGCGATTTAGGCACTAAAACTGCCGAACTTTGTATGGTTTTGATAGGCAAGGCTAAATAGGACTTCTGGTGGCTACACACGGATGTATAAATAATATGCCTCGTGTTGTGAGACGTACTATAAGACGTTATTTGTTTAATGATGTTCAAAAATAGATTGGAAGTTCCAGCCACAACAATTGCGCATGCAACCACGAGAAACATATATATATATATGTATATGTGAGGAGTTGACCAGTTTTGGGATATGACCACTTCAATTCGGCACCGAATAATGTCAGTACATATGCATATTATGTAGTGTAAAAAAAAATAGATTCAACATGCGTGTACTGCACATTGGGTAAATTGTAATATTTCACTAACCTGAATAGTTCGGCCATTTGGGGGTGATTTCCCTTATGAAAACCATGATTCCAGGGTTCGGTCGCAGTGAGGTCGTGATGAAATTTACCCAGACGTCACCGTTCTCCCAGAAGTCCACATTCGTCATGCAGCTTTCCCGGCTTAAGCTTCTCTACATCTCAACGTTGAAGGGTAATATCTGGGTTTACTGAGTAAATGGTGTTAAATGGTGCTGATATGTTTTACTAGTCAAACATCATTGAACAGTTACAACCATCTCATGGTTCAATATGGTTTAACCCACATTATCTGATGGTTATAACGATTCATAGCGGTCAAATAATAACGGCTTGGTGGTTTCAAACATGGATTTTATTTTCCATTTCATATATGGAATGTCATCCTTCCCATTGACGAACTCATATTTTTCAAGATGGTTGAAACCATCAACCAGATCATTATTAACCATTACTAACCATTATTAACCATGGAAATCCCTATGGAAATCCCCATGGAAATACCATATAGCCCGGCTACGTCCGATCTTTATCGGGATCCAACTGATCCAGCTATGGTTGGAGCGGCAACCGATGGTTAAATCATGCAAAATCGCAAGTTTAAGTGGGCCCCAAAGTGAATTGAAGTATGTTTAGAAGTTTAGAATGCACTTTCAATTTTTATCCTTGCACATATTACCGCATGAAGCAAACATGATTGCACTGATGATAGATTTATCAAAAACTAATTACTGTACATCACTGCATATGCTGTTTTCAGCCGCATGTTTGTTTCTTACACAGTTATGCATCTACAACCCCAAAATAATGAGAAAAAGGCAAAAACGCATCCAAAAAAAATTGCAATGTTCACCCTTTCTATCTTTTCATTGGAAGGATTTTGGGGCTTACTCTGGCCAGCCTATATCGGCACCTCTGTGGACCCCGGCAGAACTGAAAGGTGACCCCGGCGCGTAGCCAGCGGCAAGGGCGCCCCCCGGCGTGGAGGGTGTGGAATACATCGCTGCGAAGGAGCCGGAGATAGCCGGAGTCAAAGTCGCACTGAGAGCCGAAGATAGATGGAAAGATAAATGGCAGTGTGTCAAAACCTTGTACCCCTGATGTTCACATCAAAATAGCTGGTAAATGGATGTGAATAACCCCCTAAAAATTGTATTTTCATAGGTATTGATCCATAGCCAAATGTCCATGAGCTCCCTATTAATGTGGGATTTCCCCTAATGGATCAGCCCATGATCCCTATTAATGTGGGTAAGACATGGTAAGACAATAACTGGTTGGTGGTTTCAACCATCTGATGGAAAATATAGTGCATACTTGCAGGATGGGGCCCCATAGCTAGCTAAGTTGGTTTATAACTATGATAACAATAGTGCATGATACTTATAGTTATATTTAGATGGGGTTATAAACCAACTTATCACTGGGGGGCACCATCCTGTGGGGATTTCTTAAAATGGGATTCCCAAGTCACCATGGGTTTCAAAAGTAAAATGAACTAATGACTTCGATGATTTGGGGTACCTCCATTTAGGAAACTTCTACTTGAGGCTGACCCTGGTTACTAGTTATGGTCTTCATGTAAGATACCCGAAACATGTATATATATATATATAATACACACCATCCATTTTGAAAACTCACGTATATAACTTGACACGGTGCTTCCTTTAAGCCAGTTACACATCTTTCCCTGAACCCCACGGAATTCCACCGAACCCATCAGCCCTGGAGCAATTCAAGTGGACTCACGACACAGCCCTGAGCACAATGAAATTATGCACCCCACAAATCTATCCAAATGTTGTTCATCTTCCCCTGTTCTCACGGGACTATCTGAGAAATACAAATGTGCATGTAGCCTAGTTGTATACATACATGCAGTTCACACTGTATATTGACAAATAATATCCATCCCGAAATTGGTTTGAAGGAAACAAGCCAGGAAACCTCCATCATTGGAAAATCAATGGAAGAACCATTGGACCATGGTTTCCAGTGAAGATTTCCCCGCAAACTAAAGCATTTAATCATCTACAAAACGGCACTCGCAAATAGGTAAGCTAGATTTGTCAAGTAAAATCATAAAACAATGGCAGAGACGGTAGAGATATCTACAGTTGGATGGGCCAAGAAAAACATAGAAAAACCAGGGCAAACACTGCAGAACATTGGTTGGTTTCCGCTTCCCAGCCATCCCACCGACCTCCATGATGCACAACATCAACCGTTGATAGAGTAGACTTGGAAACTCTTGGCAATTCGGAAACTTATCATGTTATGTACCTATCACAATTCTAATGAACCGAGCACATCTCCATATCTGCATGATCCAAGATGGGACACCATAACCGCGTTGGGTCCGAAGCGTTGAACTTTTTAACAGTGGCGATTTGATCTGCTGTCACGGGCGCGGCCCAATTGGGCCAAACAGCTAGTCTGATTCCACGTTCGAAGGGCCATGGTTGCCCGTTCGCGACCATCAACTTCCCAAAATCCACAGGAAGAGCATAAAATCGTCCGCGCTATTTCTTTCGATATTTTACATAAAATAGCCCCCAAGAAACCTCGCTTTAGGCCATCGAACTTACGTGATTTTTTGATTTTTCCAGGCCACTGGAGGTACTTCATGTGATTCACCAGCCATCCTGGTTACAGCTGAAGAACTGGCTGACGGCTGATGAACTCAGGTGGGATCAGCATTGCTCTGGTATGGATTTGCTTGGAGCGGTTTAAACATTTTGACACTACAAACCAGGTAGTAATCTATGTTGTGTTATGTTTATTCCATGAAAATTTGGATGCTCTAAGTGCGTGAAAATGATGCTATGTCCAAAACGAACGCATCTTGGTGCATGTGTTGATAGCTTGAGTTATGGCAATGACAATCCCATACTAACTCAGGCTATGTATTACCCGGCTATGGCTATAACCATTGGTGTAAAACCACGCATAATTCAAACCAGTATATCTCGGTTATTGGATGATTGCTGAATGATTACCCTGTAACAATCCCATTTTTGGCGGGACGGAACCATGGCAATTCGCAGCAGCTTGTGGCATTCAAAAGACGAACCGACCAGCAGCATCAAATGTGTGGCACTGTGACATCTCTTGTGGCAACATGTTTCAACATTGATTCTGCAGGCAGATTGATATCCCATATGATTTATCCGTCAAAATGTTGAGTCCATTCTATAACAGAGTTACAGTTCAACGTTGAGTTCATTCTGAAGTTTGCTGTGCCTGTATGTGCCTGTATTAATGTGCATTCAGACTGGGAAAACGACATACCGTTGGTTACCTGGGACCTGATCTGAGGGGGATGATCGTGAGGAACAGCCTGTGTCTTCAGGTTCAGCCTACTTATCTGCTTGTTGGTCCTACTATGTCCCACTTTCCTTGAATTCTGCTTTATCTGGGCAATGATCTTCTGGCATTTCGGGTGGAAGATGTGAAACATGTGTACCAACCAGTCAGAAACAGCAAATCACCTCTTTCCTAAGCCTGGCCTCCTTCGGTCTAAGAGTCCAAATCCAGTTATTGTTCCTTGTCTTTTTGGAACAACCCCTCCCAACATTGAACATGACAAAATAATACAACATGGGTGTGTCTGTAATCATTGTCCCTATTCTATTGAAAGAAGGCCATATCTTCAGGTACCAGGTGACACTTGGACTCTGGCTATGGCATGCCTTCTTTGCGCTGCCGATCTGCACGTTCCGTGGTGGATTCGCCCACGCAGGGCCACCCACGCGGTGTATGGGAAGGGGAGGTGCGATATTGACCGTGTTGTACAGTCTCTATGCTGGGTTGATCCACATGAAATCATGAATACTGATTGTTTGACCCTGATAATCCTGATATGATATCCATCATTGTGTGATCAATGGCTTTGTCGAGGTTTGAATACCAAGTACTGGGACCATCTGGGACCTCCAAACTCTCCAACGGAGCCGCCAGAAGCTACATGATTACCTAAATTGGGCCGCGGAGTTAGTTAACTAGGTAGTAGATTATACATGATTATACTTATACTTGGGATAGTTCGTGGGTTTTTGATACTCACCAGAAAACGCCAATCCTGTGGCAGCCCTCCCTTTCCCATCTATTGAAGGCTCCATGGGCGATCGAAAATGTCTTCAGAAGGCAACTCCGAGATGGAAATTTGTCGCCGCTTTCGGGCTGACTCCTGGGGAAGAAAAATGGCCACGTCTTTGCGGTGCAAAAACGGGGCCCCTTCAGATTCCCAGATGGGAAAAATGGATGTATCACTTAGATGATGATAGATGGGATGTATGTTGGATATACGAAGATATCATGATGATGGGGCTTTCCTGTAACTTGGGCAAGTTTCATGGCAACATCCCAAGACGTGTGCCCCGCGGACCGAGGGAATGGTAGGCCCCTCATTGAGGTGGTACCCCCGTGCCCCTGGTGATAAGTTGGTTTCTGAACCTAGCCAGTTATACTTGTACCTCCAGTGAACCCGAGCTAAACCAGGGAGATTGCTAATTTATGTTCATCCCCAGGCATATCAAATTATCAAATGAACTATCCAGTGCTATCATGTGCTATCCGCATTGCTGACGGTTACCTCCCCAATAGATGACTGATTAATCACCATGTAATGACAACGCCGTACCAAGACTCCAAACAACTTTCGATTTTCCTTAGAGTTCTATGTTTCGCAAAAAAATCCGAATACATTCCCATTAGAATATCCCTTTATAAAAATCACATTACCCTCTGGTAATTTAACATAGCAATGGAAAATCACCATTTTTAATGGGAAAATCCACTATAAATGGCCATTTTCAATTGCTATGTTAGTTCACCAGAGGGTAAATCAATATATCCCCATTGAAGTAGGACCCTTTTTGTTGGATAAACAGAACTCGTTCTCCGTCCTCGACTCCGGAGAGCTCCCGGTAAAAGCCATCGGCATCGCGCTTGATGCGCTTGTGCCAGGGGCTGGTCTCCTGCACAGATTCGCCCGGAACTTTCCCAGGATTTTTTTGCAGATGTAATAACAAGGCTTAACAATGGTTATATAACAATGGTTAATAACAATGGTTTAATAATGGTTATTTAACAATGATTATGGTTAATAATAATGACTATGGTTAAGAACCTGTAATGGTTTATAATAACAATGGTTAAGCCAATAACATTAAACCTGTAGGTAATAACCTATTATAACAGATTATCATTGACCATTGGCTAAACAATGATATAGATGATTGATGATGATTGACCATTGGTTAAACAATGATTGTGGTTAAAAATAATAACCTACAGATTGTTAAACAATGGTCTATAACAATGGTTTAAACAAATGGCTATGTTTAACATTGATTCTGTAGATTCAGTAGGTTTAACTATGGTTAATAAGTAACGGTAAAAACCAACACTGGTTAATAATGGCATAAACCAACGGTTAATGGTTTATAATGCCAACATTTATGTAGATTTAGTAGGTTAACAATGGTTAATAAGTAATGGTAATGGTTTACAAAATGGCTGACTGATGGTTTATGGTGAGAAAACCTAACAACTGGGCCTCATTCTGTAGGTTTAACAATGCTTAATGCTAGCCAAAATAATGGTTAATGATACCTGCATTCATAGCTTTCCAAATCAATTATGATTTCTCGGAGGGCGGACACACACACATATATGTATATATATATATATGTGTGTATGTGTTATATCCTATATGTTATATATGTTAATATAATTGGAGGGTACCTGGAGGCTCTTAAACGTTCCGTGCAAAAAAAACAACAACAACATAGGGCGTAGAACTATAGGACATGATTCCAAACCAGGATGGAAACTATTGGACCAAGCTACACTTGGTTCAGCCACATGAATATACAATTTCAAATCTCCAAAAGCTTGTGTTTGGCATTTTCCCCTAGATGTTCTCTTCGATCAAACAATCCAAGTTTTACAAAAATCTAATGTTTTCCTTGTAGGAATCGGGGCCGGTGACTGGCCTATGCTTGACTATCATCTACCTATTCGTTTACATTGGAGGAAGCCTAGCAGTTGCTCAACCAGTGGGATCCTCATCACCCCATCATCATATTAAACATTCGTAAGATCCCATTAAACTCCATCAAATCCCCCTTGGTTTAGTCGACCAGGTGTTTTTTCTGGCCAATGTTCATTTCAATGGTTTTTTTTTGGACTAAAAAATCTCCCGGAAAAACCATGGGTTTTACCCATGGTTTTGCCCATGGTATAAACACCATGAAAAAAAAACCCAGCCAAACGGCGCCATGGTCCAAGGTGCATCGGAGCTCAGGGCGCACCCGCGCTTGATGTTGCCCAGGATGCTTTTGGTGAAACCTGGGTGTCCAGGTGTGAAACTGTCGGTGTTTTTTAGAGGAAAATCGACAGGGGTTGAATGGGAAGATCATGGGAAAATCATGGGAATATGCTGAATATGCTGATAATGTGAAGGTTGAGCATCAAAATATGAAGTTAAATGTGGTTCGCTGGCTTCGTTCTGAAATGACTTACGTTCATGGTGAATCTTGTTGAGTGGAGGGTACTGTCACAACCAATGGGTTGGTTTAAGGAAAGCCTTACCGACCTTGGCGTCTGGCGGAGTGCAATGGAGTATCTCAATACAAATAGCCACAATACGGATGATTGATTGTTGGAGTACATCAATATAGTTTAACATAAATCATATAAATACAATTAGTTACAGTATATGGTCATACTAGCCATGAATGGGATGAATGATGTTATCGTCGTTATCGCATTACCTTCTCATTTGATCTGCTGAAAGCTGCTCGGGGAAATAGCACCTACACCGACCCCAGCATTGCCGTCCAGTAGCTGTTGGCTAAAAATCTCAGGGCTTTGGAAGGAATGGGCACTCCAACCTGCACCAGGTTGCTACTACGAGACATTGTCATTGTCATCAGTAAGATGTCAACCTGCTCCCAGAGGAGCACCCGGAAGCAAACGGCTTGGCGGATTTTTTGGCATGTGAGAGCAATGCAGCAAGAAATGTTTTTTTTTTTTTTATGTTAATTGTCGTAAAACTTTGTATGGCTCTAGTTCAAATGCCTCCAAAAAGTCGAAACTTTGGTTCTAAAACTTGGCATCCCCCAGTTTGGATGTTTCAATCACAATGAAGCACCATTAAATTTCACCATTGGTACCTTCGATGGACCTCCCATCCAACCTGCACGCGACTGACAGACACCACAATGGTACCAGTCTCACCGCCACCCACGGGCAACCAGAGATTCCTCAGCCGAGGTACATATATATCTGTGGTAAACCTGGTGATTTATGCCCATATGTATAATAAATAAAAAATAACATTAAATAACATAGGTGATATATGCATAACATAAATAATTACATAAAAGTACAGTAATTATATGTATGCGTATAAAACCAGGATGATGGGGATGTCATCATATAGGGACTGGTTACCATCAGTGCACTGCTGGGAAACGTCCAACAAGAGAACTGGTGGACTCGTCAAGGTGGTGGTTTCTGTTGCTGTATAAATCGACCACCATGCGATAGAATTCATCTTATGAACCAACTCAAGCTATCACACAGCGGCTAATAAAAACCATAAATTCCCATGTTTCTTGGTGAAATCCTGTTACATTCATGTTGTTTTCACCAGTTCTGTTGAAATCTCCATGTTTCTTGGGGGCTTCTCACCAGCTTATCATCACCGTGAATAATTAGCTGTTCCACCTTGGCCAAGGATCTTGGTATCCACCTGAATTCGCTTGCTCCAGAAGGGCCGTTTCGGCAGCTTCAACCGGTCCTTCACCGGGAAATCGCTCTTCGCAATCTCCACCTAATTAAGGCCGGTGGCTGCCACCGATAAAAGCACTGGAGTTCTTTGGTGTGTGTGTTTTTTTGGGCTTGATGATAAACTGAACACCATATGTATAGAATATATACATATTAGTATATTATACATGTAATTAAACAATTTATATATATATATACAATTGCACACTCATATGCATATATATATATATATGTTTGTGTATATATATATATATACATATTTGTATCTGTTCCACAGTCCATATCTAACAGTCTGTGTGGTTGCATGGAGGCCACAAAGGCTATGGAGCTTTTCAGCAATTCAGCCAAGGGTAGCTTCAGGGATGGTATCGTAGTGACTGACCTAAACCCCTGCATATAGTAACCACGCTAATGCTATTAAAAATGTATAATATATACATATATATATATAAATATACATAAGCAATAATCTTACATTACATAGAATACTATTTAAAAACAAAATAAATATATAACACAAAATCATTACATAGTTAACTTTGTTCATGGTGATGATTATCGTTCTTAAACCCATAGTATTATCCGGTCGAGGGAAGAAATCCTGCACCAGTTGGTGATAAAAATACCATTTATAGGGTTTCAACCATTCAAGGTGCTGCAGTATTTCGCAACCATCCACAGTTACTGACGTGCTAGCACATTATGATTGCCAAATAAAATCAACAACTTCTGACTTGAACTGACAGTCATTCAATCTCAGCTGTACCAACCTGCTACTAAAGGTGTAAACCGTTGGAGTTTCGCAGCCATCAGCGCATCCCATTCCAACACTTCAAGCACGCCACGAGGTAACCAAAGTCCTGGGAAAGATCAGAGGAAAAGCCGCAAAAGAATGCTGGGAATTCAACCTGGAAAGAAAAATGATGTTGCTTGATGATCTTCTTTTCAAATCTTGCGCAAACAAATCAGCAAAGGCAGTACAGCGTCAAATTTTCTCCCAAGGATTTCTTCCCCCCGATTCCGCCGTCCCCAACACGTTTGATTTGTGAAGCCTGTCCAGTGAAATCAGCAGTTTGAATGGTAAACCTCTCAGCCCACCTTGTTTTTTTCATGTTTGACAGGTTCAGATCTAGTCAAACCATCTTAAACCAACATTGTGAATGGGTAAAACCAGTATCTTTCATCGTTGTTCATCCTTTTTTCACAACGGTTGGCTCCATCATCCCATCATACCCTCTGGTTTCTACGTTTACATAACTATGGAAAATCACTATTTTGAATGGGTAAATCCACTATCAATGGCCATTTTCCATAGCTTTTGGTAGGTTTACCAGGCCGGGATCCCGTCCTTGTTGGAGATGCGCACGAGTTCGAAGACCGTCTCGATGTAAAAGCCCAAGATCCGCGCCAAAGTCCGCACCACAGCGTGGTGCGCCGTGGGTTTAATCAGATCACCTCACCGACATTCCCAGGTTGGGTGCAGTGGGACAAAAGACATGGTTTATTAACATTATAAACCATCATTAACATTCATTAACCACTACTAGCCATCATAATTAACCACTCTTAGTGGGAAACTAACATCACTGGTTGGTGGTATACCTACCCCTCTGAAAAATATGAGTCAGTTGGGATGATGACATTCCCAACTGAATGAAAATAAAAGCAATGTTCCAAACCACCAACCAGTTAAAAAATGGGGAAAGGAGCAAATTAACTCTACAAAAAAAAAGATACAAAAGGCTGTTGAGATGTTTCGATGGAAAGAGTCATGTTGTGAAAAAGGGATTGACGCGGGTAAACTTTGAATCATGTTGAGACCATGAACTTTTTGGTACATGAACATGTCAACCTTCATGGAATTTTCCTGGCACTGGAGTAGCACGACCGGATGGGGTTGCTGTGATGAACCAACGACGAGACACCCGGATTAATCAACACCCACAGTCCCACAGTCCAAAAAATGTTTGGCAATACTACTTTGGGTTGGTCCCTCCTTATTCATCAACATGGCTGTTCACCCCCTATTCAAAAACATTCTTCGGAAAAATCATTTTGTTTGGTGGTGAGAAAGTGATTTGGTTCTGATGTTTCTGACCTGATGATTTAAAGTCAATGGAGCAGATTCTTTATAATAGTTATATGTTTTGTTCTTAAAAAAATACATACAGTATATCAATCATAGAGATATATTGAAGAGATTCAAGGCACAGAATCAATTTCTGAATGACAGAACATGCATTTTCCATAATTTTCCTTATTACTTTCGTGTTAAAACATGCATTTTGAGAAGCTCTTCAAGGGTACCCCTCCAGGTGGGTTGTGCTGTTCATTATATTTGAGGGTGAAAACCTTCTCATGGATCTACAGCTTTTATCAGCTTTTGGGGTAGTTATTAACACGAACTTGGCATTAATATTATTATGGTTGAATTAATTGATATTAATTGCAATAATTACCTAACCTGAAAAGAGCTGAAACTTGCATTCCAGTAATTTCATTATAATTAATTCATCTAGACATATTGCCGCAAATAAGAACAACAGGACCTGTTTGTTTGTTATAATGATTGATAATTAGTCCAACATGTTCCTGCGATGAGGCCTAGAACAGAAACAACTTGACCGTGCGAACACCAACCATCGGTATCAAAAGCTGTTGCTACCAATGCTCCCTTGATTCCGGGAATATGGACATCCATGGCTCCGTTTACCTCCTTTCTATCAATCAGAACTTCATCAAACGTCATATCCCCATGTGCAACCAAACCACGATGGGGCTCCACAAAGACAGGTTGATACTTGAGGATGAGTTCTCTCTCATGCCTGACGCCCAGGGTCCCACAGGTTGTCCCAAGAGAGTGGCAAGGAAAACACATGTGACCAACATGACGAGATAGATAACTGGTTATAAATGGTTGGGAATCTATAAATTCCCTGCTTCAATATAGTTTATACCAACTTGGTCAAACATGGGAATATGGGCATCAGCAAGTTGTCTGCAATATATAGAATCAGCTTGGCAGCAAACAACACATATCAATTAGACTGAACATGTTTGCATGTACACACACACATGCTCCAAATAACAGTACATTTGGCTTTCACTGAAAAAATGCAACCCACATTTTGATAGTTCATCATCATGTTCTCCACTACAACCTATTTTTCCGACAAATCCATTTACAGTAAAATGCCCTCCGGCAATCTAACACAGTGGCACAGCGGCAGAAAACCGCCCGTTTAGTTCGATGATTTACTTGTTAAGCATCTTTATATATATATAAACATGGTGATCTCCCATTTGCATACTGTCAAATTTATTAAAGGCCAATAAACAACATATATACCCTCTGGTAATTTAACATAGCTATTGAAAATGACCATGTATAGTGGATTTACCCATTAAAAATGGTGATGTTCCATAGCTGTTTGTATGTTTGCCAGAGGGTAGTTGGTTAGACATCTCCCATTTATCATCCCGTTGATTCCCTTACAAGTACCTCAAAGTCACATGATCTCCAACTAAAATCCCATGAAATCACATGCTCCACACGGACCTTCGGCCATGCCATTTAAGCCCTAGTTTTCATAAAATCCCAGTAAATCACATTCATCAATGGATTGGTTTTGTTGGGAAATCTATGAAAATCTTAACCGGAAACCCATGGGTTTTTACACGTTTTTACCGTCAAATACAGGGGCTTCCATGGGATTCCTGTAAATTTTCCCATCATCAGAGCCCAGGCACAGCGGCGCCATGCAGTTCACCAGGCTCTGATCGATCTGTGCAACGATCTGCGGCAGCGCCAGGGAAAATGTGAAACGACATTAACGTCTACTTAACGTCTATTTAGTCTAGTTCTAGGATAGAAAAGTGTAGATTCCCATGGTATGAGATATCTTAGATGAATATACACTTGTATATATATATATTATATATATTATATGTATATATATATTATATATATATATATATCATAGAACCAAAGTATAATCACACACTATTTATCACTATATAGATTGATTGCAAGAGTTATGTTTGGTTGGGGGCCTGCTCCCAAGGGGGTAGGCCGCTAGGCCCTCGACTCCGGGGATCCAGATTTGCCCATCTGATCGAAATCGATGTGCATCCCAGGTTTACCAAAAAGGTCACAACATAAGCACCCACCCCATGACATTGACATGTATATATATGTATATAATATATATATATATATGTGTGTGTTTTTTCCTATATTTTTTTTTTAGAATTATAGATGCAGTATACTTGTTATGAATTATAATTCATATGTGACAGATTTATACACATATATGATCCCCACCATGGCTTATTTCCCAGTCACCATCTCAGGGATGCCCAGCAACGTCGGCTCCCGCCTTGTATTCAAACCACGTGGCGCCCGGTGCGCTGCGAACGAAGAACTCCGCATCATCGCGGGACCAAACGCGTTTGAACCTCCCCAGGCGGCCCAGTGATCTGATGCATTTCAAGTGCACGAAAAATATGTGCTCTGTGTTGATGTGTTGAACGCGCACACACACACATATATATATATATATATATGTGTGTGTGTTATGTATAATATGTACATATATATATATAAATATAATTTGACGCTATATATGCAAGAACCGTGTTTCATTCAGCAACCACCATTTAAATTAAGTGTCAGAAACCAAGGAGCTTCTGGTCAATGGACTTGATAACTAAGCGCACTTCGCACTCAGTGGGATGCTTGTTGCAGTATGTTCTGAGGTTCAACCCTGGAGGGAACCTAGCGGCAAAACACCCATCCCGCCCATCTAAATCAGTTTTACATGGTCTAAAGACATCATGTCGCAACATTTTTTCCTGAATCAACTGGGGGAAACTTGTCCATTTCGAATCATTTCATGTGCGAAACATTACCCAAAAACTGGTCAACAGCCTCCTCACGGAACATGTCTGGCTGGTGGTTTTCAACCCGCTGAAAAAATGTGTCGCTTCAACTCATCCCAAACAAGGTTGAACGCGAGAAAACAGTTTGAATCCACTAACAATTTGTATAAACTGTTTCATGTTGAAATATCAGGATCCAACCTCTCAAAAGAACAACAGTGACGGAAATCATGTTATTACCATAGCCTGTAGGTATTGCAAACCATCTAGCATAGAACCACCTGATAGGATATCTTCATACCACAAGGTATTCAAGGAGGTAACATCTTCGCAATAGATTTGGGCTAAGTTCAGCGGTACATAGCCTCCGGAAATGTTCATCATGGCAATGGAACATCTCCCATTTATATCTAGGGTATTTCCTCGCTAGCCACGTTTGATTGCCCAAGGGTATAAACATTATAAATATATATATATATAATAAATATATATATATAACATTCTAGAACTGATGTTTGGTTGGTCACGCCTTCTTCAGGCCAACTCATATATATATATATATATACTGCTTTTCTGCGGGGCAACAAAAAGGGCAAGATCGGACTGAAGCCCGCATTTTTTTTTCTCGGAGCTTCTGCGGTGGGAATCAATCTTTGAGAACATCAAGAAACACAATAAATGAATACAGATTTGAGATTTCAATGCCAATATATGGGAAAATCATGTGTGCGTACATATTTATATATATATATATATTATATATATATTTAATATATATATATGTAATTATATATAATAATCATCTCTGTGTGTGTTTGTGGGTGTAGATGGTCATCTTCAAATGGCACATGACACAATGCCCTTCCTCATGGGTGTCCCACTGTCCTGGTGGGTTGCAGCGTGGCCCTGGCAGAGTCAAAGAGCTGGGAGTAGCGGAGCACCTGCCGTGGCTTCTCTATCGCTGAGGGGAAGTATTTGGGCAATGTCCAACTAACCGGGGTGAGCCACTAACTACTAGTAGTAAATATTACTCTTGTACCTTGCTGGGGGTTCTATCTATCTATCTATATATATATATAACTATAATATACTATAATCATCCCAGAGTAGATGGAATATGGATGAATATGGGATTTGAAACAAAAAAATGAGTGAAGATGTATCGAAATTTACATTTCCAGTCAATCAACAGAGTCTCTCGGGTAGGTGCTATTGTAATAACGCTTGTCATCGCATAAAAAAATATAAAATCATATTGGAAGCACAACCTACGTTACAATTTCATACCTATCGGTCATCAATAGATATGTGGATTGCGACTACTTTCTAGTAGGCAAGGAAAGCCGAGCGTCTAAAACTTTTAAAAGTATATAAAAAAATATGGCAGGAATAAAACAGAAAGGGATTTGATTACCTGACCCGCATACACATATCTGATATATATGTTTCTTCCTGTGCAACCAATGTCTTTTTTGTGCCCCATGTTCTTGTGCAGCCCTGTGTCCATGTTCAGTATTCCCTAAATGTTAAGATTCCCCAAAGACCTTTAGCTTACCAAACATTGATCTAGTTAAAACATATCAAAGATCATAGTCCCAAAAAGACACTAAATCCATAGATATGAAATGATATGAATCTTTAGCAACTAGTAATTCAATCTCCCATTATTATTACCAGTTCCGCAGGCTCCGCAGGCTCCGCAGGCTCCGCAGGCTCCGCAGGCTCCGCAGGCCGTGCCGAGGTGCCTCTTGGTACACGGTGCTTCTTCGCAGGTCCTGCGCGCTCGTGCCTTCTTGAAACTTAACTGGATATACAGATATACATGAATATAACCCCCAAAAGGGTAGACAAAATAGTCATGATTAATCCTTAGTTTTTAGCGCTTAAATCCAATATATAATGTAATGGTGTTTAATCTGTTTTTAATGGTTAAGTCACAAATGTTCACATGCTGAAGCTCAGTTTGCTCATGATCAAATCTGACTTCCCCATTGGTAGTTCGACATTCTTTTTCATTGATGGTACATCAGGTTAAATCTCAATTTATTCATCATCAAATCTTACATTTTTTCAGGTTAAACCTCAACTTTTCATGACCACCCTGAGGTAAAATATACAAAAAAACATCAAGAATCCTACAAAGCACGTCAACAAAAAACACCCAAAGAAATGTGGAAAACCATGGTGAAAACCCCTGGTGTCCTTAGGAAAACCGATCTACAAATGGTAAAATCCACGACTCCGAACTCCTCGGCTGCTGCGGCTTGCTGCTTACCGCCCTGCTCCAGGCGTTTCACGGCCTTGCCCAGCACCGCTTCGACATCCAAGAGTTGCAGGTCCTGGTCGAAAAAACCCAGCAGAAATGCGGAGTTCAGTGATTTCAGGGACATGTTCATGGGAACTAATGCTGATTTTATGGGATTTAGATGGATTTAGGGTGATTCTTTGATTTATGTAGTTAGCTAAATTGATTGATGTATTGAACCATATCGAACCAATTGATGGGGTGTCCAAACAAACATGAGCAGACAAACACAACTGGTGGGGGCACCACCTTGTAAGTATGGGTTCAAATGCCTGTTGAATGCTTGGGGGAAAACTAAAGTCGGTCCTTCTTAGGAAGTATTTGGATACATAGCTAGTTTTACCGTATGAGAACGGTCTTTAGCTGGAAAAGTGTAGATTTCATTAGCAACAATCTGCATCATCTGCATTTTAGTTCAAAATTAGGAATAAATGATGGCTTTATTCCGGAACAGGTGATAGTTTCACAAAATATTGGAGTTGACCTAAGGAAAAAAAACAAAAACTGTAGATTTCATCAGCACAAGTGTCCCCAGGGAACTTACAATCACCACCAATCACCTCGCCCAAAACACATCCGCTTCCTGTGCAGTCAACTTCTCTGCCTCGAGGCTGGGTTGAAATCCCTCCGATCATCTGTGATGTCCAATGTTTTACTGGCTGAGAGCACATGTACCTTAAAAAAGAACAAATGTGGAGGCAAAAAAAGATATCACTAAATAACAGTATATGTATAGTACTGTACGTATTATATTATCCGTAGTTACCGTAGTTTGTGCATGTTTGTACGCGGTTGTTCTCAGCCTATATAAATGAAATACATAAATTATATATATGTATATATTGAAGGACATGCACTGTGCCACTAGATTTATGACCCCGTGTAGAACAGAGAAAGTGGATTTTAGCAAAAAGTTTAAAAAAACAAAAAACAAAAACATAATCACCAAAAAAACAAATCGACAGGAAGAATCACCAGAAGAAACAAGAAAAAAACAAAACAAAAAAAAAAACTGCGGAAAATGCAGGTTTTGATTTTTTTTTGTTTTTTTCTTGTTTTTTCCTTGGTTTTGGTTTTCTAGTTTGTTTTTTTTGTTTGCTCTGGTTTTTTTTGGTCAAACCCTATATTCTCTGTGTTGTTGGACTCATAACACTAGATGAAAACCCATCCTTTGCTGGACGTATTCTTACCTGGTCAGCAATTTGGATAGGTTACTACCACGAGTTTATCGACGGCAAATCAATCATAGTTCCATAGCAACCCCAAAAAACATAGATCGAAATATGTTCCCAAGATGGTAGTCGGATGAGTGCATCTCTTTGGAGGTGGCTTCTGAAGAGAGGGGAAACCCTGGGATCAAACATCAAACCTGACGTAGTGGAGACGACCGCGTCCCAGATGGTGGTCTGACCTATTCTGTTCCCCTTTGGATATGATACATGGATTTGCTTAAGGAACCATTAAAAAAAATATATTCCCCATAGATTCCCCAAGTAGTGAAATTCCCATGGAGAAAAATCGAATCATCTTCAGCAAATCCAAGGATATGATTCAAATATTATGTATGTACCCCTCATGTTGGCATGGTGAAATATTACCAATGAGAATTTGTATTGATTATTGGTCCATCGATACAGCATACGCCATTGGTAATTTGTAACATGTGTTCATCCCCCATCTCAGATCATGAAAATCAGCTTGTTTGGATGCTGGAATCCACCCAAAATCGAAACATCCAAGTAAACCCCTGAAACGTCCTGGCACAAGAAACCAAACCCCTGCTTGGTGGTTGACCTACCCCTCTGAAAAATATGAAAGTCACTTGGCATGATTATTCCCAATATATGGGAAAATAAAAATGTTCCAAACCACCAACCAAACCCTATAGAAAATCACCATCAATTGCAATTGCCTGGTGAAATACACAAATGGCTCCCGCTGACTCCGCCTGTGCCACGGCGTCACGCGCCACGCTGCTCAAATTCACCAAGCGCGGCAAGGAATCGCAGGCGCCCATCTCTCCTAGAGCGGAATGGTGCAGTGAATGCAGCCAGATTTCTTTTGTGCAAAAATCATCAAACAAAGTTTTGGGGTGTTTAACCAACAAACATCGCGATTTGTAGTTGAGATAGCTAATTTATGTGTGTTGGTTTATAAACCCAACCTATTGGCTGTTTCAAACTGGGGCACCACCTTCTATCACCCACCAAATCCGATGGAACACACCCGGCACAGTGGGATTTTCCAAACCAAGGGATATAGACTGGGGATATAACTTATGTGATACATGGACATACATGGTACCCACTTGATATGTGGTGTTCGGATGTGTCTAAAAGTGGATTGTGCCCCAAACATGCATCTTGAATGAGGAGACATATTGCTTATCCTTTTGAATTGGGGGATTCCCTGTCAAACAAACCCGCATGAAGAGAGCGATCAAATTGGCGCCAAACAATGAGATTTCACCAAGCAACCTGGGAAAATAGCCAAGAAAATGCAAGCGCAGTCAAGACAGTGCAAGCAGTGCTGGAAGAATGAGATATGAGCCAACACAGATTGGAAAAGGACAGTAAAATATCGGGATACTGCAAAATCGGATAAAACCAATCAGTAGTGCAATATTTCATGAAGATCATGATGCTGATTCTTGAATATCTCAGGGACCATCAGCGGAAATGGGGATTCTCTGCTCATTACATCTCATTACTCAACGGTTCTATGACTTCGGGTATCAATGGTAATGTTTACAATAAATCACAAACATATCAACCAGCTTCTATGATGACAACTCGCTTTAGGTTTCTACACATCATCCACATCTAAACCCAAACCGTTGTCTGGTTGGTCGTTTCAGCCCATCCCAAAAAAAATATACTGTAGTCAATTTGAACCGTCATTGCAAATAGGCGTAAAACAACCTGTTTGAAACCAGTTTCATCAGCTAATATCCAGATATGTCCAGGCCAGTGTCATTCGCATACATCCAGCAATATCCACTTCTATTCTATCCAGTTTTATATTTTTTTACATGCTCATTTTTTGATGAATCCCCCATTTATGACTACCAATTTCCATCTTGCTTTTGTCTCCACTTCCGTCCTCTTCCGCTGGAAATCCAGGGCCGAAGAGCCGCTATCGTCATGACGGCCACGAGGCAAACTGTGCTGCAGGAGGAGCGGCTTCGGCCGGCCGATTTGGAGTCCATGGCGCGCGTGGAAAAAAAGCGCGGCGAAAATCGCTGGAAAATCGCTGGGAAAAGAAGGAATATCAGCGGGGTTGAAATCGTTGCAATGCATGGCTTTCACTGAGCCTTACCAAAAAAGTGTGCTTCTGGATGTAAGTAATTAATGGGCAGCGAATAAAAGTAACAAGATCTTGACTACCTATGATCCACCAACAGTCAAGTCAAATTCTTGTACAATGAAATTCTTGGTGAATGGCTAGAACATGTGTGGGAAGGCAGAATGTATGACCCCCAATGGATCTTATGAGATGAGTGATCCCAATCGAAGAATTCCTATTGTCAAGTCTGATCCCCTTGGGCGAGAAGCACTCGCGCTGGACGACAAGTGATTTATACTCTTGCCAACCCACCGAGTTCTACTGGAAATTCAACTTATATTGAGAAACAAACCCAATAAACAGGTATTATCCCAGAATGGTATAGATGGTGTTTCTCTTTAATCTCTAAATTTCAAACTTGTATATCATCTATCTTGTTGGGGGTTGCTATACGTCTATGCACCCATGGGACTGGCTGAAGCTAACTCCATCGGTGCTGAACGGAGCCAGCGCGAGCACGGCACGGATGGTGTTGACTTATGTTTTACCGGGCTGCAACTGGCGCATGTTCTTTTATTCTTGAAAGCGATGAGCGATTCCTCTTCAAACATAATAAGCAAAAGTAAAGTAAATTTCTGTTGAATGGACCTTCCTGGACTAAAGCGACCAATGAGGGTTGTGTTGATCTTGGGCTAGCATGACATGTGGTTTCTCTATGTTTCTATGAGCAGCAGGCATTCTGATCTCAAATCATGGATCCGGAATAACACATGGTAAACTGGAATTGTCTCTGCATTGCTGTAAACATGAGAATGCAGTGGGCATTCTTTTCGTTCAACATTTTGGCTGGGAGCAATGATTATTGTATTTCATGACTCAGTGAAATCTAAGTTCTTGCCAAGAACAAGGTGGCATCACCATCGCCTACAAGTGCTCGAGTCATGTCTGACCCCAAATAGTTATTACAGGAGAAAAGTGAACATCAAACGACAAACAATCACACATATTATATGTTTATTTGTTTATGTTTTCTTTAACGGTGATGATGATGATGACGACGACGATAATGATAATGATTATGATTGCCCTCTGGTAATTTAACATAGCTATTGAAAATGGCCATAGAAATAGTGGATTTTCCCATTAAAAATGATGATTTTCCATAGTTATGTTAGTTTACCAGAGGGTAATTATGATGGGTTGTTATTGTCATGGCTAATCTCGCTCCACCGCCATCATTATTCCATCATTCCACGGCTCCGCGGCTCAGACTTTTCACCACGAACTCCCGCAGCCCTGCGCGGCAGCTCTGCTCCAGCACCTTGAAGACTGGGAGATTCAGTGGTATTTACCCACCCCAAAAAGGCAGCAATGCTAATTTATCATACCTACATGGTGCAATTGGGTTGACATACCCTGCCCAAAATAACATGATAGGGCATGATTCATGCCAACAAAATGAATAATTTGTCTACACCAGACCAAGGTTTAGTTTAATCCAAACAAATGGAGAATGAAGTTTTTTGAACAGCAACCCCATTTACCATTCTAAGGAGATGAGCAGGCAGCAACAACGAACTTGATTGAATAAATTAAGTGAAAAGCTTGCTTAAAACAATCTTGTTAGGGTAACCCGGATGGTGCCAGTTATAAGTTGGTTTAGTTTCATCCCAACTAGTTCGTTATATCTACAGTATACCATTTATCTACCATAAACCATAGTTGCCATAGTTCATTCAACCACTTTTTCTCGGCACCTGAGCCCGAGGCGTGGATGTCATGCTCCACGAGACCCAAATGGAGAGAGCTAATCGCAGCTAAGCAACCGAGACCTATTTTGAGATCAGTGAATGTGTGCATATACAGATATGATCATATAAATATATATATATATAATATACATATGTCTGTGTATGTATGTCCGTATACATGTATAATTCTATATTTATACTTGGTGTTTTAAAAGAAACTACTTAAGAACCGTTGACCATGTGCAAACCCCACTTGAGTAAAACCAACCACAGTTTCAGAACTCCAAGGTCTGCATGGCCTGAACATGTTTTTGTTTGGGAAGTTATATTCATGAACCAAACCATGTTTACCCACCAAGTTCACTAAGCATCATTAGCGCATTATAGCGTCATTAGCTCCCCCATCTTCCAATCTTGACCTCCAAGTAACACCCGGCAGCTTTTGGGGAGCAGCGCTTTCACATGCCTCGATGCGGAGCGGATGAACAGTTTGGAACCGCAAAGTTCTGAATGTTCGGCCCCGCGGCATCCAACCCATGGAGAAAATACAACTAGATAGAGATATTTATATAAATATATATAGTCTATATAGATATATTATATATATAACTATATTATGTATATACATGAATCATTGGAAAACAAAACCCAGCACCAGTAGCTGCACATCAGAGCTGTGGGATGCTCCGCAGATCTCCGCAGCCCAGTGGCCAGCGCCAATCGATCCAACATGGCGGCATCAGCAGAGGCAACATGGCGGCCCCAAAGGCACACAGCCTCCAGAACTGGATCTCGGAAGACACATTGTTTGAGGAAACAACATGGAAAGAAACAAAAAAGCCATGTAAACTATATGGCTTAACTTATGACTGGCACTTGTTTTCCATGAATTTCAATTCACACATAATGATCATATAGCCTTATAAGCCATGGCCATGGTGATGGCTTCTCATGGATCTACTCGTTGACTGGATGATTTCCAATGGATGGATGTAGTTGATGTTCTTTTACCCTAAACATGTAGCAACATGTCCCACAAGATCCAAATGTAAGCATGCATGTCATTACATATATACATATATATATGCATACATATATGCATATATATATAATGCATATATATAATGCATCATATATATATATATATAATGCATATATATATATAATGCATCATATATATATATATATAATGCATATACATATATAATGCATATATATATAATGCATATATATAATGCATATATATATATGCATATATATATATATTATGCATATATATATATAAATATGTATAGGGATATAGATAGAGATATAGCTATAGACATACCATACATTGAGCATTTGGGATACACTTGTCATTCGGAGTGGCAGAAATTCCGGGAAACCTGATCCTAAAACCGGGGCCTTTCCGCATCAAAGAGAAGTTTTTCCTGTAGATGTTCCCCTCTTCTGCGAACCATGGAATCTGACCCACTAAACAGCAGGGATTTAAGCAAAAAACATGTTCTTAATTAAAGGCTGTGTCGTTTTCTACATCATTTTCCAATCTGCCAAACGTGGGCACTTTCCCAGTTCATGCAGGGGTACGATTTTTGCGTAACACCCAAAAATCGGGTCCAAATGGTAAAATTGGGGGACCGGTTATTATTGAAATTATTATTGGCCAATACCGCATTCATATCATAATGAATTATATACCATAAATCCACCATTTGTCAAGGCTAACTTCCCAGTTTTCATGCCGAATACATCGAATACCCTATTAAGGTAGTGGGTAGTGGTTTCATCCCGTTCTGCTTAGACCTCCATTTTTGATGGTGACATGCCAATTGTTGCTGATTGCAATGGTAAAATTGATTAAACCTGATTTATTCTTGTGTTGACATCACTGGGTTTACTATGGGTTGACCTTTGTTTTGAAAAAAAATGTAAGTTTCACCCATGTTTGATGTCTTGCTGCTGTGTTTTAATCTGAATTTTCATAGACAAATCCTCGTTAGTCCCCAGTGTCCGCGGTGATACCGCCATTTTCCATGGTGGAACCCCATAAAAATTGCATTTTTTTGATGGTTACTTCCCAACACATGTGAATAGTAAATCTTTGGAATCCCATTGTCATCCAATTCAATCCTAATGTCTAAACCCTTATAATTTCATCCAACAACCATCGAACCTCTTATATAGTTGAAGTAATGTTAAGTCTAAGGCAAGTCCATTAAATTCTACTGTAAAATCTCAAATTTCCACATCATTCTTCCCATTCTTCCATGTTTGCTCGTTAATCCCACCATTTTCTGCGCCTGACACCAAGCAGCAGCCAGCGCACACGTCCCCAGCCTCAGGGGCGACCAGGAGAAATGGTGGTGAAATATGGATTAATACGACCATATACGACCTAAGTCATTGTGATTCATTTTCTATGCTCATGTTTGATCTTGATTGACTATTCTCAAATTCCCATATTTTTGAGGGTTTGATGGGGTTTGGTCCTATCTCTAGTGTGTTGTTGTTTTCAGAGTCTGAATGTATCGAATTTAGGCAGTAAATCATGTAACTATGTTGTGTTTTCCGCCTCCTCCCTGCTGAAAGACCGCCCAGCTCCCAGCGACCAGCATTTTAGTGCAGAAACATACGAGGACGTTGCCGGCAAATGAGGTTAGTCAATGTTAATCACTGTACCACCAGCCAAAAATGAGCACGGAAAATTGCCAAAATAATCAACCACCAACCAATTTAATTTGGAAATTGTGATATTTGGCACATCCCAAAAAATGGAAATGTTACGGAATGGAATCATTGACCAAAGGTCCATGGATGTCCATGGTACCCTTGGCGGTCATTTGGGCCTAAACCTTTATTGGCATCCGTCCCTCTATATGCTCATTAATGTTCATTATAATTTATATATGTTGATTTTTGAAACAAATACTGCTCGTTCTGAACATGTACCCATTGTTCAAATCCGCGTGCATGTGTACAAGACGGTCCATTATGTGTGTATGACCTTCATATGCCAGCTAGACTTCTTTGAAGTGCGCAGAACATCCAGCAGCTTAAATTTTGAGACAAAATTCATTTTGTCTGGTGTGAAATTGTATATGCAGGGATTCAAATTTGGGACTGAAGAAATGCCTGTAACTACTCAAAAATAAGACGAATTGAATCAACCAGCTTTACAATAAACACGCTTTCTACCTCATTGAGCATCAAATCTAGTCTCTCACTCTCTCTCTCTCTCTCTTTCTCTCTCTCTCTATGATATACATACAAATATGTGTATATATAATTAGATATCTGTCATAATCTGTTTATAAGATCTATGTATCATTATATAACAGACATTACCTGTCATTATTATGTATATATAACATATATATATATATACATAGAAAATATACAAAATAATGTAAAATAGCTGTCTACACCTCAGAACTACATCCTCTCCTCTCGGTCCTCCAAGTCACGCGCTGCTCATAGCCTCCTCTGAGCACTGCAAGCGACTTCTTGCCGCTTCCAATAGGAGATGCCTCAAGTGGACCACGACCCGTGGACCAGGGGGTCACCGCAACGTTCAACGATTTTAAGGCCTTTTTTTTGCCATGTGCTAAATCGCTAAAACCCATTTTAGTCATCGAACCTCATTTTGACTCATAGACATTGTGATCTGGGAGGAAAATGGATGCTACAAGACAGGATGTTGAGAATTCAAATAAATAGATGTTATGCCAGACATGGGGCTAGAAACCAGCATTGAGGATAAAAACAAATAAGTTATTTTCAAATAAGGATTGGACAGTAAGAAATGGTGGTCGATTTTGTACCACACAGAGGACTTCACTGCCAAGACTAGAGCTAAGTCCACCAGCCAACATCCGTCAAGTGACCACAAGAAACTATAGAATAATCAACAGTTTTTAAAATGACCTGACTTGTTTTTTTTCTCCCTCTCTATATTATGTATATGTGTATATATGCAATATTATATATATATGCAAATACATATGTGAAATTTTGCATGTATGTATATTGATAGGATTATTAGATGCGGCAAAGCGCACAGTTTCTAGTGATCCGGGAGCTAAAGCCCTGTGTCCCAAGGGGCAAGCTCCACGACCAGCTCCACGGTACAGCAGCAATCACCGTGTCGTAAGACACGGCGTCCTGGAACGTTGGAGGGTGAGAACTAGTGGACATACTGTGGATGGTTGCGAAATCCGAATCACCAGTTGATTGGTGGCGGTAAACATCCCATGATTTATAGCTTGAAAAACAATCCTTGTGGTGATGCAGGATTTCGCAAGCACTCACAGTAGGTACAGGTAGAACTCCGTAAAACAAAAAAATACAAAGAGGTGATGTTTTCTGCTTTGTTGGAGAAAGCAGCGCATGAAACAGGAAA
Source organism: Cladocopium goreaui (assembly GCA_947184155.2). NCBI lineage: Eukaryota > Dinophyceae > Suessiales > Symbiodiniaceae > Cladocopium > Cladocopium goreaui. The sequence goes on from CAMXCT020001324.1 coordinate 496,750, forward strand.
GGTGATTTCCTTGTTGGAAATGTTTGGAAGCTGCTATATTTGGTTCCCAAGCCAAGCTTTCAGGAGGTTCAAACAACCAGCATGTTGGGAGTCAAACCACATGTTGAGACCAGGTATGCCCTGACATTTTTGGTGTTTGAGTCGGGAAACCTAAAGGAACGTTCTATATTTGATGTAAAAACAACACGTGTTTCATCGGGTGTCCTATATACACGTTGAAACACATTGTTTTGCTATGTGTTTTCGGTAAATCTCTGTTTGGTTGGTTAAACAACCATTATATTACTGTATCAGGAAACACAACATACTCAATCATCAATCATCCTTCACAGATAAATCTAAAGTAATCATCAATTTATTGATAATCATCAATCATAAAAATGGGCATCAATCAATGATGGTTAGCAAGTAAGCAATGATATGTCCATTTTGGGATAGTTGCCCTTATCAACCTCATTGATAAAAAACCACCGCTGCGCCAAAGGGCTGTGACAGCTTGAGGTAGAACCTGCTCAGGCAGTGGTTGAAACGGGCTTAATGGGATTGAATGGGATAGAATGGGATTCAATGGATTTTAATGGGATCTTAATGGTATGTTTTTAGGTATTAAAAATTTATATAGTGTTAATGGTAAACACGTGTATTTTAATGCGGTTTAAAGGGATTTAACTAACCAACGTTAACCAACTATGCTTTTTGTGGTACCCTCTGGATCGGTCTGCTATGGACAACCACCATTTAACAAATCGGTAAATCATCTCTCTAAATGGGCCATGGCTTCCATAGCAGTTGAATTGTCAAAAGGTTACCCTCTGGTAAACTAACATCTTCTTCTTCTTCAGTGCCCAACACGGTCGTGTCGTTGGCACACAAGGACAGGACAGCGAGGTAACAAAATAACGCAACTGCACAACCAAAGATGGTAAGATGTGACACATAACCGTCAAGGTGTGATCTCCGTCGCAAACTCAATTGGAGAATCTACTAAATAGAAGCGATATAGAAGCGAAAGGCGCTCTGGCCTTATCCAAAAACCCCGTGCCTCTGCACTGCTTGCGTGTGCAAAAAATCCGCCGACCCCGGCCTTCGCCAAGGCCGGGGCGGCGCCTGGGACCACCGCAGGTGTGGACCTTGTCCTCTTCCAAACCCTCCAAACCTTTACCCTTAAGCAGCTTCCCCAACAGGCACCCCAGGGCCAGGGCCACAGCAATGACTTTCTATGAGCTTTCAAAGCTGCCGTTTGCCAGCCCGCAAAGGCTCCAAACGCCTCCAAAATTCCAAACCCCCAGGGCCAGGGCCACAGCAATGAGACTTTTTATGAATTTCAAAGCTGCCGTTTGCTAGCCCGCAAAGGCTCCAAACTTTCCAAAACAAAATTCCAAACCCGCCAAACCCTCCAAACACCGTCCCCAGCAGGCACCTCAGATCCACAGCAATGACTTTCTTGATGCTTTCAAAGCTGCCTTAACAGAGGCCAGGGCCACAGCAATGACTTTCTATGGGCCTCAAAGCTGCAGTTTGCCAGCCTGCAAAGGATCCAAACTTCCAAAATTCCAAACACCTTCCCCAACATGCACCCTAGGGCCAAGGCCACTTCCCCAACAGGCACCCCAGGGCCAGGCCACAGCAATGGCTTTCTTAGGCTTTCAAAGCTGCCGTTTGCCAGCCCGCAAACCCTCCAAAACTCTCCAAACGCTCCAAACCCTCCAAAACCTCCAAACACCGTCCCCAGCAGGCACCTCAGATCCACAGCAATGACTTTCTATGGGCCTCAAAGCTGCCGTTTGCCAGCCTGCAAAGGATCCAAACTTCCAAACCAAACACCTTCCCCAACATGCACCCTAGGGCCAAGGCAACTTCCCCAACAGGCACCCCAGGGCCAGGCCACAGCAATGGCTTTCTTAGGCTTTCAAAGCTGCCGTTTGCCAGCCCGCAAACCCTCTCCAAAACTCTCCAAACCCTCCAAACGCTCCAAACCCTCCTAAACCCGCCAAACCCTCCAAACACCGTCCCCAGCAGGCACCTCAGATCCACAGCAATGACTTTCTTGATGCTTTCAAAGCTGCCTTAACAGGGGGCCAGGGCCACAGCAATGACTTTCTATGGGCCTCAAAGCTGCAGTTTGCGGGGCCAGGGCCACAGCAATGACTTTCCATGGGCCTCAAAGCTGCAGTTTGCCAGCCTGCAAAGGATCCAAACTTCCAAAATTCCAAACACCTTCCCCAACAAACACCGTCCCCAGCAGGCACCTCAGATCCACAGCAATGACTTTCTATGGGCCTCAAAGCTGCCGTTTGCCAGCCTGCAAAGGATC
>CAMXCT020001324.1:499163-574163 GCA_947184155.2 Cladocopium goreaui
CTGTTGGGGAAGTTGCCTTGGCCCTAGGGTGCATGTTGGGGAAGGTGTTTGGAATTTTGGAAGTTTGGATCCTTTGCAGGCTGGCAAACTGCAGCTTTGAGGCCCATAGAAAGTCATTGCTGTGGCCCTGGCCTCTGTTAAGGCAGCTTTGAAAGCATCAAGAAAGTCATTGCTGTGGATCTGAGGTGTTGCCTGCTGGGGACGGTGTTTGGAGGGTTTGGCGGGTTTGGAATTTTGTTTTGGAAAGTTTGGAGCCTTTGCGGGCTAGCAAACGGCAGCTTTGAAATTCATAAAAAGTCTCATTGCTGTGGCCCTGGCCCTGGGGGTTTGGATTTTTGGAGGCGTTTGGAGCCTTTGCGGGCTGGCAAACGGCAGCTTTGAAAGCTCATAGAAAGTCATTGCTGTGGCCCTGGCCCTGGGGTGCCTGTTGGGGAAGCTGCTTAAGGGTAAAGGTTTGGAGGGTTTGGAAGAGGACAAGGTCCACACCTGCGGTGGTCCCAGGCGCCGCCCCGGCCTTGGCGAAGGCCGGGGTCGGCGGATTTCTATGGGCCATGGCTTCCAGTTCGCTATGTTAGTTTACCAGAGGCTAATTCCCATTATATCCCATATAAATCCCATATAAATCCCCTATAAATCACCATGGAATATCCCACCGTGACCCACCTCGGCGCCCATTTCCAGGGCTCCCATGGCCACTGAGCGAAACTTCAGCTTCGCCTACCAGGAGATAATTTAGGGGAAACGACACGAAGATCTGAAAAAAATACAACGGGTATAAGGAGATATCGTCAGTGTATATATAATTAACAATTATATATATGTATATATATATAATCATATAAAGTTAAAAATGATAAAAAACTAGATATTAAATTATATTGGATTGGTTGTATAATTATATTTGTCTTGTGTGTGTATGGATTTCACGGGGTTAAAACTCACCAATTTATGGGAATAATGGTAAGGGTTTACCATTAGATAACTGGATATATAAATGGAGGAGATGACGCTCAAAATTCCGAAGATGGCCTTGTTTGGGTGATGATCAAACATCAAATATGGGGTACACCATTTTCAGTCAAACCCAAATGGATATGTAGTGGGTATCAAATGGGATAATTGTGTTTGTTGAAAATCAAGTGATCTGAAAGTAATGTGGTACTGGGTTAAACCATGTGTATCCAATATCAAACTGGATGGACGTGGGATTCTTTGAAGCATAAGTGGAGGATTTGCCAACAACCAATGAAAACAAATGTAACACCAAGACACTGAATACTATATATTGTCTACATATGAGGTACGGTATATGTATACACCTTATAAAACGCAACCATGTTCAGGTGATATTTCATCGGCATAGGCTGAAGATTTTTGAGTAGCCTCCAACGCAACAACTTGACCACGGCCCTGCCATGTGGGAATTTCACCATAGCGGTTCTCATCAAACAGTTTGGGGGATGATCTGGATAAATCATATTCACTAACCTGAAATCAGATGATTTTGGTTTGATTCCCTATACATCCCTATACTAAGTATCATTCCAGTGAGGTTGCAGTGAGGTCGGTATCCAGACTGATCACCTTGGGTTCCCCCTAAATCAGCCGCCACTGGATCCCCTATCCGCCTGCTGGCAATAGGTCTTGAAATCCCGAGGTGCGTCCAGCGGACTATCGCTCACGCGAGGATTCATGTTGAACATTGCTACACCTCAGAAACCCCAGGATCGTAATCCTGAAATGTGGTTGTCAAGGCTTTTATCAAAGAATCTAAGGTGTGAGAAGCAAAAATATCCCAATGGGCAGGTGAATCTCCTGACATAGTCTGCTTGACCATCATTTTGATGGGTGCTTTTGCCACTTTCCCACACGTCCATCTATGTTTTGGTGAAATCGGAGCCATGGTCCCTTGGAAATTCCCAGAATCTCAGAATCGTCATGATCACGGCAAAATCCCATATATACATACATAACATAACATAAACATAACATAAACATAACATTACATTACATTATATTACATTACATTACATACATATGTATATATATGTATATATGTATACGCAAAATCCTACTAAACTACTTTTGGAAGCAAATATGCTGGTATTATGACGTTTTAAATCACTTTTGAAGCAAAATCCTGGTGGTATGTGACCGCTCTATCGTTTACCTTCTTGAAGCATATGGTCCCATGGGGTCATAACACTGGTTGGAATAAACTGTGACAATGATGGTATCATCCATCATATTTTAGACTGTTAATACATATTACTATTGGAATGTTGGTAATAATAATACTATAAACATTACTATTGGTACATATTACTATTTTATTATTGATGATAATGAGTGCTATTATATTTTATCAGTCCAACAGTAATGGCACTATCATAAATAATAAATGATAATAAAGATACCATTAATGATCAAATTGCTAATAATGATCATCATCTGATGATGATCATGACGATGACGATGACGATAATGATTGTTGTCATTATTGTGATTGAGATGACGATTTATCACTACTATTGTCACTATCATTATCATCATGACCATTACATATTGTTACCATTATTGCCACTATTGCTGTCATTATTACTAGTAGTGTTACTATCATTATCATTATTGCATATTCTTACTATGCTACTATCACATTTTTGTAATTGATAGTAACAATACTGTTGTTTAAAAAAAAACATTCTCATAATGACAGTGATGATAATCATCACTATAAGTAATGTAACAATAATGATAATTTAATGGTTACTAACCATTGATGAATAGCTATTATCAATTAATTATCATCACTGACCATATTGATTATTATGAATAGCTAAGATTATTAAGATCAATGATGGTCTACAACAATGATAACCACTATTAGATCATCATTATCCTCTTCTATCCTCCTATCATTGCTGTCGAGCAGCTACAGACTCCTTGCAGCTTCACCGGGGCATCAAGGAATCCGTAGCCATCGTTGCTGCCTTCCCGGAAGACCTGTGGAGAACCAAAAATCGCAGATTCGGGAACTTCGAGTTCAGCTATGGGAGCAAAATATGTTCAGGTGCTCTGTGTATATATATATATGTATATATATACATATATATATATATACATGTTTATATGATATGTCAATGTATGTATGTATGTATGTATGTATGTATATATATATATATATGACCATGTGCTGTGTGTATATATTATATATAGTGCATTATAGTGCCCAAATGATGAACATATATTGAAAGAACGCACCAATCAGCTCGAGATGATCGGCAGGATGATAATGCGAAGACTGGCTGCAGTCACAAATAATCACCAGCGAATCTGCGAATGGGACGTTCATGGGATTTGGCATGTAACCACTCTTGACTTTAACGAGATTTAGTGGTGAATTGAGCAGGATTTGATTCTTTAATATGAAAGTTTAATATCTATTAATTGAGCAGGATGTGATCACTAACTATTAATTAATTGGCATCACTTTAATATCCTTTAATAGTGATGTTTTGGAGGTTCAGATTGTCAAAGTTTTGTCAAGTCCGGAAGTTGCTCGGAGACTGGCAAGACGGAGCCAGTGATTTCTGTAGATCCCGCTGGAATCGCTACAGCAACCCGAGGGACTTTGGGAATGGACATCCAACCTGTTGCAATTATTCACTTCACATAGTGCACATTTCTATGCATATGTATATTGCACACATATATATATATATGTATATATATATATTGCGTATCATATATATATAGAGAGAGAGAGAAAGAGAGAGTATGATTTAGTATATGCGTGTGTAGTGTATCTGTTCTGTATATGTACATTTAGAATCTGGCTTGAATGATTCATTGAACATGTAGTATGGGTTTGTGTGATAAAACAGGGTAGCCCATTCCATCCCATGGTGTGAAACTTCTTTCTCCGTCTTGAAGTGAACAGTCTTGGCTATCTCATTTCAGACACGCCCACAAAAAAAAAAAATGTTGATATATGCACGCATATCCGCTAAGATATCCCCATGTTGTCACTGTGTATCCATTGATACCCCATATTGTTTGATCATATTCCATTATATCCCACTATATATCGCATCATATATTTGCATTATTGCATTATATTATTTCATTATATTCCCCAGAATCACTCAATGGGGTCAAAACCCTGTACCCCCAACCTCGAATTTCTGGTAAATGGATGTTCATCCCAGAAAAATTTTATTTATAGGTATTGATCCATAGCCATATCACCATATATCAGTTATATAATATTAATATCCCAGTGAAATATATGCTATGTGCCATTAAAATCCCATAGTAACCTACCATAACCACTAATATCCTTAGCCATATCCATTACTCAGGAGGGGGTACAGCACCCCAAAGTGGCACTCCTCCACGAAGGGACTCACAATGCACCCGTCCACCGGCACGTGCGCGTGAAATGCCTCCGGTGAATTCGGTCGAAAATGGGGGCCAAATGTGGTGACAAACCCAATATGTAAGAATGGGGTAGCAAACAAACTGCTTGGGGTTCTGTGGCACTTCGGCTAAGGACTTCAATCGAAGCTGTTCAATCGATGATGTCATTTTAGGAAAAAATGTCAAAACTGGTTCGGTATGTATTCACCATCATGTACCTGTTGGTTCTTTGCTGGGTCAACCACGGGAACAAAACTGGAAAAAAGACATCCATGATGGATATGGCTAACGATATTAATGGATCGTTGTATATGTTTTAATATACTATAGGATGTTAATGGCTAAATCCCATGTGTATATATATATATGATTATATATGTATAAATTAATAGGACATTGGTAGATTTGGCGGATGATCAAGAATCCAGGATGATATGATGGGTCAACTTTGGTCCCGCAGGTCTTGACTCGCTATATAGGCTTCATTTTCCAGTTCCGTTGCTTCATTTTACCCTTGGTTCTTTGTGAAGATTCTAGTACTAGATGAAGCTTAGTGAGTCAAGATTTCTAAGATTTGCTTTCATGTCATGGTGAATCTTAGATCCTAGATTCTAGTACTAGAGTATCTAGCCAAGGTTTACCCAGATGCGTGCTTCTCAAACCTTCAAGTTGATGGCTTTAAGTTGAGATCGTCATTTTTTAATATCCAACTCAGCAACATAGCATCAAAAAACTGTTTTAAATGAACATTTTTTGTGGCTCAATCACCATGTTTTGTTGGTTTAATCCCAAATGTATCCAAATGTCTGGTTTCTGTTTGTTACATCCCAAATTTCTTGATGCTTCAATCACGATGTTGGCATCACACCGCATCCGGTCGCCTCGCTGTCATGCCATGGGCCGTCATGCTCCTCGCCCGTGACATGGGATGCATGGTGATTAATGGCGATTAATGGTGATAATAGCGATACCAAATGGTGATTCATGGTGATTAATGGTGATTAATGGTGATTAATGGTTGATATAATGGTTGATATAATGGTGATTAAATGGTGATTAAAAGGTGAGTAAGGGCGATTAGTGGAATTAGCCTACAGGAATCAAAGGTGGGCTGGGAAATGTCCTGTAAATAGATCAATTTTGTGGGCTGCTAAATGGTATATTTTGTCATCGAGAAAAGGTGGAATTCCCATTGAATGATTTTTGTTTTGTGGGGTTCCCAGAAGCTAATTCACTGGATGATTTCCATGGGGATAACAGGCCATTAACCCTGAATCTGGTCATAATTTGCTGGGACTTTTTTTCATATAATCATCCATCCCATCATGAAATCCTTACATAGGGTTATTTATGTTATATAATATTTACCCTCTGGTTATTTAACATAGCCATGGAAAATGGCCCATTTATAGATGGTTTACCTATTAAAAATGTTGATTTTCCATGGCTATGTTAAATAACCAGAGGGTATGTATATATATATATGAAGCCCTATTGTCATGATGAGCATCGCCCAATACTCTCTTTGTTGAAATTCATCTTTTGCCCATGGCAAATATGGATATGTGATGGGATCTTATAATATAGTTTTTGTGATTTGTTTCAATTAGCACCACTAGATTGGGACATATACTTGGAATATGAGAATGTCCTCCCTGCCCCTGAGATTGAATGCCCCCCGTGCGGCTGCACAAAATGAATAGTTCCAATAAAAAAAACAGCATCTTTAGGGCATGATTTGATAGGGGGAAGGGATGAATTGTAATGTGTCATGGGATTTACAACCATATGATATCTGCGTGTCTGAATATGGACTATAGTGACTATACATGACTATACATGACTATAGGTATCTTTAGCTGTGCTTCCAAGTGGCTTTTTTGAAATTTTGGGCCCGGCGACCGCTTCCCTGCGGTGTTTCGTCCTCCGGGCTCTGCAATTGATCCTTGGGTGCGGATCAAAGGAACAGGTTTCACCAGTTGGTTTCACCAGTTTTTCCTTTAAAAAAAATTAAAAAAAATTGAACCGCCACTGCATCAGGTGAGTTTTGGGTCAGAGCCACATTGCATCGCATCAAAAATTGCCGCATGTCTTTCCTTCCACGATGGAGATCTAATCAAAACTAATATCAAACCCGCACCTTCCAGAAACCCAAAACGAAGTCTGAAAAGAGCTTGCAGCAGTTGTTCAAAGAGATCTACGGATCTACACACCAGTATCAACTGTTGTGGTCAACCCAATGCATCATGCAGTAAGGTATACTATTTACAAAGACAACCTATATGCCCATGCATTCCACTTGGATTCCCCATTCTGAAGCGAGGTGGGAAAGTCTCTCTTTTCCAAAACTCAGCGTATTTTTTGTCTCGGCCTCGCACCCATTGAGCTTTCTGCAAGGACGCCAATAAGGTGCTGGTGATGCAACAGGATTCCTCCAGCGCATGTCTACCACCGCTCATCACCTTGGCTGAAAACCAGGGTGTCCGACGTAGTTTTCTCCAAGCCCAAAAAAAGGGATCATTGAGTCATTGATGATCATTGGAAATGTGGTTCATTTCAAAATGCTAGTGAAACCAGAAGGGAACTCACAAGAATGAAACACAATCCAAACATGTTCTGTCTCAGCCATTGTGGTATCCCTCCAGTTTCACACCCTTACTCATGGTCGCAGCGAAAATGCCAAGCACAAAAACCTGTGGCGCCGGACGCCACCCCCCACGGAGTAGGCTGAGGCAGCGTTCACGGCCACTGCCTTTTTGCCTGCTTTGGACACCTGCGGTGGGGCAACCATAGTCAATGACAAGGCGAAGATGAGAAAAAAACAAAACAACACCGACTAACTGGGCATTTCTTGAAATCCATTCTATCATATTCTATCCATGTCCCACATATATAATGTTCGTTAGTTTTCTATCATTCAGATTTGTTGCCATGAGCTAAAATTCATCATTAAACTTAGTTACACCATGGAGTTCAGGAGTTGTTTGTCTCCAAGTAACCCATTGTAGCCCATGCCAATGATTCCAAATTCAAATGATGGTTAATAATGGTTACTAATGGTTAATAATGCTTAATCATTGTTAGTAATATTTATAATGGCTAATAATGATTGATAATGATTGATAATGATGTATAATGATTGATAATCGTTAATGATAATGAATAATGATAAAGGTTTCATAATGGGTAATGAATTTGGACAAACCAATGCCATAAACCTACCCCATTTTTTGGGATGGTTTCAATCCCACCCATCAAAAATGGGGATGAGTTGTGGATGGTGGCATTGGATGTACCACATATATCAACATTGTTTTTTGGTGCGATATTTTGGGACCCACCCACCGAACATCCGCACCTTCACCGCATTCTCCAGCACCGTTCGGCCATCCTGTGGATTTCACACATGCAAGGCTAACCCAGACCAACCACAAATTCATGGGTCATTATGAGTATCCAACGTATTAAAACAGATTATATAAAACATTGTAAGAGCCCCAACAATCTACAGTAATGGAAATGGTTTGGACCTGGGACCCTACAAATGGGTTTCCCTTTCGGTCTCTTTGAGACTGCTACCCAAATCATCCGTCGTGCTGAAACAAATTCCTCACATAGAAGGCCAAAATCACATATTCACCCAGGTGAAATATAGACTTCGAAACTTCCTTTGACTAATATGTTTTCATCTATCATTTGTCGATACTACAATATCATATATCATAAGTTGCAATACATATATATATATATAATCTATCATATGCACCTTCTAGATTCTATATATATATGATATTACATATATACTATACGGTATACTCATACGAATAATATTCATATCTATTGTACCCAAGGCCACCTGGTCGTAGGAGACTTTGGGTGCAGCTCCACTGGCAACGGCCTGCCATGGTCAGTGCAACTGTCTGCGACCACAACGGTACCCTAGGATCCCGGCCAACGGGCAGCTTTTGGATCCAAGAAATGAATAATGATTTTAACATATTTTAACAACTGGATAGAAAAGTTGGAAGCCTGGAAATTTTGGGTTTGAACCATCACCTATTTGACATCCTGGAAATGCACAAAGACCAAGTGTGGGATGGTCATGTCCCTATGTCCACCAGCGATCTTTTATTGATTGTGTCTCGTTTTGCTGTGGTTTACCCTGGGGTAAACTCACATAGATATGGAAAATCCAGCCTTTATAGATAATTTATCCATAGACCATGAGGTTTTCCACATCCATTTTAGTTTAGGGTAAATCCACAAGTTTATCATTGAACCTTCTGTGCCTGTGTATGTCTGGACAAATTGGCATGTACCTTCAATCTCCAGCTTCAATCATCTCAAATCCTGAGTTGTCCTCTGGTTCAACCCTCTTTTTGCTCTGGTTCGGAAAACCCAATAATGATGACAGATCATATGGTTTTGGGTCAAAACCCTGGTACCCGGATGGTACCCTAAGATATAGCTAGTTAATGGATGGATATTCCCCAAAATATGGTCATGAGAGGTTTTGACCCATCCCCATATCAATCACTATCCATCCACTGATTTCCCACAGCGGTCCCGAAAAAGATCGCCATTGCCATGAAATATATCCCATGTTCAAACAAATCGAAATATCACAGTTGGTTATAAATCCAATGAACTATCCCAATTACATCATCCTTGTTGATGAATATATAAATATTGTATGTTGATGCTTAAATATTATATATATATATATCAATAATTATTGACAACAATACTACTCCGTAATTGATAATAAATATGATAATAACCTATTATTGATAATGATTTCTGACAACAATCCGCCGGCCTGCCGGCGTGTCTTGTGGATCTTGCTTGTTCGTAGTTGTACTGTTTGTTTAGTCTTTTGTCTTTGTCTAGACTTTCCCTTGGCGCGGATTTTTGCCCCGTCTAACTTGAACCCACCCCGCCCTCCCCCAATTTCAACCCAAACCCCGCTTACGCAACACAATCTTTTCTGTCTTCTCTTCGTATTTTTCCTCTGTGTCTTTCGTTGCAATGTGCTGGGTTCGTCTCTGCCCCCGCCTTGCACACCGTGCGCGTGTTCTTGTTTGCTCCACTGCGTCCTGCGCTTCACGTTCTTGGTTGGCTAGCTGGCTTGCTGTTGTCTAAGCTTTCTTCTGCCGCCGTTGCTTCGCCATGAATGTGCTACAAGGGCTTTCTAGGGCTGACGCCCCGTCTACACAACAGCCTTGGTTTAGCAGTTGCGTCCATGGCCCCAAATCTACACCCCTATCCTGACTGCTGCTACGCTTTACTGCATGCACTTGCGCTTTATCTCTCCTATGCCATGTCTCTGCGTTGAAGGTCTGAGAAGCCGAAATAGCTCTGGCCGTGGTGGCCGGCGGAACACGCCAACGGCGGTTAAATAATAATGATAACATAAGAATAACAAACCCATTGTAGGTAATCGTAACAAGCAATAGTAACAATCAATGTTATCAACTCGTGTTACTAGAATGATAAGAAGAAAATACGAAAAATACTGACAATAATCATAATCATGATAATAATAGGAAGAAAACAATTGTAGCGATAATAATGACAACAATGACAATAAGTTTCCCACTATGAGTATTATTATCATTATCTATTTATTGATTTAATCTATATATGTATCTAATTATTATCATTATTATTACTATACTATTATTTATTTATGTATGTATTACCCTCTGGTTATGACTAACATAGCCATGGTATAGATGGCCCATAGAAATAGATGGTTTACCGTTCTTAAAAATGGTGGATCTTTCCATGGCAAACTGTTAGTCATAACCCGATGGTTTCCTGGTCGCATCCTGTGGCACCTCCCGCCTCGGCCGCGGCCGGCGCCGCACCTTCGTTGCCCACCTCGGCCACTTTGGCGCCTGCGTCTCCGCAAAGCAGCGCTGGTTTTTGGGCTGGTCCTAATTGGATTTAATTGGAATACGAAGAAAATATGATACTTGATGATACTTGATGATACTTGATGATACTTGATGATACTTGATGATACTTGATGATACTTCATGATAGTTGATGAGATGCACTAATTGCAATTCATGATAATTAGTAAGAAGAAGAAGTTTCAAGACTTGCAAAATACCAAAAAATAAAAACGGTCAACCAACTTCCACTTTTTTTCCACTTTGCTGACCATCTGAGGGCTGTGCCCGCTGGCGATATTTCAACATCATCGACCAATCCCCGCCTTCAGTGTCCTCAGGCAAAGGCTTGGCACGCTGGATCTTGGTACCCTGCAACCTGGCGGCAGGCGGCAAAAAAGGGAACTGCCAGGAGAGAAAGATGTGATCACTGGGAAAATCATGGGGAAAATCAAAAAAAAACAGAAAATCCCTGAACTGTCCATGGAGGTTTATGGAAAATCATCGAACTAGCTGATGGATTTGCAATTGCCACCTTTGATCACAGCGGAGATTCTATTTTCCCATGGTATTCCCATAGTAGACGCTATCGTGAGAAGTTCACCAACAAAAATATGCATTGACAATCTAGAAAAGAACATCATGGAACTAAATGGTAGATGTTCAAAAAGTCATACCACCTTTGATTACCAGAGGGTGAAGCCAAAAAATGGCAAAAAATATCATCTGGTCTTATCTATAGTGAAGATTATCTACATAATGACAATAACATGATAGCATCATTACAATATCTCGTTGGTGGCTTCAATCCCTCTGAAAAATGATGGAGTTCGTCAGTTGGGAAGGATTATCCCAACTGACTTCGGAAAATAAAATTCATGTTCCAAACCACCAACCAGCTATATATCAGTATACCCTCTGGTAAACAGCCACATAACTATGGAAAATCACCATGCTTTCAATGGGTAAATCCACTATAAATCACCATTTTCAATGGGAAAATCCACTATAAATCACCATTTTCAATGGGTAAATCCACTATAAATCACCATTTTTAATGGGAAAATCCACTATAAATCACCATTTTCAATGGGAAAATCCACTATAAATCACCATTTTCAATGGGTAAATCCACTATAAATCACCATGTTCAATGGGAAAATCCACTATAAATCACCATTTTCAATGGGTAAATCCTCTATAAATCACCATTTTCAATGGGTAAATCCACTATAAATCACCATTTTTAATAGGAAAATCCACTATAAATCACAATTTTCAACTATAAATCACCATTTTCAATGGGTAAATCCTCTATAAATCACCATTTTCAATGGGTAAATCCACTAAATCACCATTTTCAATGGGTAAATCCACTATAAATCACCATTTTCAATGGGAAAATCCACTATAAATCACCATTTTCAATGGGTAAATCCACTATAAATCACCATTTTTAATGGGTAAATCCTCGATAAATCACCATTTTATCATGATATCCTCCACGATCAGCCCACTGAGTTTCAGGACATGGCTTGCAGCTGCAAGGTCTGCGCTTTGCCGCTACCCAGGGCGTAGCCCCCCGAGGCTAGGGCCTCCGATGGCCCGAAAAGTTGCTTTTTTCATGGGGGAAAATGAGCAAAACCCATGGGAATTGATGGTTTTTCCCTTTGGAATTGATGGTTTTTCCCTCATGTTTTAGACATGGAATTGTTGTTTTCCCGTTTTCCCCCTCAATTTTTAGACAAAGCCTCTTTTTTTTCAGCATATGGAAGGATATGTGCATATGTGCGCAAGAAAAAGGTGATTTAACTATGAAAAAAGGATTTGTTCACAGAACGACTGGGCAGTGACAAAAAACAACCATTGTTAGATTACTAAAAGAGTCATATTGCCTTGGTATGAAGTGATTATCATAACCAACTGAGCGAATCCCTATAAACCAGGTATAATTTGAGTATGCCAATACAATGTACCCCTTACACATCTCCAGTAGATAAAGCACTTGCAATGATATGGGCATTGTCTATATACATGTGTTGAAATCATGTGATATCATGTAATTATGTATGTAGTAGCTCAAAGAAATACCGCAACGTACAAAAACTTTGTCACAATTCTTGTGTGTTTCTACGTTTCTATCTTGCGCGGGTGCTATGTATGTGTATATGTATATATATAATCATATGTATATATATATACACATTTAATGACACTTTCATCGGGAGGGAAAGCCATCACTGCAGTTATTAGTGGTTTGTTGGAAGGTCTACATGTTGTTTGTTTTGGGATGTTGTAAATGGATAGAACCAGGACCCCCTTGTTGGATCAATGGCACCTGGGCGGTGTTCATGAAGGCGGCCAGGCGCTCCAAACGATCCTGGCTGCCATTCCTGGAAGATGGAGACCATGTACGAAATGCTGGGGTCATGTATAGCAACCATAGCAACCCCCTCAAAGTTAGATTCTATGCATAATTTGGATTAAATTTGGTAAAATGAAAGGATTAATGCTAGATTAGACTCCTAGACCTAGAATTTCATGCTTAGATTGTGTAGAAAGTTCATGGAAAGCTCCACCTCCCGGGACTTGTGTAGAAATCACTCTGAGTTGCGAACTGTTTTCTCACCTCAGAAAAGAGAGTGATTTGATCAGAAAATACGTGTTGCAAGCAGCACATTCATATGCACATCAATTCCACAAGAGCCATGTTCTTTCGCGGTGCACCAGAGATGTTCACCCAACCGAGTTTTTCATCCATGGCTTTTCCCCATACCACCATTCTTGTTGTCACCAAGACTTCGCTTTTCACCATTTTTCATGCTTAAATCACCATGTTTCATGCTTAAATCCAAAATTTCTGATGGTAAAGTCAGCATTTTTCCGTGTAAAATCACCATTTTTCATGGTTTTTAGGCACCAGTTGGTCCAACACTCCACTGGATCCACTGGGCTGTCGCAACCCAATCGAAATTTCCAGGTCCCCGAGATGCGATTTGACCTCCGGCCATCATCCAGTTACAGTAACTCACTTTTTTCGCGATTTAAACAACGAGAACTGGATATAATGGGGATGTATATGTATATATATATATATATATACAATTATATATATATATATACAATTATATATATATACAATTCTATAGATATATATATATATAATTATATATATACAATTATATATATAACACTTTGCTATATATGGAACATCACATGTCTGAATATATTGAATACTTAAATCATCGAAGCAACTGGGCCATCTATACCATAGCTATGTTAAATAACCAAAGGGTATCCAAGAGGACAAAAATGCTGTTCATGATGTATGTTTGGTTCGTGAAATTTGATCATATCTCAAATATCTCATCTGATTTATATGTGTTTAAAAAAAAAAAAATGTCAGAAAATCCATGAAATTAGATATCCACACATCTCACAACATGAAGTCCATCCTCATCTCAGGAGAATCCATTTTTGTGCCTCGAGCTTCCAGCTTCAGGGGTTCGGGCGCCTCAGGTCGATCCAACCATCTTATGATGAGATCATGGGACATACTTGGAATACTTCACGGAATATGTCATGGAATATTTCATGGGATTCATACCTGGGGTCTGAAAATGGGGTGTAGCCCTAGTTTATGGCAATTGTCTAGGGAAAAAACTACGGTTAGCCATTGGATTTAGGTACCCCAGTGTCAGACAAACCCATTTCCACGGCAATTCCGCCAATTTGATTATCCCCCAAAGACTTCACCAAGACAATCAGAAACTGTCAACAGATCCTCTCGGAAGTTTCAAAATCCCCTCAATGTCGGAACTTTGGGGGTTCCACTCAGATCAGCTGAGATGTTCAGATCGGTTCTAGGAAACGAGATTCCATCATTATCACTTCATATAAATATGTAGACAGATCAGCGGCTGCCAATGCTCTGATGGTTATTGTTTCCCTAGTAAAGAATATATCCAGCTCCATTAGAATTTTGATTAGATGCACACAGTTACAAAATAATTTCAATGCCAATAAATGGAGAATTATAAAATCTACAGTACAGTATACCAATACACTACATTGATATTGAAATTGGCTATAACATGCTACAGTATGATACAATGAGTTCAACCTCGTCTCAATCTTCGGTGGCCCATGCTGAGGTAACGGCCTTGACCTTGGCGTCTAAGACACCTTGGTAGACGCTGACCTCGCGTTTCTGGAAGATGCAGACCTCAGAAGCGCGGAAGATGCACAGAGTCAGCGATGTTCTTTTTGAAGAGCCGGGACGTGACATGAGGTGGTGGGGATGGAAGTTCCAGAAGTGCACATCCAAAACCTAAGGGTCTGGTTGTGGTTGCGATTTTGAAGCAATCTACCCTCTGGTGATTTCAACTACGGCTATGGTATAGATTCATAGATGGCCCATTGAGTTCGATGATCTTTTGATGAATTACTAATATTTATCAGGTGAAAATTACTAATACATGGAAATAATCAACAAATATTTATCTATCAATCACTTACTAATCTATGAATTACTGATATCTATTGACCATGGTGATTTTCCATAGCAAACCTTTAAATAACCAGAGGCTCAACGTGGCCACGGCTCAACATCTCTGAGTCAGAGCGTGGCTCCGAGGTTCCGCCCAGGTGCAGGTGATGATAGCAATCATGATGTGTATATAGTGATGGTATATAATAATGATAGTACATAATATATATATACCATTATTATCATGATAGTATTGTACTATTTATTATACAATGATAATAATGGTAGTATTCATCATTAGTAGTAGCAGTAGCAGTAGCAGTAGCAGTAGCAGTAGCAGTAGCAGCAGTAGTAGCAGTAGTGGCAGCAGTAGCAGCAGCAGCAGCAGTAGTAGTATTAGTGTTGTCAGTATTACTATTGTTACTGGTATTATTGATATCATTATTATTATTATTGGTAATAATTATATAACTATAATATATACCATCTTGTTATTTAACATAGCCATGGAAAAATCCCTTATAAATGGAGGTTTTAATGGAAACATCATCCATAAATGGGCCATCTTCCATGGCTATGTTAAATAACCAGAGGGTATATATATATATATATCATCATCATCATCATCATCATCATCATCACCGTTGTGCTTGGCCTCGAACTTCCAGCTGCACCGTCTTCAGCAACTCCTTGTATCGCCGCCATGATCAGCCGCCGCCGTCAAATCGTTTAGCAATGAATATCTCCCCAGATTGATGGTTTAGATGTGTAGTTAAATTAAAAACACACCTGTCAATCATTCATGGTATGAGGTTTCCAAATAAACCATCGTCAAATCAGCAATAATGGTTTAAGATTCTTAATGAAAAAACTCTGAATTGATGGTTGATGGTTAAAAACGATGTCATTTTGGACCAAAAACAAAACTGTGACTCGATGGTGAAATCATGTTGAATCCCCATCAGTTCGTTCTGCGACTTCGTTGCTCCTGAAGTTCCGGTGGCAGCATGGCCAGGGCCAACGAGATCGAGGCCCACGTGATCTCTGCCTGGGATACGGGGCCGAATCAGTGGGCAAACTCATTAGATATCCTACTGATGATGTAGTGTTAGGTAGAATTTAAAATAGTGGAATACAATATATATATATACATATGTATATATATATATATATAGCAAATATATATATAGCAAATATCGATACTTAATGTATATATTTCTACTACTATACATACTATATGTTACTACTGATTAAATCATGTATGTATATATATATATCTATATGCATTTAATGTGTGTGTGTATATAGTATGCATGTCACCAATCTGTGCGTGTATAAAGTTATATTGGTGTCCCACACTAATGGATTATAAAATGTTATTATAATATAATATAATAATCATATATATATATATACAATGATGATGTAGTAATATAGTAGTGTGAGATTTATCCTACATTTATACTGTGAGAATCATACCTGTGAAATAATGCTACTAAATACTGTAATTCTCACGGCAAAAAAATATCGATAATGCCAAATTGCTGATAACAAATATTGCTATATACTATTATCTATTCTTATTATTATATGTTATTGACAACAGTCACAACAAGAGCAACAACATGCAACAAGAATAGTACGAATAGCAGTGATAGTGATAACGATCACAATAATGTAGTAAGAATATCAATAAACTTCAAGAGTCAGGACACTTGCAATCAACAGTGATACTTGATATATAATCCCATCTCTCTGGGCCCGAATATGAATCAGCCTCACATCATCAAAAGCTTGGGATATGCCATGGCCAAAGTAGGCACTGATTCATCGTCATCCTGGAGTGGATAGAATATGGAAAATTCATAAGTGATTCAGAAGCAAACCACAAAAATGGGAATATGTTTGAAAATTCCACAGTCTACTTCAGGATCACTATAGACGAAAATCAGTAGAGAGCGAAGCCTCAACGGGTGCCAAGCCGAGGGAGTTCCAGTGATTCCTCTGAGAAACCGAGCCATGTGCGGTTGTAGCCGCGCATCTTCACAGAAGATACCTCTGCAGTGGATGACCCAATCGGAGAATTTGCCAAGTTAACGAAACTGAAACTACTCCCGAAGCAAACAAGGGCCTAAGGTGATCAGGCCCTCAGGACTCTGTCATTGGTACTATCCTCCCCCGATGGTGTCCTGAAGAGATCGGAGGCAAACGCAGCACTCGCGGGATCGGCACGGGTGCTTTTCCTGTCGTAACAGATCAAGGCATTGATTTAAGGAAAGACCTACAGGAACCAATGGGTGTTTACAGTACTACCAAATCATGGGGGGGTCCAGTATTTTTCTCAGCCAATTCTGAGAACGGTGACACGGTATCTATCTTTTCAGATTGGGGCCATTTCACTATTCAAAAAAAGGCTGTTCTGCCTGCCAGAACGCGATGTCTGGCATTGATTTCCAGTTGAAAGTAGCGACAAAGAGAACGGCCCTGTGTCCTGTGTCAATTGGCAGCTCCCCAAAAAACAAAACTGTTTGAACTCCTTGTGACTTACTAAGGCCTTGATATAGCCTTATATCCTTGTCCCTGGTCATCCCTTATCTATATCAGATGGCCAAGTAGCAGGGAACCACCAGGATTCTCCACTTTCAGCAAAACAAATCGGCCCAGCCGCTGGGCCCAGCCTTTTCCTTTGCCCCCTTTTCCACTTCCCTGCACAGGTTGGCATGAGCCAATGGCCAATGGTTGCAGGAAACACCAGGAAGTTTTGGAAGATCTTGGCTGGTGCATCAGGTCGGTCCCTTAGATGATCTGAGATGGTTTCAACGTGCCTCAACCCATCCCAAATGTGTCGTTGGGATTAGCCCAGCTGGGAATGAACAGTGAAGAAGTGTGAAACCACTCGCTATATAATTAATTTACAGTTTCAAATTTCCCACTCTTCAAGTCTTCAACTTGGTCATCTACCAACAGATAGATTGCCAGTGTATCCCCAAGTTTGCGACAGGCCCAAATTTCCTGCTTCCTAATCTTGAGATAGAAATACATCGGAAACATCTCACACTTGCATGCTATTGCTGTATCAGGGCAAGCTGCCAAAAAAAACATTGCTTAACAAGAGATACATTCCCAGACTATTGGATACTATATATTATCCATATAAATGTGTTGTATCTATATATATCATATTTATATTATCATGTAATTACATATATATATATTATACATATTATATACATGTATATATATATATATGGGTTTTAATGAGGGGCCAGTGGATCCACAAAAATGGTCATGTTCCCCCGAGCCTTAGAGCCGTGGGCTATGCCCTCTCCCAACTTGGCCTGGACCAGTTCCAACCCTCGAAGTTGGAGGTATCTAGCGCTGGGAAAATCATCTATTTCTATGGGCCATCTATACCATGGCTATGTAACAAATAACCAGAGGGTATATTATGTTATATGATTGGATACAAATATGTAGTTGGATATATTACATGATAAATATCATGAATCATGAGGAAATCATATATAATTACTATTTATTACTACAGAATTTGTGCTTTGCAACGAAGCCAGAGTTGGGATACCCACATTTTTGGCCTGACAAACATGGGAAGTATGATGACAAACATGGGCTAATCATGGATAATTTCTATGTTCAGACAAAGTTTCATAGAAAGCCATGTGACAACATATGTATCGCGACCCTCAAGGCCAACCCCCTAGAAGGCTTCCAGTGGGGGAATGGGCTTCATTGTTGGGGGGGCATCAACTTATTTGGGGGATGGATGAAAAGTTTAGTACCAAAAATTATCTTTATCAGTGCTCTCCTGTGCATCGAATTTTGACCTGTGGCCCTTTGGGTATCAAACTTTTTGTTGAAACATGTTGAAACAACATGAAAAATGGACGAGAAATTGTGTGCATAATCAAACGTCTCATCATTCTGGAGAACTAATGAGAACTATATGTTCTAACTTCTAGGCATCTATGCTGGAACAAAACATCTTGGCGGATTTTGGCAGGTCCCCCTTGTTAGATGTCCCTTCAAGAGTAAACACCACATGGGAATAAAGCCAGCAAAACCCAGGGCTGTGGAAGGAGGATGAAACACACTCGCCAGGGTATGGTACATTGGTTCATAATTGCCCAGGAAATCCCTAAAAGAAAATGATGTTCACGGGAAACCTTGCAGCATACGGAGAATTCTGGTCACGAATCAATCTCCATGTGGCAATCACGCTTAGTGCGAGGCATCTCCCAAGCTGATTGGGGGCCCCAAGCCCATTATCCTTCAGCTTAGATTCCCAAAGTTGTTGGTGATCCCTCTATGAACTGCTCTCAGAGTGACCTGATGGTTGAGCCGCCCAAGTTGGAAAAATATGCGTCAACTGGTCACCATCTTTTCAAGGTGAAACCAGTTAAATTCATCCAGCAATCTAACCTGGCAAGTGATGATCCTGTTCAACAAAAGGGTGCTCAAACAAAAACCAGTTTATGTTTGTTGGACCGAGGGTATCCACATCATCACCAACACAAAAGACCAACTTTCCCTACAGCCAGTGCCATCCCAGTCCCAGCAGATCTGCTGTGCACCTCCGAAAGGACTGCCTGCGGCGCCAAGGACACGGCCACAGTCATCGCAGTGACAGCTGAAACACTCAGCTCCCGCGGATCCCTTTTCTTGGCTCAAACTGGCTCAAACTTGACCATTGTACAGTGAAGGTAAAACAAGTAAAACGATCACTTTGAAGACTGCTCCGTAGTCACATTCGAGTCTTCAGGTCTCCAAATTCTCCAAAAGCTGATGGATAGGTCTGAAAATACCCCCTATTGAAATCCCATGGGTGATCATCCCCATGAAATGGCGCCATTGCACAACAATGGCACCCCGGCACCCCCATTTCCAGACACTCTCCATTTGAAATGATCCTTAAAAATTCCACAACGGTTGGTGGTTGACCTACCCCTCTGAAAAATGAATAAAAATGATGGAGTGAAAGTCACTTGGGATGATGACATTCCATATATGAAATGGAAAGTCATAATCCATTCATGTTCCAGTCACCACCAACCAGTACATCATTTTCCATCATTTTCCCATTTCCATCACCACCAAAGTTCCATAAAGTTCCACCGTCCGCCTGGCAGTACTCGGAGAGCACGTTGAGATAGGTCCGCGAAAGGCCCTGCACACCCTTCAGCAGGTCTCTCAGCTTGGGTCCAACCGCATGGATCACCACTTGTCCCGAGTTGTAGGCGTGGAGCTTTGCACCTGAAAAATCAGGGAGCTCTTGATGTAATTTGGTCTGAAAAATGGGAAAATTTAATGGGAAAATATGGGATGAACATCTTGAAAAAGTGTTGGAAGATAATGGAAGATATATGACATAGGTCTATAAGTATCTATAAGTGACATAACGTCTACAGGTGGGGAAATTGACATGGCGAGTGAGTCAATTTCTGGTTGCCAAATCAGGTCATGGCCATGACCGGTGTGAGACATCGAGCCGCTCGGTGTCCGGACGCCCTTCGGCTTCCACTTCTCTACTCCTGGCAACGTCCGCTCGGTGGAAACATATAGCGGGGGAACCCGCAACTCGAGTTGACACACCAAAGCCGAAAGCCGACTTCCAAATTCTATGCTAAGAAATTTTAATATATTCTAAGTATTCGAAACAACACCGTGTTTCTCCGTTACCCCTCAGATCAACAACTCGCCAGCGGCACGCCACGAAATGACGGTTCACCTGCCGGGCAAACACGCAGTGAAACTGCAACGATTGAAGCTGACAAACCGGCCACGTCGTCAGAAAGCAATTGTGTAATTTTCCATGTTGCGACCATTCTGTAATTTTCATGAAATACGGTATACATGAACCAATTCTGCCCCATGATTTCGTCCTGTGCTAATCCTTTCAGCTCACCCCCGCATTCCCCATACCTCTTGCGGGAAGCGACCACTCGCAGGCGGCGCCGCAAGGTTCAACCTGGGTCACGGAGGGACTTTGGGTGCGCAAGCGGGACAGAATTGGAGTATAGTAACCCCCAAAAAAGATAAAATTATCATGAATTATTATGAATTATCACTATGTCTTAGTATCTTAGTAAGGCTTTTTTAAATTTCTATCTTTCTGGTTTCTATCTTTATCAAAAAACATGGGGGGTTTAGCTACCTTGACAGCGGCCAAGGCTTCTCGCCAAAAGATTCTTTTTTGTGCCAATAATGCTGGACGTTTTTGGGGGGATCCACCGGGTGGGATGATCTAATGTGGCAAACCCAATAAACCTCTAATTGGCTATAGGCTTCTATAGTCTATACATGATCTATACATGTCTATACCACCCATTTCAAGTAGCTGCAAGTAACTCCTCTGGCTGCAAACCTTTTTCCACTTGCCAAAGCAACTACCGTCAAAGGTGCTGATCCAGCGCAGCCTCATGGCCCTTGGATCAGCCACAGAGCCGATAGCATCAGCCAGTGGTTTTGGCCAGTGGAGCGATCCTGGGAATCTACCGAGGTTTGTGGTTTCAAGTGGCTTCCAAAATTTCAGGCCGTTGAAAACTGACCATTACTGACCCATCCAGCGACCGGGCTCAACCAGGTCCGCAAAAATGTTGACCCATGAAGGGGGGCTTCACTGCGCCCGTGCTTGGACCGCAACTGCCCATGCCCTGTGCCGCCTTCGCAGACCACGGCCTTCCGCGCAGCGGCGGACCGCGCGCTCGCAGGCGCCGATGGCGGCGTTGAAAGTCATGGCATCCGGGGTCAGCTGGGCGGACGGCAGGGAGTTCAGCAGATGAAGGGCCAACTGCCATTGAGACCTGAAGGCTATCGGATGATGCGGGAATGAATCAACCTTGATGTCCACAATGTGTCAAGAACACAAAGGGCATATCAACCAACCAATGGTTACAACCAGTTGGGCTTCCCATTAGTGGATGATATTTTTTGGTCACAGTATGCTAAACACCTACGAATTGGGATGATCCTCCCAGATATCAGATTGCATGGTGCTTGAGCAACCTCACGGTTAAAATAGGACAGTCATCCAAGGAAAATCATCGACCAAAGCAGAAACAGAAAATCATCGACTGGAAAACCAGCAAATCCAGATTTTGAATATTGTCCAGACATAGAAAGACTGACAACCAACTTTACAAACTTCGCCAAGCAGGGGTTGAAACATCAGCAAAAAGCCGCTGCGAACTTTGGCAAAGACACCCCTTCTCACACGTGCTCACAGCTGCACTGTAAGTGATCACACTCTGCTCAATCCTCACTGCAGACATCTCTCCCAGCAAATCCAAAGCCAACATCCATTCCGAGGCCTTTTCACAAGAGCTAATGACGCCATTGTAGCCTTGTTGGTAAACTGCTTTCCACCCAGAGAAAATGAATGTAAGCATTATCAATTGGGATCACAATCCCAAACCTAGGCTAAGCATGGAAAAAAAATAAAAACAATAGCACCAACCATATCAGATCTTCTTGATACATGTTGTAAGACCTTTTGGAGTACGAAACATCATAGCGGACAGGCAACAGATATGCCTTTCCCCAGCCAGATACGACTATATAAGCGAGAGTGACCCACCAAAAGAGGTAGGAAAAGAAAAACAGGCTACTAAAGACGATGTTTCCCCAATGTCCCAGTCTCCAACTGTTCAACAACTATGAGGGTTGCTCTTTGAAAAAAAAAATGGTGAAAAATGCCAACAGGGTCAGTAGCTGATCACATCAGCCATCGCCTGCCACATCTGCAGAAATCCTAAGGCCATCAGCCACTGCGAGGCCTTTTCGCAGCAGCTCACAGCAGCGTTGCAGCAGATCACGTTGGGAGAAAGCTGGGCAGCAGACAAGTCCTGGAAAAAAAATTATTCCCACAGAGACTGAGAGATTTGGGATGCTAAAGTTTATGGCAAAAATTGCCAGTAAAGTTGGAGCACCCCACAACTAAACATGGAAGCCACAATGGTTTGTTGGAGAATTTACCTCTGCAATTGTTGAGTTCCATCTTAAACCTAGCGGAGGTCTGCGGGGTAAACCCTGTAAAGAAACATGGCAGTGGAAAGTCCGAGTTCTCCAGTCATCGCAGGTGCCTAACATGTGGTGAACCATGGGTTTGTCTCAGAATTGGGACCCGGAAAAAACCGGTGGTCTGATAAAATGTCTATAATTATCATGTTCCCATTTTGGTAAGGGCCAGAAGTTGAGGGACATGTTAGAGACCCCGTGCATGTCAACCGCAAGCTTTGCTTCAACCATTGACAGTTCTGTTTCTCCTGCAACAAGCACAGCAGCTGCTGCCACTCTCCACACTTCTCACAGCTGCTCAGAGCTGCTCCATAGCTGATCACGTTGGGAAGCACCTTCCGGTGCTTCAGGGGTTCACCATTAAAAAATGACGATTTAACCAACAAAATGATGAGACTGAATGGGGATATGATTGGGATTTGATGGGGATATAATTGGTATATATATATATAATTGGTAACCAAACATGGCCGGCTGGGAAGTCCCTCAAAAACATCGGCTTAAGCTTTACTGGGAAATCATATCGAACTAAATGGTGTGTTGTAACCAGCAAGCCATGTTTGATTACCGGAGGGTTTTCGCTCATCATGCCAGGGTAGTTGGAGTATACACCCGTGCCCCATCTGAAGAACGCCGGATTAATGAACCCCACTTGATTTGGAGGCTACCCCCAAAATAGCAACTTCATGTACCATTAAAATACATTAAAATGATACCCCCCAATGATCAACAGCCCAGAGGTTGTGTTGACATTTCCAAAAACTCTAACTGCCAAACCCCATGTCTCACCATTTCCCCCTCTTGGGCCTGTAACTTTGACATCTTTTGCAACACTTCTAGAGCCATCTGCCACTGAAAGCCCCTCTCACAAGAGGTGATTGCAGCATTGTAGCTGATGACATTCGGGGCTATACCTGGCTATTGGCTGCCCTGATTTCCGAAAGATGGACAGATGGACCGGGCCAAAAAGAACGTGTCACTGTTCATGGGTAGAACCCACAATGAAACCTGCCAATGTGCTGGTTCTCTCATATCCCAAGCACATTCCCCTCGATAGTTGCCCAAATATCCCAATTACACGACTTGAAATCAACCGTAAACCGCTTCAGCCATCCCCAGCGATTTCTCGGTCACCCAGATGCGCACGTCCGCCATCTCTTTCGCCACAAGCTCCAACGCCAGTTGCCACTGCTTCCCCTGGCCATAGCAGCTGATCAGCGCGCTGTAGCTGACCACATCCGCAGTCAGATCTGAGGTCCAATGGTCCAACAGGGAGGCGGCCAACGGCCATTCAGAACCTGCAGCTTGCTCTCGGGCACAGCTACAGCTAAACAGAAACGACACGAAACGACTGTGTAGCTTCCCCCAATTTCTGTTAATTTTTTCTGGAAAAAGAAACGCTCAAAAATGGCCATCTGGCCAGCCATGTGTTTCTTCAAAGCCCAAGGAATCCAAGGAACCCTTCTCCAAGGAGCTGAGACAAGCATTGCAGCTGATGACATTGGGCTGAAGAGAGGCTGATTGGCTTCGACCCAGAACTTCAGTGGCCCAACTCCACTGCGAACCTCGATCTCCGAGGTCGAGAAGTCGAGAGGTCTTTTGGTATGGGGGTGTCAGAGTTCCGTATCCATTCATATCCTGAAGTTATATAATGTCATATATATTTATATATATTAATATATATATATGTATGTGTATATCTCTCTTGAGGGAATGGAAATTGGAAAGATCTATGAAAACGTGTGAAAAGAGAAGCCAAAAATTTAAAGCACCGATCAGATTGCCCAAAGATGAACATTCCAAATTTCTAGGGCACTATGTCAATCATCATCCCCCATGTGGTCCCACAACCACTCAAGGACTCAGGAACACTTCTCAAAACAGCTGAGGAGTCCGTTGGAGCTGATGATGTTGGCCTGAAGATTCACCAAGCGTATTTCGTCCCAGAGATGAAAGGCACGTTCCCACTGAGAACGGCTCTTTTCACAGGATGTGATCAGGCTATTGTAGCTGATGATGTCAGGATCAATCTGCCACCTCGACAACTCTTCAAAGAAACCTGGGTGTGTGTTTTTCGAAATGTTTTTTTGACCCGAAAAAATGTTGAAGCTTTTGGACTCATGATCCGTGGATTTGTTTTTTGGCACTACTCTGCCGGTAGAAAATCCAATTTATGTTCATGCAATTAGATTATTTCCGTCGAATTTCCCCTGAATTGTCCATTGCCATGGTTGAAAAAAGATGCTACGCTGCTAAACCATGCTGACAACTACCCCAAAACTGCCAAAAAACTCAGGGATCGTTGCCAGCCCTTCTCCCAGCCAATCACCGAGTTGTAGCTGATGACGTTCAGCCGGAGAGTGGTCCACCGGACCTCTTGCAGGGCTCTCAGAGCCATCGGCCACCGCGACGCTTTCTCGCAGGCACTGATGGCCGCATTGGCGACGACGGAACTGGAACTCAACTCCGTCGCCTGTCACAAGATATGGGGGGTCCTAAGTCATTGGGGTACCCCCAAATCATTTGGGTGTGTCTGAAAATAGTGTACCCCTAAACCCAATGGTTAATGATCATTATCCCTATTAAATGGCTATAATTGGGAATATACCCTATTTTCAGACAAACCCATTTAAAAAAGTTAACCCCTTTTGGTATTGACACCCATATGGTGACTTGGGGATCCCCCCATGACTTCAGAAACCAACCCCTAACATTCTCCCATGACTGGATCAGTGGTTTTGGGGGTCGATTGCAAAATCGATGGCTTGATCTCTTTATGTCTCTTTGGCTTCCTCCAAGTCTCCAAGTTTGTACTGATCTCCTTCGATTCCACTTTAAAATTGCACCTCCAACATCTGGAGCGCCAAATGCATCGCCACTTGCCACTGCATGGCCCTGCCACAACTGATGGCGCTGGAAGCGGCTCCTTCGGAAACGCTGTAGAAAACTGAGGAGTTGTTCAGCCCAGTTGGGTGATGGCTGAGCCAAATTCTGGGAACTCATCAGCTGTATTCAAGTGTCAAGTAGGATCAGCAGGATGGTAAAGAAAAATAAACAAAATGATTCCTGTGTGTTTTAAGAACATCTTTTAAACCACCAACTGATGCGAAAATTAAAGGGAGCGCTTCAAAGGGCGCTTCAAACTTTCACCACAAGATTCGCCAAATCCTATGCCTGTATTCGGAGCAGAAAACTACAACTTCATACAAGTTCACTATAATTACTAAAGTAACTCAACTATATAATCAAAGCATCAAGGTCACCCGAATCTGAACATTTCAGACACTGTAATATGTGTGGATATAGAAGTATGATATAAGTATGATCAGTATCAAAAAGTAGAGTACCCTAAGGCCCGAAAGATCCTCCATCTTCCAATCTCTGCTTGAAGCTGCCCAGTGCTTCCTGCCATCCGTTGCTGACTTTTGCCATCAACGCGGCGCGTGACGAGGGCCGAGGCTGCGGCAACACATGCAATCCCCCAATGGCTAGAAATATCCTAGTCCAGGACGGTCAAACTATGTGAAACCTATGTGAAACTATTGGCCCTGAATCTTCACTACGGCCCACTAAATTAGGTGTACATCCTTAAATCTGATCCACGGAACCAGAATTTCTGTGGGCCTTTCCACATGGAAAACTTAATCTTCCAAACCAAGTTCTCGGGTTGTTTGTTTTCACGCAAACAATACCATTTGATACGTTGGTTGCATTCATTGTCAACACTACCAACACATACTACCCTCTGGTAAACTAACATAACTATGGAAAATCAGCATTTTTAATGGGGAAATCCACTATAAATCACCATTTTCAATAGCTTTTTGTATGTTTACCAGAGGGTAACCTTAAAGCACACTAATCAAACCAACCCATTTCCAGCCATGCCATCCACGGGATTACATGGCGCCCGGGCCATTTGTAGACGGACCCCGACCTCAGAAAAAAGGGAAGGGAAAGAACGGGTGCATCAAGGACTTCAATGGGGTGAATATGGCCTAGAGATCTTCCCTCTACTTTGTGGGTGTTTTTTTTTTCTGGTCCTTCCCGGTAGTAGGATCCCTTTTCTTCACTTTCTTGATTTTCTTTTGTAGACCATGCTGCACACTCGCAGTTGGCAAGCGCTCGCTACCACGAGAAACTAGTGCATACAGGAGCATAAACCACGCAACTGGACCATGGCACATATACTATGTCATATAAACACAATGTAAATCATATGTCAAATATGTGGACATTCTGTGTATGGCTAATATTTGATATTGTTTTTTCCTCTATAAATCCATAATATGAATCCCAAGAAGTATCTCAATGATCTCCCCATGATCTCCCCGTGTTTTCCATCTCTGGCGCCGTTTCAAATTGGCCCAGCTGCGCTCCGCTGGCGCCACGGATGTTGTTGCGGTAGCCGATGAAGATGAAGCCCGCAGGGTCCACCACAACAGCCTGGAAACCGAAGAAACAATGGCTATCTTTTCTGCAATTGATCCTTCAAAAGACAAATAATAATAATAATAATTAATAATAGTAATAAATGATAATATATAGTGATAATTAATAACAACGTGAAAATCCCAAAGCCATTGCAAAACCCCCATGCTCCCCGAGTTGGAATGGCAATTTGTTGACGGGACCTCGACGGGCGCCATAGGCGCGAGATCTTTCTCCCCCTCGGCAGTGCCCAGGACGCCGTGCGGTTTCACCTGCGCGAAACCGAAGCTGAGGAACTGATGTTTCATTAAAATGGTAAAATCCATTTAAAATCCATTTTTACCAACCAAATATGATGATTCAATGGATTTATCTGTGGAAATTAATGATTAAATCCATAAACATCATTTTAATGGAATTATTAAATTTCATGGATTATTGAAATATTGAAATTATCTATGGAATTTAATGGATTTTACCAACCAAATTATGATGATTCAATGGATTATTACATACTACCCATTTGGGCAAGGGATATTCTACACATTTCGGGGATGGATTTTAGGATTCTTTTGGGGATGTCTTGGGCTATTCCCCGAATAAAACAATGCCAGTCACCAGTATCATCACAACGATTTTTTCGGCATTGGCCCCAAAAAGCTTCACTATCCACTGGAATTGGATGGGGAGATAAGCTTTATACAAAAATATTTATATAATTATGTATGTATATACACATATATATATACATATACATGTACACATATCATCTATGTCTACGTCTTGGAAGCCAACTTTTATCGTGAATTTGAGTGGTTGAGCCCCCTTGGACCTGGCCCCCTGTTGGCTCGAAAGGAGTTGAAGCCGTTGAAGCCCCAAAAGAGGATCCCACCAACACAAAAATGAACATACCAATACTAAACATAACTATTCTTCTTACTATGTTCATTATTGTTACTATAGATATACATAATAACAACATATAACAACCATAAGATTCCTTTAAAATGGGAATGTATAGACCCGATATGTTACGTAGAAGCCTTGAATTGAACTGGCCAACAAATCAGGATATGTCACTAGAAAATGGAGCATAGAACTGCCACCACATGGGAATGTGTTTTGGAACTGATGGAAAATGCTTGCCAACAAATAGACATATTCTTTTCCAACAATGATGATGATGATGATCATCATCATCATCAAACAGATGCTGCATAGGGAATATTTTTGGTGGCGGAGTCATTCTGACATCACCAGCATCATCATGATCCCGTTTTTGGAACGGAAGATGAAAAAAATACGTCGAAACACCAACTGGAAGTGGATCAAAGCCCTGTTCCAGGGGTCAATGTTGAGACTTATAGCTCCCACTGGTCAAGCCAAATCCACACGGTGTCCTGTCTTACGGGACCGGATTGGTGTGTTATCTACAAACCAGGTCCATCACTTCGGACATTAGAGTCATAACAAACCCATACCCACAACCACTTTCATGATGAGCATCGCCAGATTGGTTCCTCATGATTAGTCCTCTTCGCGCCTTGAAACTCTTCAGAAGCGGATGGGAAAAGCTGTTGATCACTTTGACCTGCGGAGTGGCTGCAAAAAAATGTGGTGAATAACCTATAGACACATTTATATGTCAGTATAGCCTATAGTCAATTAAGAAAGACAATTACTGATGTGGAGAATAAGCCTATAGTCAGTTGCCCTAATGATATTTCAGTCATTTCAGTGGGTTTTGCAATGTATAAATGGGTACTAACTATGGTTACTAGTATAGATGTGGAAAACCCCTGGGGTTTTAGCCATTGGGAATTCAGGATCTACAAACTTCACATCCAATTGTTAGGGTTTTCGATGGTAAAAAGTGTGTCAACATGTGGCCGTCTTTTGAGACCATGGATAAACTGTTCCCTGCTAGTTTGATGGTGATTTACTTCTCTGGCTTTTTGTTGACTGAACAAAAAAATGCATGACGCATACCCATATGAAGCCGGAAATCGTCAATGTTCGTCTGTATCTTTCCCATCTCTGTGTGCATAATCTGATCATAGAGCTTGTGATATAACCAACAAGATTGTTTATGTATTTATATATATACCTATACATATACATACATTTTACATGTTTGTGTGTGTAAATGTACACATTGATTTGGATTCCATCTCCGTGTCTGGCGGCTTTCGACCTGGTTTCACTTTTTTTTCCGGAAGATTGGTGGTGATAATCCCATTGTTTGGCTGATGTTTCCAGATGCGTTTTGAACATGTGTATATATATATGCACTAATATATGTATACACATTCAGACTTCAGTACATGCGGTGATAGGTCCTACCAGTCATGAATGAATGTGCTTACAAAGAAAACCTACGGTTGTACTATCCCATTCACATATGGTGGAGGGCCCTCATTACAATAGAAGCCCACGTGTAATCAGTTTATTAATTCCTATAGTTTTGGTTATAGTCCGATGCAAAACAATGTGAATATGTGTAGAGTGTAGACATAGATAGATATAGATTACCTTTGCACAGTAAATGGCTGCGGCTCAAAAATTGGTAGCATTCAACCATTCTCTCTTTGGGGGGTCAGCGCTTTTGAGCTATACTAGGCTATACCTAGATAAACATATATAAGTTCTTCGTACTATGAATAAGAATTTGTTCGTTTCAATTCTCCATCCCCAATTTTTTGTTTGGTTATCAATCATACCATTGTTCATGGTCAAGTCACCATGTTTCATTCTTAAGTCACCATGATCCCCAAGTTTTTGATGGTTAAGTGAGTCGCCATGTTTCATGGTGGAACCACCACCATGGTTCTTTGTTGCTTAAAACATGTTGCTGTAAAAACCATCCCTTCGCTTCCCGCCTGCTCTTCCAGGTAGTTCCCTTCCCACCAGCCCTGCGTCTTCATCTCCACGGAGACTCTCAGCTCAGGCTCCTGAACAATGGCCACCGAAAACCTGGAATGGTTGGTCCAATAGCAAAGAAAGATGCAGAAAAGTCAGAGTTCTCACTATTAACTGAAATGGATTGAAATGGGACGTGTCTGCATGTTTTTTTGATGGCAATTCAAACCAAGTAACAGAATTTTGGTGGCGTTGAACCATCCGATTTTTGGGGTTGAAGCATCAAGATGTCAAAACCCTCACACCTCCAAGCCCTTGAGGTCCGCCTCAACACGGCTTCCAAGTGGGGAGAGATACCTTCCATCTATTCTGCTGTATGAAATATCGACATCGATATTAATCCATGGAGATATTCATACATCTATGTAACAATATACATATTTTTTAATATATATATATACATCAGATAGACTACGGAACAAACATATAGTAACCCTAAAAAATAGTAAAATAAATCTGAACTAGTAACTAGTGATAAATACAACTCGCCTGCATCTTTTTGGGGGTCGCTGTTGTTCCTCGTGCACGTGCATGTCAGCAGTCCTCCAAAGCCTCTGTCTTCCATTTGTGCTTGGAAAATTGGATTTCCCAGTTCATGCATTGTTGGAATCCCCAATATGTATATATATATAATGTATGTATGTATGTATGTATGTATGTCTGTCTGTCTGTCTGTCTGTCTGTCTGTCTGTCTGTCTGTCTGTCTGTCTGTCTGTCTGTCTGTATGTATGTATGTATGTATGTATGTATGTATGTGTGTATATGTGTGTATGTGTGTGTGTGTGTATGTATGTGTGTATGTGTGTATGTATGTCTGTATGTATGTCTGTATGTATGTCTGTATGTATGTATGTATGTATGTATGTATGTATGTATGTATGTATGTATGTATGTATGTATGTATGTATGTATGTATGTATGTATGTATGTATGTATGTATGTAATGTATGTATATATATATATATGTATGTATGTATGTATGTATATATATATATACACATATGGGATGTATACCCCATATTATATTTATTCATCAACAGGGGTTTTGAACACTGCTCATGTAAATGTAAATATGTTGATAATTCATATCATTGTTGTTAACCCCATAAATTATCACATATATATATACATATACATATACATAAAGTGGTGTTGTGGTTTGGGGGCTGTGATATGTTCACCCCGCCTGGTCGCGGATGGCCTTGAGCTCCGCCACGACGCTGCTGTGGGCGTTGCGCAAGGTCTCCAGGCCTGGAGACGCAGGAAGACCAGGGATGTAGAACTGCTTGTTGAAGCTGATCTTTGTACAGTATCTGTATGTATATGTCATATACATATGTAATACAGTGAAATGTCTCTTTGAGTGTGGCTCTTCACAAAGCTTGAATGTGGCTGTGAAGAGCGAGG
This sequence comes from Cladocopium goreaui, assembly GCA_947184155.2. Taxonomy (NCBI): domain Eukaryota; class Dinophyceae; order Suessiales; family Symbiodiniaceae; genus Cladocopium; species Cladocopium goreaui. The sequence continues at coordinate 530,760 of CAMXCT020001324.1, forward strand.
GATTGGCTGATGTCTGTGGGGTGAAGTGCGAGCAAACAATGCGTGTTTTTTGGGGGGCTTACATTTTACAGTACCTTGGTAAAAGTGTGACCACATTTTGAAAGTTTGGCTAAAATTGATGTTTGGATATGCTATGCGTGGCACTTCTGCGCCATTTTTTTTTTCGCGATGTCGGTTTTAACCGCTGTTGGTTGATGTTTCTGTTGGGGCTTCTGTCGTAACCAATATGTTGGGGATTATCACAAGCCATGAACGGGGAATCCCTATCAACCAACCAGTATCAACCGCCTAGGGCTGGTACAAGGTATCTCCCAGGATGGCATCATTGGTATTTAAAAAAAAAAAAAACTTATCAAACCATGGGTCAAGGTGGCGAAATGACCGATGTCAAAATCCTGAATCCCTTGGAACTCTGATATCGGCTGAACACGCTTGAGCGCTTGAAATCCAAAATGGACCCCAAGAAGACATCTGTTTATCAATGGGGTGGAGAATCAGAATTCATCTTCCAGATCTTTTTCGAAAAAGGGTCGTCCTGGTGACACGTTCTGCTCTTCAGCTGCAGTCCAAAGGGCTCTTCAGCTGCAGTTTCAGTTCTTTGTTGCTGGTGACCTCAAGTCCAAACTTCTTGGAATGGATCAGGTGAAAAAAATCTGGAAAATCTCAGCTGATGTTTTCTGAGAATCTGCGAAAATCTTTTTTGAAAATCTGCTGATATGTTTTTTGCCCACAATGTGGCGTGACTCATAGATATGTGGGTATGGGTTAAAATTGGATACCCTTGGGCCTTCAAAGTTGACCCATTCATAGGTTGGTTTACAAACCCCATCAAGGATATTTATATCCCCCATAAACATCCATAAACCAGAGTCAACACAGTAAATGCCAACTTAGCTATCTAAGTCAAGCAAGTGATGTGCGTCAACCAAGCTATACTTACCATTCATAGATATATCTACCATAAACCATAGTTACTTTGAGGATCATCCCAGTAAATGGTTGATGACCCTGGTGGTAAGTTCCCGATGCGTCGCTTATCCCATGAATGGATTCGCGCCCACCAAGCAATAACCATAAACCATATGGTCAATAACAACAAACCATGGTTAATAAGTTAATAACCTTAATAACTAATAACCATAGAAAAATAGTGAATAACCATAGTTCATAACCATAGATAACTATAGTTCCTGTAATAACCATAGATATCCACCAATTAACCAAACATACTTACATATCTACCCCAATTTGATAGTCATCAACCATAGTTTATATATTATATAGTAGTTTGTAGTCAATAAGGATTCACCATAGTTATAACTGCAGTTCATAACAATAAACCATAGTTCCAACCACAGTTGATAACAATAAACCATAGTTCCAACCACAGTTGATAGCAATACAACCCACAGTTGATAGTTTTCATAAGTTTGGTTACCCAGTCAGTTGATAACCATAACATACCATAACTATAGTTCCTCTAATAACCATTGTTATACCCTCTGGTTATTTAACATAGCCATGGAAAATCACCATTTTTAATAGGTAAACCATCTATTTCTATGGGTCATTTTCCATGGCTATGTTAAATAACCAGAGGGTATATCTAGCCATCCACAGGTAACCAAAAAAGGCCGCCCTCTGAGCCCCGAACAGCTCCCTCCGGGCAGAGGCCAACATCCTCCTCGGGAGCCAAGTTGGCGCTGCTGCCACCAATGACCTAAAAATGCATCGAGGCGCCGAAACCCGGATGATGTCATGACGGCCGGCGTCATGACTATTAAATGTAAATAAGTATAATGACTATCATGACTATCATGAATCTATATAAGTCATTTATTGTCATTTATAGTCATTTATTGAGATTTATGGATATGATATTTTTGTATAATGACTATAAATGAACTATAAATGACCTATAAATGTCATTAAATATCTATAAATGATGATCATGACCTTACGTATATATAATATTCTAATGACTTACCGTATGCATGTTGAGAGGTTGAAGACAAAAAAAATAAAACACTGAAAAATGATGTGTTTTTTGCAGTTAATGATGGTAATTACTCATGGTAAATAATACAAACTGAAAATGGTGAATGATTTAATACACAATTGAATTGAGATGAGATTAAACAATTGAAAATGCCCCAAATTCTTCCCATAGGCTCACGTACGCGCATCATGACCTGTTCGCAACTGGCAGATAGTTATGATAGCAACTGGCCGTATGTTCGCCCATGATGTCTGCATTCTAAAGGGCCGACACGCCCCATTGTCCCAAACCATTTGGTGCATCCAAAAACTGTTGGTTTCCCAAAGTATTTCTGGTTGGTGGTTTCAACCCCTCTGAAAAATATTAGTAAGTTGGGATGATTATTCCCAATATATGGAAAAATAAAAAATGTTCCAAACCACCAATCAGATTTCATTGGTGGATTTGAGGGATATCACTGGATAGCACCTTTAGAGTGGCCCACGGAGGACTTAGGAAGCGACCAGCACTGCTCGGCCCGAATCTTCCTCGCGTCACAGCGAGGCTCGCTGTGAAGCCTAGATTTCATCGTATTCAATGTGATCAATAAGGGTGACTAATAGTCAATCATGATTGATAATGTTTCATCATGGTCAAGAATGGTGATGAATGGCGATTCATGATCATGATTAATCATCAATTAATGGAATTCATGGAATCATCAATCCATTAATCATTCCCTTGGTCAATGGAATTACCCTCTGGGAATCAAACATGGCAAAGGGACATCCCCCTTTGCAATGGCAGCGGCAAAATATATATGTAACGGCTCGCGTCCATGGATTCCATGTATTTCCAACCCCCAAGAAACATCAAGACACGATAGAACACTGGCCAAATCCCCAAATCATGGCCAATGACTTTCTCCTTTGAGCGGCCACCACGAAAATGTGGAATGACGTATTCTTCGTGTTGAATAAAGACCTACCAACCTATCGAAAAGGGGGCATCATGAGGGAAGCATCCACTAAATAGCAGTGATGATGAGAGTTTAATTAAAAAAAATGGTCCTGATGATAATAGTTATTGTTATTGACCGATTAGATTATCAATAAATAACCAACATAGTGATAATAGTGATAATTGTCATTGATTATGTGCATCATGAATATTATTGATTATTGTTGCCGTGTGTAAACAGTGAATTATGTATAATTAATATTGTTGGTATGATTATTACTATTCTTACTATGATTATTCCTATTCATATGTATTATCATTGTTTGATTATGTTCTCGTTTTATTCATTTCTCTATCCAAATATCTAATTAATCTATTTATCCATGTTTGCTATTATGATTACTATTAGTATTAAGAGGTACTGTTATTGTGAACCACCCGCATCCATGGTACCCGCCCCAAGGGAATCTAAAAGAACATGCTCCTGGTGGGCTTTCACCAACTCCACAGCCAAGGCGTCCAACTCTTCCGGCGTCTTGGGCGGATCCAGCGCTGGTGCCCCAGCAACGCCAGCTGTAGCTCCTGCGGCCGGCAGTGCAGCCGCAGTGCCCGCGGCGGCGGCAGTGCCCGGGGCGGGCACGGTGCCTGGGGCGGCGGCGGTGCCTGGGGCGGCGGCGGTGCCTGGGGCGGCGGCGGTGCCCGGGGCTGCAGCAGCAGGGGCACCCGCTGCAGCAGGGGCAGCCGCTGCAGCTCCTGTGTGACGGAAAAGCCAACCCCCTTGTTTCTTCAAACCTCACCCTGTTCCAAACTCTGGAATCTCAAAAATTCTTCAAATATGTCAGAGTTTCTTTGATATGCGGCTTCTGTTGAATTTGGCCCTACCTAAGACATACTCTGACCTTCCAATGACTTGCTTATCACAGGTGAGATCAGCACTCTGTCCACGAACAGTGTCCTGGTTGCTGTTTGGCCTGTGCCAATCTCAGTTTCCTGCAAGCAGCCAAAGTTGCTTGCAGCTCCGAAAACCCTGTTCTTTACCGCTTGCAGTAAGATTTAATAATGGATGTAGTAGAAGTTGCAGAAGGAAGTGAAATGGTTTTGCAATCCCAACAGGCTTGCCTAGAGACCGATAGATGATCTGGGATCTCATGGAATCTGGGCTGTCCCAGTCAGCCACACTGGTTTAATCAGATTCCAACTTGCAAATGTTCAAACCGGATAGGCCCAGAACAGAAGAGGATCTTAAAAGTCTTCAAAGTTTCAAAGAAAATTGGTATGATTCAAAAAGATGGTGCGCCATTTGACCTGCAGGAATTGGCTGTTTTGTGTTTCAAAGCGTAAAAACCATCCATGTTTGCGGATTATATTGTATAATTTAATATTTTACAATTCTAACATATTCTAACCAAGTCTCTGCTTCTTCTTCTCTTCTCTTTCAAGCTCCGCGCGCTTCTTTCCTCATCACGCTGAAGCTGTGTCAAAAAAAGGACCCATCGGACCCATCGCACAAGTTCGGGCTGGATGGACAAACCCATCCTACCTGGATGCAAAAAATCGTCAAATGTGTCTCTGGTTTGACCACACTCTTTTCCAGCGATCAAAGAGTACCAACTATCTTTTTTTTTACAGGAGTCTGCAGGCTGTGATCAACCGACCCCTCATTTTAAAGGTTTTGGGGGTCCTGTGTTCAGCTCAAAAACCAAGTTTCGTGGGCCATTTAGCTCTCAAAGCTGTTCAAACCAACTGTTCCCAAAATTCATGATTCTCTTTCCTCGATTTGGCTTTCTCATGCTTTCTCCAAAAATGGCACAGCCCCAAAATATCTCAAAATATCCAATCAGTCATCAACCTCCACCAGCACCCCTTGCTCCGGGTTGCGGATCTGGACTTGCAGCTGCTCCTCCGCCTTTCGCTTCGCTTCCGCTTGGCGTCGCTGTTGCTTTTGCCGCCGCAGTAGCTCCTCGGCGCGAAAACATGGCGCCACAGCTGGAGGCGAAGAAACAGTGGTTGAAAGCGTCATGTTTGTTGCCAGAAGTTGGAGGTATTGTCCGAGATGTTGAAGGACAACAGCGAGTTTTCCTACAATAGTTCTGAAGTACATTGCCAACGAGGGAACCGCGTGTCGTTTCAAACGGCGTCAATATGTTCCCTATGTTGGTTCTGATGGTTCTGATCACGTTTCCTCAGACGTTGTTCAATTCGATGTTCAATCACAACTTGTTGGATCCGCCCGCCACCATTCCCATCTTCAACGCAGGATCAATGAACCCCTAGCTTTGTTCGTAGATTCATCGGCGAGCAAAAAATATATACTCATCGATTGAAAATTACAATTCTATGAATGGACCCAGTGGAACCCCTCATATTAGATAAACTGTCCGCTTATTGCTCCGGGTTTTTTCCAAGGACAATGCCCCTGTCCTTGCCACGCTGATGCTCTTGCCGCTCGCGCAAACAAGGAGTGTATTGCAGATCCAGGAACTCTCTACTCTGCACCTGGGATGGAGCCAAGGAGTGGACCCAGCCATGAAAATCACAGGGATGATCAATTTGAGTGGAGAGTCAGCTCATCCAAAATTACACCATTTTAGTAGTGAAACCATGTGAAACCCATAGTTTTGGAGATCCACCATTTTAAGAAAAAACCCCGTAGGTTCGAATGATTCAGTCAGTCCCTGCCTCAACGTTTTTCCACTTGGTCTGCAAAGCCGTATGCTCCTGTAGCGGGGTGGGTCGCTTCGGCCATACCCTTTTACCCACATCTCAAGAATCATAAGAAAACAAACCAAGATGACATTTTGGGATGTTGATTTGTCCACAAATTGGATACCCGAAAATGCAGCAATGGCTAATCATTTTTTGCGATTGACATTGTCATAAATTGGGGTCAAACCCACATTTTCAGACCCCCCATGCGGGCTATCCAGTTCTGGGAGGTTGTTGAGAAGTTTCGGTCAAACCTCAAGGCCACCCCGAATCTGTCAAAGTTTGTGACGAGATAATCATGATTCATGTATGATCCATATGGATCCATATGGAAAATTCCCAGCTCCCGGTACGATGATATGCAGTCAACAAAGCTCAGAATGTCAAGTTCGGTCAGGTGGATCAAACATGATCAAACAGCCAAATCCTTGAAACTCAGTGCAGATCTCCTTGCTCACCAATTCCTTCTTCTCCTTCTCTTTTTCCAAGCCTAAGCATGCTCAACATCCAAAACAGCACCTGTTGGATCCTTTTGGTACTTAAACACAACTATGAAAAATGATTAACTCCCCCATGAATGGAGAAAAGGCAGACCCCACGTTCTCGGACCATTCACCAAGCTTAACCGTGCTCCCAATGTTCCTATCCATCCCGCAGCCAGGTTTTCGCCATCCAACAGCCATTGTTTTACCCCCCACTATTGGACCATCATTTTGGGCGATATCACATGATATCACATGATATAACATCTAATGGCCAAATGCAAGAAACCATAAGAAACCCATTTTGTTGCTGGTTAGGTTCCTATTCCTCCATTGCAGAAACTTCTTTGCCACCAAGCGATTGACGTCTTGATACTGCGAAAGCCCCATGTTTATCAGTTAAATCTCAAGCCTCTCCAGATGTTTCAGTTTCAGTCAAAATCCCCCACTTTTTATGAGCTCAACCCCAAGCTCTGAGCTAAGTCTTCTCATTCAAATCGAGTTTTACGCCTCAAATCCCATGAAAACCCCACTCTTGGTGCTTCAACCCCGACGTTCCCCCACTTCGCAGGGCGCCCCAGGTGTCCCTCGGTGTCCCTCGGTGTCCCTGCAGAGATTCAGCCGCTGCATGTGCTGCTGGAGACTCGTTAAGTTGGCCTCGAAGTCGGCCGCCTCCGTATCCACCTGGGATTCACCGATGGGTCACCGATGGGTCACCGATGGGTCAGCATTCACCATGGGATACCCTCTGGGAAACATACAAAAAGCGCCATAGAAAATGGCCATAGAAATTGGGTGATGTCTGAATCCCCGTGAAAAATGGATAAAAATGGGGATTGTCCATAGTTATGTCAGTTTACCAGAGGGGATATGATTGGAATATTGGGATATAATGTATATCGTATTGGAATATGATTATGGTTGATATTGTCAAATGATTAAAAGTCATTGGGATCCTTCAACCATTGGAAAAGGCCATCCTATAAGCATCGACAAAAAATGCTGCACGGGCGGGATCACTTCAAACCCCTATTTTTTTCAAGATCCCCACCGATATCCCAAGTTGTCCCAATCATATCCCAATCTTTAAAAATAATGGGACAACTTGAGATTTCACCGACGATTTGGGAGCTCCAAAAGAAAAGGCCCATCTGATATTTTGGCATTGAACAAAATCTCAGCAAAAAACGGGATTTACCCCATTGTAATCCAGGCTGGTAATTCGAAAACCACAAGAAGCCAGTAAGAAGCCCTATTTCTTGACAGGAAAATCATCGACATTACTGGTGAATTGTGTTTCCCTGCCAGAGTGTACGAAAGGGCAGTGAATTGCGTCCTAAAAGGTGATTTTCATGGCTGAAATTGAGGCGAAAACTTGGAGAAAGTTGGATGGATACAGGTTTCCTGACATTTCATGGTTATCGTTGGGCCTATATTTGGGTGAGAAAAAATATTTGAAGCCAGACTGCTTGAAAACCGCCACAAAATCCTCGTGTTTATGCTGACTTGTCCTATGGGAGTCGTTCTGTTTGCACCCTTGTATTGGTAAATCACTACCATACTACAACTATCATGAGCTGATTGAAACAGTGTCAAATTCACTAAGTGTACCATCAAATGTAGGACTATTGCAATACAATTCTATCACTACAACTAATTCATCTACCCTCTGGTAATTTAACATAACTGATGGGAAAATCACAATTTTTAATGGGAAAACTCACCATCAATGGCCATTTTTAATAGCTAACTGTTGACATAACCAGAGGGTAATTCATCACCACCGTCCATGAGATGATCTCCGATGGCACCTGCTTCACCAATTTGACGTTGGTCTGAGCGGAGCTCTGCCGCCACAACAAAAAGCCATACAGACCTCGATCGGAAAAGAGCGAGGTTTGAGGCGCGCAAGCGCCAAGAGGCCTGGTGAGAACTGAAATTCAAATTTTTGACCATCCAATAATATCATATAATATCCAATACCTGGTGGAGATAGAAACAGAGAAATGTGAAGAACATAGCTTTTCCATTTTCATGAGGTTGAGAAGAAATCAGAATATCCACTCAGTTCTGTGTGGGAAGCTCAAATCTTCACCTGCAGGTCTGGTACTAGGTGGTGGGCATTTAGTGCATGTTCACTCTTCACCATCAAGTTTGAGGCTGGCCAGAAATGCTAGCTGCTAGTTACTGCTAGTTCAACTCATTTCAACTCTCCGCGGACCATTCCAGACGCAGCCTCCGCCGCAGAGGCCGAAGACCAGCACACAAATGAGAATGATCAGGATCACGATCAGAGGGGAGCCGTTCGCCTCGGCGTCATGGCATGTATAAAAAACGATGCACTCGTGGGCGTATCCCCCATACCATAATTGTCTTAGCATGCCGTCTACTAGATATAATGATATAATATAATACAATATAATATAATATATTATATTATATCATATTATATCATATTATATCATACCATATCATCTATTGTATTATATTATATTATATTGTATCATATATTGTATTATATTATCTTATATGATATCATATATTGTAGTATATTATATTATATTATAGTATAGTTATTTTATTTATTATATTATATTATATTATATTATAGTTGTATTATATTATAGTTGTATTATATTATAATTATGTTATAATTATATTATGTTTTATTATATTGTATTGTATTATATTATATTATAGCATTTTATGTGTATCATTACTATTACTGTAATAATAATTAATAATTAATGATTAATAATTAACAATGAATAATCAATAATTAACAAATCATAATTAACAATCAATAATGATGATGATAATAATAATAACAAACATAATAACAATAGTAATAATAGTAATATACATATAATATATACATACATATACATACATATACATACATATATATATATATTATGTACTAGTAAGTCCCACGAATCGGTGGAATGAGATGAATCGGTGATATCTCCGTCAAGTCACCCTTACTGGCGCCACGTCGGCCGTGGTCGTCAGCAACGTGGAGGTGCTGGTGACCGTCACGGTATAGGTCGCGGTCACGGTGGTGTTGCTGTCGTTGGTGTCGTTGCTGTCACCTGACGTTGGGCGGTGGGATATGATGAAAATGTCTGGGGGAGTTTCGAATTTGTCATTTTTTTCAGAGAAAAATGATGAAAAAAGTCTCAAATGGCTACTTACCAACCAAATGTTAGGCAGATTTCCTGTAAATTGATTTGACTTCGAGAATTGAAGCGTCGAGAGTTCGTTCTCGAACCAAAGAAATTGCATGAAAGATCATGAAAGTGAATGCAGCTGAAGCTGACCCACAAATCTGTATCTGTATCTGTTCAAAAATTGGATGGTCTCCCAAATGTCTTTGTTCTTCTCAAACAATCCCATCATTTTCACATAAAATCCTTCCCGCTAAACCCAGACCAATGTCCCCAGCACTATGGCCGCGGCCTGACAATTGCCTGAGGTACGGTTGCCCTAGGGTGCCCTGGATTAGCAGGACCAGCAGGAGCCCCACCTGGCTCCATAGGCTCAACAGGTGTGGTATAGTATCGTTTCTGCCATGCCCACTATCTTTGGTTTCTAAATTCAAGTGGCTTTTGGCCACAGAAAAATTGGATAGTGGGTGAACTGGGTAAACAAAAACGGTGATTTAACCAACAAAAAATGGAGGGAGAATGGGGATGTAATGGGGACATACTAGTATAAATACTCCCGATATTCAATCATGGCTGGCTGGATATCCCATTATTCCATGATGTCCCCACTATATCCACATGATACCACCATTTTTGTTGGTTGAATCCCAAAAATCATCCTTCCCAGTGCCATCCCCGCACCAGCTTTGCCATGGAATTCCCAGAGAATCACCTGCCAGGCGCGGCATTTTCAGATGAACCCAGTTGTGGTTCATTGGGGTGCTTGGTTGACCATCCCATTTGGGGGATCCTCCATTATGGAAACCCCTAAAATACGATTCCAGATTATGTAGAATTAATTAACATATTGGTAGTTTAGCAACCTTGCTTCTGATGATAAAAATTGATAAAAATGTTATAAATCAATAAACCATGTATATCGTCCTCAAAATTGGTACCCACCAATATTTGTAGAGTAACCTGGGTTTGGCAAAATCCTGGGCTGCTGCCCCTGCAAGCTGATCATAAACTCACTTTCTCTAAGATCATGTAATCATGTCACAGTTGTCCAATTGTTTCTGCATGTGAACCAGATATATTTGGGGGTTGAAACCAAGAAACCATGCAGAATTGGATGGTGTATACTAAAATTTATGCGGGGCGGCTCATCTCCAGAGAATAGCCTGAGTCGAACATCATCGCCACGGAAAACACAACTGGAATTTAAAGGGAAATATGGTCTACAATGTCTACAACTGGTCCTAGTCTATATCCTACAGTAATCAGATCATGAAGCCTGAGTTGGATATGTTGGAGTGTAGCTATCTTTTGTTGCCGGCAGCTTTGTCTTGGGGATACCACCTGTTTTTTTCTGGTACCATCTTTGGACAAGTTCACCACTGGATAGTTAAGTCCCATAAACTCCCATCATGTTTTTCCCTATCAAACATGTCATCAATTGGGCTAATAAATTCTGGAGATCTGCCTGGCACCACCGTAGGACTCGGCGTCGGGAACGCCCATCCGGGTAAAGGCCACGTTGCCCCGCGGTCGCGCGAACCGAAACGCGGCGGATGTTCCGCCACGGCCGGCTGGGAACCAAAAAGGTGGCAAAAGGAGAAGTCAGTTCTCGAAGGTTGTCCCATGCAGGATTTGTCTACCTTTTGTTGTTGAAATATGAAATGCATTTCTACATACGAAGATTCCATTGGATTTGCTAAAAAAAACTGCTGAAACAAATTCCCGCAAATAGCGAACTAACCCATGGGGAAAATAAGAAGAAACATCTTCAGCAAATGCTATGACGTCTACTAAGTTGATAGCCAAAAAACATGAATTTTGGAACTGTTCCATTAAAAAAAACTATGAATTTTACGAAACCCCATGATGGGGGGAGAGAACTATAGCAATATCCGAATGTCCGAGAACGGGGGATACCTCACTGTGCAATGTTCATCGGGATCCATCCCGCAAAATCTCGAGTTTGGCACAGCCTTTTGGATAGAAAAGTGTGGTGCCTTGTTTTCGGCCCGGGCCCAACCACACATGAATGTTGATCAAACATGATTTGCTACGGCTAAGAATCTCCCAAAAACTAGACTTTGTACTACTTTGTAAATCTTTAGCATTGCTGTGTATCATCCGTTACCATCCAAAGTGCGATTTTTTCGCGTCCCGCTTCGGCCGGCTTTAAAATTTTCGAGGTCCGCCAGCTACCGCCTCGGCTGCGGGATTCTTGGGGATCTCCGTTGGGGTTCGGCCTTCCATGGCACCAAATTCAATGGGGATATCAATGGTATGTATGTAACACGATCATTGAATATAATTGACATCCCTTCATATGAAAATAATATTTTAGTACAGTAATACATTAATAATATATTGATATATATATATTAAAGAAATTTAATGAATATCCCATTGATGCCCATGTATTCCAATATCACATGGTTTATATTGGCATAGCTCAGCCCAGGGCATGGCAGTCGGTCATGCGTCCACCTCCAGGGGCCGTTTCTGACGAAAATGGGGATGGGCTGATTTCTGTGAAAAAAAAATGCAAAATAATTAACAGTTAATTAACAGAAGGCAACCATGACCTACAGATACCTACAGTATGTGTAATTGCGAATTTATATAATTAGTTGTTCAATATGTCAAAAGAGAAACATCAAGAGTCAACCCAATAATAAGCCGGTCATCAAAGGTGTGGCATGTTCAGATATCAACCCACCCAGCTTCTCCCCGGCCTTCTCCTTTTCCTGGTCGCCGGTGCTGGGGGTGGTGCAATATCGGACCGTGGTCTCAAGAGATCTGCTACAAAAAAGGAATCAGCAAAGAATAATAGCGGTGCCGTGGTGATTGTGATGGTAATGGCGATGGTGTTGATCATGATGAATATCATTATTGTCATGACAAGATTGTGCTGGTGATGGTGCTGGTGATGGTGCTGGTGATGATGCCGGTCGTGATGCTGGTGATGGGGAGGAGGAGGGACGTGGACGTAATTGTCTGACAGCCAATCGGATGATAGCTGTGAAAGAATAGCCCGCATCATCGACTTTTTATCATGTCGGGGAAAAAAAACAAACAACGTGTTTTTCAGTGTTAAAGACACCCCCAGCTCCTGACTTGCTGCTCCTTTAATATGAACAGCCGTAAGCCGCCTTAAATCCCATATCCACCTCGCAACACCTGTTTTCTGCCAAAAAAAACTCAAGACCTCCAAACCATTAAAACCTCACCAAACTTTACCTAAAAACGAAAGCGAAAATGTCCAAACTCCACAAAAATCTCCGAAAACACACCCAAAAATGCCAAAATCGTGGATTTTTTGGAGATTTTTGGGAGATCCCAAAATGAGATCCCTAAAATCCCCACCTCTTCGTCGCCAGCGCCTTCCGCGGCGCCTTCCCCTTCCATGCCCTCGGCGCCGTCGGCAGCGTCAAGGGCCTCGCCGGCCTCGCCTTCGGCGCCTTCGGCCTTGGAGATGTGTTCATCCAATGAATATCACCATATATGCCATGTATCATATATAATTAAATATATATATATATTAGATTAGATGTATATATTAGATGTGTATATATATATATACCACATATATATATAATTATATATATATATAATTATATATATATTATACATATATCACATACTGCATGAAATGTCATAGTGTTGATCATATCTCATATATCCGACCTTCTATCCCCATGAACATCCCCATTTGACCCGTCGCCCAGAGGCCCCGCTGAAAACCGGCCGCCAGGCGACATCAAAAGCGGTGGCATCCGGGTCCTCCTCATCGCTGCGGCGAACCGACCTGGTGGAGCTTGAGCAGCCACCGTTTGGTCGGTAAGATTTTAGCTTAGGATTCTCATCCTATCCATAGATATCCATAGATATTCAAAGATATCTAATATCATTCAAGATGAATAAGGATGAACAAGAATCATCACGTCTTTCCTCTGCAAATTAACAACGCTCAATGCGGTGGGAGCCACAAACCAGCTGGCACAGGCAAGGGAGGCAATCTAGCCATCTTTGAGAACCAGATGCCAACCAGACAGCAATCAACTGCCCCAAAGAAAACATCTCGGCTCATTTATCAAGGAAGTCCATACGTAAAAAGGAGGAAGTCTTGCATATTAGGAGCATCAGAATCATCAGATCGTTTACAGTTTACTTCAAAAATGGCTTCAGATGACCAAAAAAACTCCTGTGATTCCCCAGAAAAATGGTGAACTGTGCCTGGATGGCTTCTCGGACGCCGTGCCTGACGCTACGCCCAGGGGATCATCCTATGGTCGGGCAGATTTCATGGGATCCGCAACGATTCGGAAAGATCCAACCAGCGTTGAACTCCGTTGAACCGTTGAAAATACATCTCACATCATCTCACCAGCGTTTAGCAAAGATGCAAACAATGAGATCACTGCTCCGGGCAAACGATGGCATAAGGCCGTAACAATACTTGTGAGTGTATGTATATGAATAAATCTATAGATGGGTTTCCCCACGAAATGGGGACCTAAGAACCAGGCTTATTGACCACATACTACGTGCGATGATCCTCCAAGTGGCGTATACTAGGATACTTAATTGCTTCTTAACTTAAAAAATAATTCGACTTGCCTAAAGTGAGAGGTATCATTGTTAAACTCCGTAAATGTTGTAGCCCCCTTAGTGTTTCTGAAGTCCTTGGGTCATCCTTACCTGGAATGTATTGGGATCACCAGGGCGTAGCTGCGTAGCTAACGTTTCCCAGGGATCACCAGGGTTAACCACCGTGCCATGGGGTACCGACCAAAAATCAACTGGGAAAGGACATCTCACATCACTAATCTTGCCATATCTTGCCCAATAAAGATCTAAGTGATCTAAGTGGTAAGCAGCTACTCCAAGTCATGGCAAAAGATTAAAGCATCGAACTACTCGAGGATTTGCCAGCGCCTTTTTGCACCGCAACTTGCTCTCTGCGCCCGGTGGAAGATGTGAGCAGTGTCCAGCAACACAAAAAAAAACGTTTTGACGCTTTGAGTAATGATACTCAAAATGATTCGATGTTAATTTTCAACGGACTTCTCAAAATATCCATGTGCTTTTCCCAAAGACTGAAGTTTCATGGAGAAGTTTGCCATGGGATCACTGCAAGACCTGGGCAGCGAAGCTCAACGCGGCATCGGCCGGTCGGCCGCATCAATGGCCTGCACGATGTGCTTGTGACCATAGCGCTCCTCACTTGCGTCCCCCGTGTCCCCCGTATCCCCCCTGCGCGGCTTTGGGGGTTGAGTTGGCTTTAGCCATTTACTAAGGGTTTGGGATGTTATAAGTAGTGATGCCCTTCAAAAATGGTGGTTTGATAGTTAGGAGATGATTGGGATTTAAGCAATGGAAATAGGAATTTAACCAGCCAAACTGGGAAGTGAAGGGTCAAAAATAGTGATTGAGTCGGATGGCTGAGTTAGTTTTGCCTGTTCCCTGAGGACCCATGGGACAATACAATGTGAATATATTGGATTTACTAAGTCAATAACAATAATAGACCCAATGAAGGGAAAGACTCAAAATGTGAAGAAAAAACAAGGTAACGCCGCCCGTAAAGACGCGGGCTGTTTTGCAATCAGGCATTTCTGATGTGCTTCAGGACATGTGGCACTTCTGGATGCCATTTCATGAATGTTCTTACTTCATCCTTTTATGTGCTTGGGTGTGCATCATGACACACACACAGATATATATATATATTATGTGTGTGTGTTTGTGAGTTAGAACTATTTCATGTCTTTGTGCAGCCCTATGCATGTCTAAAAAAATGACATTAATTACCGCCGCCCTAGACGCCCACCACCCCTCACCCCAACCCCAGCGTATGTCACGTAACGCTTCCAAGGAACGTTAACATCACCCCAAGCGTATGTCAACGGAACGTTAACATCACCCCACCCCCCCACCCAACCCCCAACCCTCCACAGGAACGTTAACATCACCCCACCCCCCCCACCCCAACCCCAGCGTATGTCACGTAACGCTTCCAAGGAACGTTAACATCACCCCACCCCCCCCCACCCCAACCCCAGCGTATGTCACGTAACGCTTCCAAGGAACGTTAACATCACCCCCACCCAGACAACCCACAAAAAGTATCAAAAAGTATGAACGCAGTAAAAAACGTTAAAAAAACCCGCGTCTCTACGGGCGGCGTTAGCAAAAACAAGGATGGTCGCATAGGCAAATACTAAGAATGAACAGTTTTGTGGGTTGAAAGTGAGGGGGCAATGTCCAACCCTATAATCAGGTGCCATCTTTCCTTATATTTCTATTGTTACCAGCTTTGGATGCCAGGATTCTTATGATCCGCCCTCATTGGTTTGGCTTGCAGGCATTCTGGATCAATAGTACAAATATTCACCCCTCCCGATGTGGCTAGTTCATCATTTGGGAAAATGTTTTAAGTCTTCTACCTGCAGTTACTGGTTCAATTTTAAAAAAACAATGGTTTCAAATGTCAAGCTGCACTCCCCCCTACTTTTCGATCGCCGGTTTTGGTTTGGATACCTGTAAAAAAAACAATGTTTAGCTGGTTTGACCCATACAGTATCCCAAAAGGGGAGTACCAAAGTATCCGTGCCAAGGTTCAGCAATATCTCGGGCGCTCCAACCGACTCCTCGAAAATGGGTTTCAATGGGACTGGTTTGAAGAGAACTGCCTGACTTTAGGGGGCAATTGATGACTGCATTTTTTCATGGATCTATATAACTTTATATAACCCACCTGAAACCCTGGTTGTGTTTGGGAAGTCTCCAACCATGATGACCAGAGGGTAGCATCAACTACAAGCTCTTCATGGCGTTTTACGTGTTCTGCATTTGTTCCTATGTGTTTCTGCCTTGGCAACTCACAAGCTATACTAATAGTAATTTAAGATGGCACTGAAAAAGAGACATTGCCATTTTTACCCATCTTGAGATTATCTAAATGTCAATCAACAAGAAAATGGAGGTATCCCAACAAAAAAAACATCCAAATTTGACCATGTTTACTATCGAACCTATGGTTTTGGGGATCCCCTATTTTCGGAAACCTCCAAAAAAAAAATCAAAAACCACCTGCCGAAGAGGAGCCGTTACGATCGATCTGAGCGTCTGCCGAATTCACCACCTCATCGCTGAGGGCGGTCAGGGGCAATGTCCAGCTAGACTAACCATGGTGGATGATTAATGGGTTCATAATTAGTGATATATATATATATGTGTGTGTGTGTATGTATGTATGTATGTATGTATGTATGTATGTATGTATGTATCTATCTATCTATCTATCTATCTAATCTATCTAATCTATCTAATCTATCTAATCTATCTAATCTATCTATCTATCTATCTATCTATCTATCTATCTATCTATGTATCTATGTATCTATGTATCTATGTATCTATGTATGTATGTATGTATGTATGTATGTATGTATATATTATATTATATTATATTATATTATATTATTTTATATGTTATATATTATATATTATATATTATATATTATATATTATATATTATATTATATTATATCATATCATATCATATTATATTTTATAATATTTTATTATATCATATTATATTATATTATTAGATTATATTTTATTTTGTTATACTATATTTATATTTATATTAAATTATATTATATAATATAATATTATATTATATTATATTATATTTATATTATATTATATTATGTTATATTATATTATGTTATATTATATTATATTATATATATATATATGATTGGTAGTGGTTAATAGTGATGTATGAATAATAGTGATTAAAATGTATGATTCATAGTAATGAATAATACTTACTGTATGTAATGTTAGATTAATAGCGATGATTAATACTGAATATTCGTTGATAATGGTGATTAATAGTTTGTGTTATTGAATAGGCTTGAAAATGGCACATGTCCAACGTGCATTCCCTTCACTGCAGCAGCAGGCATCATTCCTTTTCTGGGGTATGGTCATCCATCTTAAGCATCATGGTTTAATCTATCTTAATTAATCCAAAGTTCCTATGAATGAATGGATTGATGATCATCCCCCAATAATTCCAGAACTGGGCACACAATCATTACCAATCCAACTTGCCACCATGGTCCATATACCACCGGAGATATTTCATCCAAAAAGGTGCGTCCAAAAAACGGTGAAGGAGGAGGTGGCCAGCAAGACCAGCACGGCTCCCAAGTGTCCGCGACATGCGGCGCAGTGGAGGGCCTGCCACGTGGGAAACCCAACAATCAAGCGGTGAAGTTGGGGTTTACTATTTGGTATCATGTACGAAACCCAATGCCATAAACAACTACCATTTGGGGATGTTAAAAATGGTTTCTGGCATTGGATTTACCACGTTACTCCTAGTAAAAAATTGATGTTAATAACCCCCAAATGGTTGATTGTTGGAATGGTTCATTGATCCCCTCCCCCATTCATATTCAACATATTTCCAGAAAGTAGACTATGGTTCAATAAGGGAAAAAAACACACCTTTGGGACCTTCCCAGGATGGGATGAATAAACCATCCCAATCATCAACCATTTGGTTTCATGTTTCATATGATACCAGGCCCAAAAAAAACACACAACTGCACAGGTTTCTTGTTGGGTTTACCTCCTCACCGGTCGACAGTGGACCTCCAAGACCTGGGACCTCATCTTCGTGTCTCATACCTTCCAAAAGACCCCAGAATCTGTTGCTCTCTTCAGCCCAATCGAAGTTATATAAAGGCCAAATAAAAAAGACGTCCCGCCACATCCCGCAGCTGTCAAGCCGCCGTGAGGCCGGAGATATCGTGCGCATTGGCTTCAGTGAAGTCCTTGCGTTCCAGGATGCGCTGACACACCTGGCAGATCTTATCAGATCTTCGAAGTTTGGGGTGGGTTGGCTGAGGTAAACCACAAAATCCGCCCGGACTGAAGGTGCCGAGGCGTGGTAGTTAGCAGCGGATGATATAAACAGGTACAGCTTCAGTTGGGGCGGAGCCATTTTCATCATCGAAATTGTCGGTTTCGATCCGGCATTGCCGCAAGATGGGCTCCACAAAGGGCCAACTTTGGCCAACAAGGCCCCAACTTCGGCCCAAATTCCCACTTGGCTCCAACTTCGGCCCAACTTGGATCCAACATGGCACAACTTGGCCCCAAGTTGGACCCATTGAGAGAAACTTCGGCCCAAGTTGATCTCCACATGGGCTCACCATGGCGGACATGGCCGGCCCAATACGGAATCGTCAAAACACACGCTGTCACTGGGATTTTCTACGTCTTTTGGTGTCGATGACGAGCAATGCTCCCATGTTGTGTCTCCATTGGGCCCAAATGGGTTCGAAGCGGTCGCCAAAGGGCTCCAAGCTGCTGACCTGGACCTCCAGGTGCATCACATGCCAAGTTTGACCCAGGTCGGCTATCATGAGCCCACTTTCTCTGTCCTATTCACTGGGCGCGGGCGGTACTCGTCGCGAAGCGACTCGAATATGACCCATTGCCATTGCCAAGGTCCCTATCATTTACCTAAGGGGTAAATGAGCAACGCAGTATCGGGTCCCACTACGGTGTCACTACAGTTCCTGAACCAGATTGGCCTCAAAAAGCATATAAAACCATTCGGAAACTAACAATGTGTTGCAACCATCTTTTAAAACAAAAACTGTACAGGCCTATACAGGCAACTCTACCCAACATTCTGGGTCTGTCAAACAATCGGGTACCCGAAAATCCACAGGTTGTTCATCTTTGTCCGTTTGTCCCAATCAAAACCGAAAGGGATAAACAATTTCAGACAAACCCAGATGGTGGTGCTCCAGTAATTTTCCGTTATGGTTTATATATCCACGCAGATATCAGTTTCCCTGTCATTATATCCCGTTATATCCCCATAAAATGTCTGGTTTATATGGTTTTATATCATGCCGCTATCTTTGTCAGCTAATTGTCTAAAAACAATCTATCATTCCTTGTTACAATGTACCCAAAAAATTAAAGAAATACTTATCCCATAAACCCATGTGATGTGTATGTATATATATAATGGGGATGATATGGAGGATTCTCATGGACTTCAAAAAAAACATATGATTCATATAACTTGGTTTCTGTCATATGATGTATAAAGTATATATGTATCTGGGTAAATTTTAATATGTCAGTAAACTGAAATGAGTGAATCACATGTATAAATAATCTATAAATAGTTAACTGTGACCTCAGAGTTCATGTAGGGTGGTTATTTGGGGGTCATGTCCCTTATCAAAACCACTACTCGTGAGGTCCCCGTCTCTCGCGATCGCCTCTTTGAGTCCACACCATGCCGCATGGTGCAGCACGGTCCAGTCACTGTGGTCCTGCGCGGCATGCCATGGCCATGTCTGACCCTTTGAAAATGATGAATAGGAATAGGAATTCAAAGATTTTCTGAGGAACTGAATAATAGGATATTATGAATATTATAGCCAATGTTCAATTTTCTGAATAGGATTTTGTTTTTTGTTTCAACAGAACTGCGTGTTATGGATGTATGGATTCAATCAGTCATAAACTGTTGCTACTTGGTTTATAAGCCTAAGTGTTATATCATGAAGAATTGGATTTAAAAAAAAAACTTAAAAAAAAAATGAAGGACCAAAAATATGTCTCATTAGGGAATATGATGATTAATCTTCAACCCTCTGGAGAAGTTGTCCCCTGAAATTTGAATTTCCCCCATATCATCTTGCTGGTTGGAAAAAAAAAACATAAAAATCTTCCAATTCTCTCCACATCGTATCCCAATTACCCTCTGGTTATTTATATAACGTAGCCATGGAAAATGGCCCACAGAAATAGATGGTTTACCGTTCTTAAAAATAGTGATTTTCCATGGCAAACTGTTAAATAATCAGAGGGTATATCCAAAAACAATGTTTTTTTTCATAAAGCAATGACCTGCGTGGTCCCTAAAAACCTGCATCGACCCGACGCATCCAAAAAACACAGACGTCCTTCTCGTTCAGGCCTGAAGGAGGGGCTTGGACCAGCAGAGGGATTTCACCAACGACTTGGACATATGGTGACTGTATACCTCCAAATAGCTATGTTGATATAAAAATGAGAGAAGCCATGGGTTTTGGGGCACCATATTTCAGACAAACCCGAATCATTGTATCTTGACTACAGCAGCTCATGTCCCCTTGAGCTACAGCTTTGGAAGAAAAAAAACGTCAAAGACGTGAGCCGAACAAATCGTTCTGGTAAGTTCTGGAAAAAACAAATACCCTGCAGACACTTACTGCACTTCTTGGCTTGCGTAGATTCCCTCGTTTGTGGCCAAAAGTCAACATCCATTCATCTCGCACGGTGGGTGCAGATTCCCCAGTGGAACTTAAAGCAAATCCCATGGTTCAATTACGGTTTGGGTATAAAGCGCCTCATTGTCCGACGACACCCATACATGTATGTAGCGCATATACATATACAATACATTACATATACGTATGTGTATGTGTATATATATATAGAGAGAGAGAGTATATGTACATACCTATCAAATACATATTGCATAGGTGTAGTACATCTACATCTCATGCTTCCCAAACGCCGCATGGCCGCTGGTCAAGGGCGCCGGCCAACGGACGGCACCTGGCAGTTCGTCCAAGTTTAAGAGGCCCAGGGTGAGGTCCACGTCCTTCTCACAGATCGCCTTCCGCAAGACCTGGCTCCGACCACGATTTTGTCGCCGAAACATGGGGAGATTGGGATTTTACATGGGAAAAATCTGTGGATTTAACCAAGAATAATGGGATAATGGGATTATAATAGTTTTGGTCACAATTATCCGGGATAATGGGACAAACAACCATGGGACAAAGAGGAACTGGTTCAGAATAGGTTGTTCTTTCATCGACTTTCATCGACAATGGGACCCATGGGATCGGAGATTTTTGTCGGGACGCCATGCCGCCCAGGAACCATCCCATCTCTGGGGCGCGGTACATCCGCCATCCCCGCTTTGAAGGACCTCGGGTCTGGTGGAGCCTTTTGGATGACCCATGGCGGTCGTGCCATGGCAGTGGCACTGTGGCACGCACGTTTTTTGAAACGTGAGCAACAACCAGGATATACATGGACATACATCATCATACATCTGATTTTGAAAACCGTTTTGACCCCGTTTGAGAAAAACATCAACCATCAGTATCCAAGCACCCAAAAAGGCCGGCACAACCGTGGGCCGTGTATGTCAAACCCTTCCAGGATGCCCAGGTGATTAAATCATTCTGAGATAGATCCAACAAGGTTTTGGGATCATTATCCCCTAAAACGTCATATAGCAACATATAGTCCATATAGTTTCTAGTACTATGTCGGCGTGTCCAAAAATGAGGAATACGCAAGAAAAAGATGTTCGGACAAACTCATTGTCACTTTTGAAATCATTCCCCTTACCATAGAACAGCAAAATAAACCGCAATGAACCACAGGTTAAACCCTCATCCAATTCTGTGGCCAAAAAATACCCAAGACACCCTCAGCAGCTGAAAAAAAAAAATCCCCGCACCCAGCCACACATTAAACCAGCCCTGTGTGGGGCCCCAAAAAAAACGAGGTTTAAAGCCTACGCGGGTACCCGAAAATCCCATGCTTCAAGAACCCCTTTCTTTCCATTGATGTCAAACTATGGCCATAAAATGAAGTGAAAATTTCTGATTGTTTGATGGTCCAAGGCCAGGTGAGCCATGAGAAATTCCTGGATCGCATCCCATCGTACAGCTTGGTGACTAGGCGTCCCTATTGTAGTTGGCAACCAATCAAGGGGTGTATTTAATGTCTGGGTTCAAACCAAATTGTGGCTGTCCCATGATTATTTCATTTTGGTTTTCCCCAGTTGTTATTGATGTAAATCGCCATGATGCTCATAGTCCATTGAAAACCTGTTAAATTCCCCCATTTCCAGCTTCAACTGATGAAATCCAGCTGGATTTGGGGGTTTTCTTTTAAATCAGTGACCTCAAAATTCTAAACCACGGGACCCAATACTGTGCCAAATGGAGGTTTCGAAAAAGTCATGTGGGATCCCCAGTCGTCACCATGGGTGTTTCAATAGTATGGTCATCCCATGACTTGGAAAATCGCCAAAAAATCACCATTCATCACCCATATTTTCACCCCGAAAAATACCCAGCTCCAACGTCCCTTGCTCTTCACCCGCGCCACTGGATGATCTGCAGCTCGACCCGTCCATCCTTCGCGTTCTCCTTGACCTTGGCGCCTTCCGCCAGCGGCGCACCGTTTGCGGCGCCGTTCATGAGGTGCTGCCTGTGGGTCAAGGTCAAGGCTGGACGGGAGGGGGGAAAGATGCTGGGATATTATATATATATATATATATATATATATATATGTATGTATATATGTATATATATATATATGTATATATATATATATTTACATGTGTACATATATATATATGTATATATATATATTGTTGGACCAATCCCAAACACTGGTAGGGGCTCCTGAATTCCTATCAACCTCAAAAGCAAAGGGGACCCCTGGTCCTATCTCCAAATGAACAACGCACCACCCGGAGTGCTATGGCGACCGCGCCCTTTTGGCACCACTGCAAAGGTGCAAGTCGAGGGGCACCCTAAGCCCTCAACACATCCTGAGCCACAGGACCTTGAGATATTCATGGTACAGATACCCACATGGAGGCCAGTTGATACAACTCGTTGTAAAGCTTCCGAAACTGCACCAAGTTGGAGTGCAAAGAGTTGACAAATCACACTCCCAAAAAATCTTTCAAGATCTTTGTTTTTCAGTTTGCTTTGCAACAAAAATAAATTCTGCCTTCTCAGAGATACCTCATCATGGGTACGTCCAAGCGCAGGGAATGGAACTGTAACCTTGGAATCTGGGACATCAGCGATGAAAATTGCTCTGATAAAGTCCGCATCTCAAGATTGAAGCGAGATTTCTTCGCATCCAGCTTCATCAAAAATTCCCAACAAAAGCGCAAAAGCATGCAAGGCTGATTCTGGACCACTTGACTGCTGATACCATTGCTGACGCACTTTCTTGTCAGCACGTTGTCAAAGGATTTCATCAACATCATGGAGAATACATCTTCCTCGGGACAAAAAGGATCTCAGCACAGAGTTATCCATATCTTTAGTTAGACTATCAGCCATTTGAGCGGCACTGTGGACCCATTTAATTATAATCCCTTCTTTTAGACGATCACGGATTACCAAAGCTTCTAACATCGTCCTATATTCTGTACACTGAGGGATGGAAGTCTTTTGCAGAAGGTCATAAAGGCTTTTGCAGTCAACCACAGCGAAAGCCGGTGGAAGTTTCTTCAGAGTGATCTCAGGGGTCTGCCATTCTAAGTTAGGATTCAGCATCCAGGCCCAGTGCAACCGAATCCAGCTGAGGAGATCTAAGGCACCCGAAAGGGCGTAAGTCTCAGACGCCAGAGTGCTTGAAACAACACGGCTGATTTTCTTTGAGAACCAAACCAAAGGGCTGACAGCGGACATCTGAGTCTTATCAATTTCTTCTGTAGTGGCAAGTATAAGACATCCCTTCTGTGAATTGGCTTTTTCTCTGGTTGCGAATGCAGCATCAGAAAACGAAAGAAATCTTACTTGATCGGGAGGAAGAGCTTGTATTCTGATTTCTGTATCTGAGAAACGCTTCGCATCATTCAGCAACTTGTTCCCTTGGATTAAATCAGCCACAGTGGCACAAGTCACACGGGCTTGCAACAAGCTAAGGCGACACGATAAGTCTGGTCGTGTGTTCGTAGCGGCATACTGTATGCTTCCGATCAACCCTCTGAGGTCTTGCAACTCTTGGGAAGTGACTGGCAATTCCGGAGTTCTACGCCTGTCTCGATTGATGTTAATGGGAGCAATATCATTGAGATAGCCCTGCTGACTCAGAATAATGTCACCATTGATTTCCTGTCGCAATTGTACCCCGGTGAAGGTAAAGGCCTTGTGACGTTGACTTCCAAAAGGATACTTCTTTTCAAGCAGTTTGATTGCACGTTCAAAAGTCTCATCTCCACCCCCAATACCGTCGTCCACGTGAATACCCAAAACACCATGGATCTTGGGACCTTGATCATTGCTTGAGGATTTGCGAGGCAACACAAATAAGCAGGGGTCCATAGGAGAGATAATGAATCCGATGCTCAAGAGTGCACTTTTGAGTTCGCAGTACCAAAGGAGGGGAGCGTTGATGAGTCCATAGGCTCCTTTCAAAAGCTCACAGGTTTCATCATCCCTTAATCCCATTTTGGATCTAAGTTCTTGGGGAGGTTCTACACCAAGGATGCGGTCATCTTGCCTACTGCCCCTGAGAAACGCGGTTTTGATGTCGAACGATCGAACACCCCATTTGTGGCTAGCGATCGCCTGAAGGGCCAGCATGCGGCTGTCACGACCCAGAGTAGGAGAGTCCCTGGGTAAAGAATCCAACATTGGATCTTCGTAACCAAGGATAACAAGTCGCGCCTTGGCCTTGCGACTCATTCCAGTCTCAGCTTGTTCGACCTCATCCAATGGCTTCCAAGTGAGGACCCAACGGGATCTCAGAAGTTGGCCTTCAGGAACCTTATGACGTAAAATACGCCTCACCGTATCTGTTGAGAGCCAGGATTCAACTTCTTTATCTTTGGCCTTTTTGAAGAGAGAAATTTCTTCGGGGGATAGGTCTTTCATTTTCACTTCAATTTTCTGACGTTTGGCAGCGGACGCCAAGTAGATTTCCTGTTGAACATATGTCTTTCCTAGGCACTTCTGAAAATCATCCAAAGTCAAAAAGATTTCAGCATGAAATCCTTGGCCGGTATTCTGAGACTCACTGATGGTATGATTTACCAAACAGCTGCGATCTCCCTCAGGTATGTCTGCCACTTTCCGCAGGGCGAATTGTGTCTGACCAGTCCAAGGTTCTGGAAAAGGCAAATGACTTTGAACGTTGTCCTGCCAACTTTCAGTACGTTCAAAAGAACCACCTGACAAGTACTGTCCATAAGTGCATCTCATAGATTGGATATCATCTAAAATCACTGGACATGACCATGAGTCATGAGGAAAGAATGGCTCCAACCGAGGACACACATGATGTCGGATGAGTAGTTTGTCACGGATTTCCCAAAAGTCATGGGGCATCTCCTGAACCACTAAATCATCATCAACATCATCAGGAATTGGTGTAGTAATTGCAGGATCATCCGCAACTGGGGTGGGTGGTACTGGAGGTTCATCATCTGGTTGTGAGGCGGTCGATGGTGGTGGATTTGGTATGTTATCAGTATTGGCCGTTTCAGGGTTTGGAAAAATGGGATTGTTAATAACAATTTCGGGTTCATGTCGAAGTTGATTCTCAGGTCTAGGCAACTGCTCTGGCATTGGTCCAGTTTGGCTGGAAAGTTCCCTGAATTGAAACACACCATTTCCACTGCGTTCAGGAAGCTGATAAAGCCCTTGGTTTGAGTCAGTCACGGCTCCGGCTTCATTTTGAGACAGTGGGCGCACATGCTCTGGAGCGCAACGAAACAATTTCGTTAGATGGCTGATCCAAACCAGATTTTGTCCTTCTAACATCAACACCTTGGCCGGCCCATGCCAGGAACCAGGATTGGCGCCTTTACCATCTTTCCAGTACATGACATGTTCTCCAATGGAGAAACGAATGCGATCTGGTCGGGATCTGGCATGAAGCGCTCTTCTCAGGGATTGGCAATGGTCAGCCCGGACAAAAGCAAGACGAGCCGTCTCTCTTCGAGACAATTGGTCATGAAAACGTGCTCCCTCGGTCGAGGTTTCATCCAAGGCTCGAAAGCTGGCACTATCCAAAGCATCATTAGAATTACTCCCAGGAACAGGTTTCATCTTACCTAATACCCAAAGTTCTGGAGTATACCCTTCATGACGAGACATGGCATTCTTAGCGTTGCACAAATGGATTAACCCCTGCGTGAAGTCATCCCAATTTTGAATTGGTCTCTCACTGTGGTATTTATCCAACATGCTCATCAGGGTGGCTCCATGTCGCTCAGCCCGGCCGAGTTGCCAGTGGGCATCAGTGGGAATCACATAACTCCTAATGGAGTGTTCTTGGAGAAACCTGGAAAATTGTTCACTGTTGGCTTCCGTGGCACTATCGAACATTACTGTTTTTGGTGGCCCCGCCCAACGCAACCAGGCGTTCGAGAAAGCTTCTATCAGACCCTCGGTGGTGCGTTGTTGATAAGGAATGGCAACATGGTAGTTGGTGGCTGTGTCAATGAAATGAAAAAATGTATATTGTTTGCCATGTGGATCGGTCCATTCTGCTCCATCAAAGGAAACGAGGTCATTGAAATCTCGTGGATCTGAGAGCTTTCCAGGGCGTGCAGCTTTAGGGAGCTGGTGTTCGTGGCACACTGGGCAAGAGAAGTCCGTAACCGCACTGACATCCTTCTCATTCCAACCATATCTCCGTAAAGCCAGCTGTAGGACTCTGTGGTCAGGGTGACCCAAGTTCTGGTGAATTTTTCGAATTTGGTTCTGAGTGTGTATGTCTAGTTGAGTGAATTTTGGTCCATGGGTTATGGGATTTGGGTGGTTATTCGGGATTATTGAGTTGGGATTATCTTTAGGGTCCTTAGGGTTCTCATCGGATGCTTCACCATGGTTCGGAGATATGGAAGTTGAGCTATCCAATGGCCTGCTCTCAATGGACTCAACTTCAGGATTTTCTCTGGCACGCTTGGCTTCACGGTCAGGCATGGTGAGATCGGTCTGATTTGGTCGTTTGTGACTTGCAAAAACCGTCACAAGCAATTTTGAAGGGATGCCTGATCTGATCTGCTGACGATGTGACAGGGTTTCCCAATGTTCCCACTGTGAATCTTCAAAAATCTTCCGGTCGGTGCGGTGTCTCCCTATGGCTCTCCTGAAAGGAGCTATCCCCTTTTCTCCAATTGGACAAACCCTCATGCGATTAATGCCACGGCAAACATCCAAACAAATGATTTGTCTATCGGGATACCTGTCTTGAACAGCTTGGAACAACGGGCCATCTCGGATGACAACAGGTCCGGGTTATTGCCGATGCAGTGCCCGAGGACCGCTGCACCGAAACCAGGGCCGTAGCTAAGCGCCACCAGCATCCGAATCCGCGGTGTCCTCCTCACGGAGAGCTTGCGGAAAGGAAGCGAGAACTCTGCTGCGCACCACTGCCAGATGCTCCAACACCTCAAAGTCATGGGGGCCGCCAAGTGGCCAACCTAACCTGCGCTGCAGCGGGTCAAGGACAGGTACCTGAGGTCGATGGTTTTCAAATGCTGAGCACTCCCAGCAAAGATGTTCCCAACTGGGAACCACTTTTTCCCCGCACCAAACACAATCAGGAATAGTGATACCCTGAGACATTACTTGGTAAACAGCTGAACTGTTTGCAGCTCCAGTGAGGACAGCCCTAAAATGGTTGTTGCCTTGATCAAACATCTGAGCAGCAAGCTTGACTCTCTGAGGGTCATACGGCACATTGGACAAAAACCGGCTGTCCCTGCGTTTTTTTCCGAGGAAACACGACCATCTGAAGCGTCTCCAGCTCTCACGAACCTGGTGCAGGACAAGATCCTTAGGATCATTGATGAGGTCCAAGCGACCAACCTGATCATGCTCCCAAATTAAGGACTCCACTGGGTACCAGCCGAACTGCACCAGGGCTTTGTGAATCCGACGAGTCCAAATGCCATCTCTGGGAAGGCCAGCAGAGACAGCAGTTCTAAGCTCACGGACTGCGGCACAGAGAGCTTGAAACTCTGGGCAGAAACTGTGACCCTCCAGCAAATTACGTAGGTCACGAGCACACATCCTTTGGACATATCCAATATTGCGGTAAAGAGCAAACAAGGCATTCTTGGACTTTTCAGGGAAAGCATCAAACCACCAACCAAAAGAAGCCTTTGGGATGATTCGCGTTCGATACAGGGCACTGCGGGTTTGCAGTGGCAACGGTGCTCGACAGAGGCGAGCAGCCATCTGGAGGGAACTAGCAATTCTTTGAGATCCCGAATCCCCCAAAGCATCACTCAGCGGTCGAACCCAGTCGATCCCCAGAAGCCGGATCTGGGAGCAAATCTTTTTTCTGTCAAATCCAGCTTTTAAAAGAGCATAGGTTTGGAAACCACTCTGGCTAAAAGCCACAACTTTGCTGTCATTCTCCACAAGGCCAAGTTGATGGCTCCAAGATTGCCAGTGACGCCATGCACGGAGGAGACTTTTGATCGTGGGAGCGACCAACAATCGATCATCGAGGAACACACTTTGAATGTGGCCCGCATGGGAGACCGAAGCAGTAGCCTCTGCAAGAACCACCACAAGCCCCAGAGGTGAGAGAGGATCACCTTGGAGCATGCTAGAGGACACAGTTTGAGCTCCACCGGCACTGAGATGGCCGAGCTCCATCCATCTGTTCTGGTTGCCCCAAATCTGTCGCAAGAGGCTAAGCAGCGTTTCAGGCCACTGGTGAAGACGGAGGT
The DNA here is from genome assembly GCA_947184155.2 of Cladocopium goreaui. Lineage (NCBI taxonomy): Eukaryota > Dinophyceae > Suessiales > Symbiodiniaceae > Cladocopium > Cladocopium goreaui. The sequence goes on from CAMXCT020001324.1 coordinate 559,602, forward strand.
GCGCAACAACCAACTCCGGGTGCAACATATCGAAGCATTTCTGGTAGTCCAAGGCCAAAGCAGCTGCTCCTTGTTCAAGATGTGGCAGCAAGGAAGCCACAGCAGTAGTAACTGAACGACCTTTCAAGCCACCATGACAGGCTCGGGGCGCAACCCCAAGGAGCCAAGTTTGAAGCAAGGGATTGCGCGTCAAGGCACTGATCAAAGAGCGGTACCAAATGCTGAGCACGGCGATGGGACGCAGGTCCTTGGCATATACCGGCCCAAAGCCTGGGTTTTTTCTCAAATGAACTTGTCTGATATCATTCCAAACCTTTGGCCAGGTACCCTTGGCACTCCAGCGACGAACCAGGGCAAGGAAAGTGTCGAAAACTTCAGTTGGCATGGCAGCCATCTCAGCGCCAGTCCAACCGTCACAACCTGCAGCGGAGCCAGCATTTCTTTGAGCCGCAGCAGTGAAATCTTCAACTGTCGGCACCCAGTCCTCCATGGGGAAGGGGAGCCGCCATTGCTGAGTGTCGATCTGTTGGTGGAGATCTTGCAAGCGAGGAATTGTCACGTTGCGGTGCCAAATAGTGGACCAAAATTTTGACAATTGTTGGAAGCCTTCTTCTGCAGAAGACGTAGCGGACCCATCGGGAAAGAGAAGTTCCGGGATGGGTTGGGCATTGGCACCTTGCATCCAACGACTGGCCGCTTTGCCTTGCTCATTCATCAGTCTTTTCCAAACATTGATACGCTCAGTTTTGCTGGCTGCTGCCACCATACTGAGTTCCTTTTCCACAAGCTGCTCGGCTTCTTGCCAAGAGGTCCACACTAAGTTGCTAGGCCAACGGTTGGTGATTTTTTTCACCAGTTCAGGCCCACACGTGCCCTTGGTGAGATGCTGTCTATTTGCTTCACGAATACGACCCAGAAGTTTGCGCAAACCTCTCTCTTTGTATGAGCCGTGTTTGTAGCCACCCACCCGAGTGTCATGACTGGGAACGAGTTGAGGAGCAGTTCCCTTGTTTCTGCAGAAGCCTGAGTGGGTGTTCCCGCCAACCTGTCTGAAAACTTTTTCTAATTTGGCATTGAACCATGCCCATTCAGCTTCAACGTCCTGAAGACCCTCAGCCGGTACAGGAGTGCCATCATTGACCCAAGCGTCAGCGAGGGCGGCTTTCCATTGCTGCCGCGTGAGATGTTCAGGTTGATGAAAACGTCTGGTGGGAACGCGGGCATAAGTGTTGCCATTGACCAAAGTACTTTGAAATTGAAATTTGATTCCAATGTGGTCTCCAAATGCCTCTTGAAGAAAAGAAGCTTCGCCCCGGAGGCCAGAAGACAGGAGAGCGTAATCAATAGTCCGTCGGCCTTTCCATCTAGTCGGAGGAAACTCCCCCTCAATTTCAGCTGCCACATAAGTGAAAGTGTCATCATGAAGCAGAGGGTTTTCCTGCGGAGTCCAGTTCCAATCTCCCAAAAAAACCAAAGGGATGCCTTGAGCAAGGGATTGAAGGCGCCATTCTCCGAGACAAGCCAAAAAATCATCTGTCTCCTGTATGGCTTCATGGCCTTTCCAAACAGAAGCAATGATAACTGTATCCAAATGAACCGCCACAGCCTGCCCGGCTTTTGAGGAGAAGGTAGACACCAGTCTAGCTCTGAGGGTGGATTTGACCGCAACAGCGACACCTCCTCGAAATTGATCCCCGCTCTGCTTGGGCTCCGTGGTCCAAAGTCTGTAGCCGGATCTACCAAGTTTGTGGGCCATGGTTTGTCTGGTTTCGGGATTCAGAAACGTCTCTTGAAGGCATGCAACATCAGGAGTGATCTTTTTGTCACACAACATGTTGGCAAAACTCCAGGTATTATCTCTTGAGCCACAATTCAAGGACAAAGCACTCCAGTGGCTTGGGCCTGGGTTAGGTTCAATGCCCTCTTCCACCAGATTGCGCTGCCAAGTTTGATTGACTGAGTGCTTTGAAACCTTCTTAGCCAGAGTAATGGCACTAGGGGCTGGACATGGGCTATACCAAGCGTTGGCATCCTTCAAAGTGAGGCCCCAGGCTGAGGCCAAGGCGGTTGTCTGGTCCTTTTTTAACCGTTTCCACAGAGCCCGCTGAGCAGCATGAGGTTGAGCTCTGAGCCCTGGACATTTGGTCTTAAAATGACCTGAGCGCCTGACTCCCCTGCACTTAGTACAGGTGAAAAAAGAGCAAAAAGTTGCCCCATTTTTGCTTCTGACAGTAGGCCAATCAAGGCTGTTGACTTCTAAATGGACAAGTTCATGGCCGTCCGGGCACATGTCACGGGTAGCCGCCGCCCGCTTCAAATTGCGATGCCGGCACTGAAGAGACCTCTCAGCTTTCTGTTTCGTTTTTCGCTTGGTTTTCAACAGCTTGGCACGAGCTGCTAAAATGGCTTTTCTGCTAGTGTCACGCCTAGGGTGGTGCACTTTGTAGTGGTGAGCCACGGATTTGTCATGTTCCCATTTAGGCAAGGCAGGGAGGCAACATTCACAAAAGGGGCATTCCCAAACAACGGCGGAAGGGTGCAAGTTTTTTGTGGCCATGACAAGAGGAGTGTATTCACGCATGTGATCAAACTTACTGCCCTTTTCTTTCGGGTGAACTTTGTTGAGATGGTCCCTTCGTCGCTGATTGAGTGGTGTTCGCTGTTCATGCTTGTGAAAAACACGACTACAATAGGGACAAGTCCATCTGTCAGCAGGCGTCCTTTTGTTTTGAATCCCCACAAAATTTTGGTTATCGTCAACCTGAGAGACCCCTTCTGTAGAGCCTTCCAGGCTGTCACCAAGGGAGGCTGCTGTCTGAGATTGGCTAGGTTCCAGACTTTTAAGGGCCGAACGACATCTGGCAGCTTTGACTTGCTTCAGAGAATGCACCGAAGGAGTGGCGCAAAAAGGGGTCTGAGGCTGCGACTGTTTTTGTTTGCAACGAACTGAAGCTTGAACACTAGGTGCGAAGCGTTCTTTGACGACTCTCAGGGTGTGGACACTGGGAGTTTTTTCTGAGTTAAGGTCGGAACTCACTGCACTCTTCGTTCTTCCAGATCCTTGAAGTTCATTCAACGGAGGCAACGCTGATTCTCTGAGCCAGTTCGTGGGAATGTCGTTGCCCTTCATGGCAGAAGGCGCCAACCAGCGGTAATGGTCATCAGAGAGGAGAAGGATGACCGGCACCGCATCAGTTTTGCCTTGAGCAAAGCCATCTTTGAACTTGGGTGCCAAGGTGGCCCTGAACCAGCTGTCTCCTTTCTTCCTCCAAGTGACAATAGGAAGACCTGTTTTGCTTGCTAACGCCAGGAGCACCAGCCCGTTTATCCAAGTGCGCGGCTTGCTCATGTCATCCAGCCAGTTGTCAAACTCTTTAGCCACATCGGGAGGAGGCTCGTTGGGCGCCGTATCCTTGTCTTTGGCAAAGAAAGGAAGATAAGTATCTTTATGTCTTCGCATGTGGGTCACTGCTGCAGCCCGCAGCTTAGCTCCCTGAAGCCGGGACTGTTCTTCCGACAAAATTTTTCCTTCATCTGCATAGGCAATGCTGGCGGCAATGGATCGGAATCCACAATCGCCAGTGCCCTTCTGGTCATGGATGCAAAAACCCTGGTTGACCGCTTCATCAATTGGATTCAGTTCTGGGACCAGCACCGTTTTTGGAGCTGGGGACTGTTTCCTGACTGTAGAGGTAGCTTCAGTGATCCTTCGCTGTGGACTTCGGCTACGCTCTCTTTCAGCATCCGGAGAAGTAGCATGGTGAGTTTGTTGCTCTTCATTTGTTTGATTGGAATCCATTTGAAAATCAGCAATTTCGGTGGGTTCCTGGTCTGGTCTCCATTTGAAACTCCGTCTGGGAGGCTGCACTGGGGCCACATGCTGTGGCCTGGGATGCCGGCCTGAACTCTTGTTGAGCACGATGTGCAAATCGGGATTGGTTTGATCAGCATATTGCCAGCTGCAAGCGGCAGCAAATGTCTCAAGGCCGTCTTGCGGCGGGACTCCTTTCATGATCCAAACGACCTTGTGTCTGCCTTTGGTTCTTCTAGTAATAGCTTCGACTCGAGTCCATCCTTGGTCAAGCAAAAGTTCAGTGACCTGAGGGCCATCCCAAGTCTTGGGAATACCGGTAGCCTCCACAGTAAGTGGTCGCACGTGGAGCTCATCGGTCGAGAGCGCAAGCACCCCCACATCAGCTCCTCCACCTGTGCGAAACTTCAAACTTTGTTTCCGAGAAGAAGCTTCCGTTTGGCAAATTTTCCAGTATGTCTCATCATCCATGTCAGGTTCTTTTTTGAACCATTTCAATTTTTCGCCTTTGTGGACTGACCCAGTTTTGACAACGAAAACTGCTCTTCTACCACTGTTGGCTTCCATCTGGTTCGCCACGGCGGGCGTCACACGCAAATGACCAACCAGTTGCTCATGTTTCTGAACTTTGGTCCAAGCCCAGGTTCCACCGCTCAGCATGCTGGTTTGTCCAAGCTTCCACTGCGCAAGCTCTGTCAAAACGGAAGCAGCCGTGTCCCATTTTCCGTGAGGCAAATACTGCGTTCTGTAATGGGCAGGGGCTGTGATACGGACTGTGACTTTCGCTTCAGGTTGGTGCTTCATCAAGTTGACAATCTTTGGAGCATGAGGTTGAGGGCAGGAAGAAGAAGTGCCAATGGTGTAAAGAGAGACCAAATCAAGCCGAGTGCGGACTGAACCACGCTGAGTGGAAATTTTGATCTTCTCCCCTGGAGGGTCCCAATCGTGACCATCAACTAAAACTGTCAGGCATTGGTGCACGGCAAAAGCCGACCAGCTGTCTTTGATTTCAACAAAATCATTGTAAGTGGGCACTGCCACTAGGTTGCCTTCAGCGGCCTGCCCATTTTCCCAAGCTTGCAAGACTTTCCCTTTAGAAATCAGCTTCGTGAGAGCTGGCCATTCTGAGGGATCTATCGAGTGAATATGTCCCTTTTTGATCTGCTCCGCAAAACGATGTTTCTGAGGACCGGGCGGTTGTAAACTGAGAGCCCGTGTGCTGTGACTTTCGTTTCTTGTTTGCGTTTGTGTGCGGTACAAAGCTCCATCGGAGTTAGAACCACAATTCTTGTGTGACTTTTCTTGCTGCCACAATTCAAGTTGTTTTTGCAACTGTGTGACAACTGCAGCATCGTTTGCTCCGTTTGTTTGACAAGTTTGCAAGGTAAGCAACAAAACCTGAATTAAGGACCCGGCCGATGTCCAGGGTACTGCTGTTCAGTTTGCTGCCGAGCTTGTTGTTTCTGCTGAGGTTGTTGGGCATGACCATAGTCAAAATTAGACCAAGCTCCATTCCGCGACGGTTTGGGCTTCCGCTTTTTGACTTCTTTCGGTTTCTGTTCTGCTTGCCATTCTCTGAGAAAATGACCCAAAGCGTGAACAAGAGACGTTTCCGTTTGTTTTTCCTTTCTTTTGCGTGCAGTGGTTTTAGCTCCACCTGCCATGCCACCGCTGAGTTCCCGGTTAAGAAACCGAAAACGTGCCAAGTCACATGTGTTTTCAAATGAAAAACCCTTTGATTTATCACTGCAAACAGCTTGACAATGACTGTTGGCACCACCGCTGAGTTCCTGGTTAAGACTCTGAAAACGTGCCAAGTCACATGTGTTTTCAAATGAAAAACCCCTCGAATCATCACTGCAAACAGCTTGACAATGACTGTTGAAGCCACCGCTGAGTTCCTGGCTAAGTCTCCGAAAACGTGCCAAGTCACATGTGTTTTCACATGAAAAACCTTTCGAATCATCACTGCAAACAGCTTGACAATGACTGTTGGTGCCACCGCTGAGTTCCTGGCTAAGACTCCGGGAGCGTGCCAAGTCACATGTGTTTTCACATGAAAAACCTTTCAAATCATCACTGCAAACAGCTTGACAGTGACTGTTGGCGCCACCGCTGAGTTCCCGGCTGAGGATCTGAAAACGTGCCAAGTCACATGTGTTTTCAAATGAAAAACCTTTCAAATTGTCACTGCACACAGCATGACCATGACTATTGGCGCCACCGCTGAGTTCCCGGCTAAGAAACCGAAAACGTGCCAAGTCACGTGTGTTTTCAAATGAAACACTCTTCAAATCATCACTGCAAGCAGCATGGCGATGATTGTTGGCACCACCGCTGGATTCCCGGCTAAGAATCCGAAAACGTGCCAAGTCACATGTGTTTTCAAATGAAAAACCCTTCGAATCATCACTGCAAACAGCATGACAATGACTGTTGGAGCCACCGCTGAGTTCCCGGCTAAGTCTCCGAAAACGTGCCAAGTCACGTGTGTTTTCAAATGAAAAACCTTTCAAATCATCGCTGCAAACAGCATGACAATGACTGTTGGCGTCAATGTCCTCGCATTTTCCCTTGACTTTCCCAGAAAAGGTCGAACCCTTAGATTTTTGGGGGAAAGAGCAAAAGGGAGATCCAAAACGACGAACCAAATAAAGCTTCAAATTGGAAATCTCCTTTTTCCAAAACTCGGAACAAGATCTGAGAGGAGAGGTCCTAAAGCATTTTCCAAGTCCCTGAGCCCCTCGCAGCCCAGTGATTCGCCTCTGACCCACTTTTCTGGTCAGTGGCCAGCCAGCGGTTTGGTACCACTGACAAGCTTGTCTACAAGGACCGTTGGTTTTGCACAAGGTTTGCCAAGACCGCGGCCGAATTTTCCGCCATTTTTTGGGTGGAGTCGTAGAATCTTTGGGACCATGACTAAAATGAAAACTCTTTGAGCGATGAAAACCACCGAAAAAGTTCCAAAAGCAATCACAGATTTCCATCAGCGACCACAACCCGAACCAAGCCAAGATGCACCATCCAAGCAGCGAGCTCATGTGAAGCCTGCACACGTTGCGCTCGGCAGATGCATTCCTGTCAGGTCTTTCCAGCAGCCGCTCAGGCCGCGCTCGATGCTGCTGGCAAAAACGCCATGGCTGCACCATCATTGCATCAGTGGAGTTTTGAATTAGGGGGGCCCTTGTGGGGCCGGTAGAATCGGCGAAGTCCGCCCAAGTATTGAAATCACACGAAGGGAAAGCTGAAGCAGTCGGTACCAGCGAAAAGGCACAGCAAGCAGTCAGCAGCCAGCCAGCCCAGCTAGGAAACCTAAACCCTGTGTGAAATGGCCTCACGGCTCTTCTTTGCCTCATGGCTTTTCCTGCAGCCATCACGGCTGGGTTCGATTTTTTTCTTTTTTGATGTCAGTTCTTTTTCTTTTTCTTTTTTTCGATTTTGTGATTTTTTCTTCTTTTTTTGGCTTTTCTTGTTTTTTGAATTTTCTGGCAACTAAGCAACGGGCAATAGCAACTGCCCAATTAAACATCTGCGCTACTTCGTACCTAAAAACATAGGACCGCTGCCACCGTGCTACAGGACTCTCACTGCAGCTGGAGGTGTAGAGCAGGCAGCGATGACAACAGGTCCAACTCGAGGAGCGCTCTTTTCAGCCATTTCTAAAAATCTGTTGGGAAACAACATCACCAGGCTGTGGCAGCGACACAGTTTGGGATCTGTCGGAACTTGGACTCTCTTGCGGGGGTGGCACAAACAGAAATTCCGGATGGAATTTGCCAGCAAGTCGACGACGCTTTGGCTCGGACTCCTCAGCAGCTGTATTGGTCACAAAAGAAAACTCCTGATGCTTACCAAAGACCTTCTCCTGGATTTGACAGCTACACTGAATGGCACGGCTGAGGCGTCTACCAAACATGGCTGTATACAACTCTGTGTATTTGGACACAGGCATGCGACCAAAGCCAGCAGGTTTGAAAGATCCGGCAATGACATCATGGTGATGGTTGCCCACACATTGGCATCGCTGTAAAGTTCTCCACATGATTTGTGAAGTGGTTAGAACCTGGGTTCTCTTGCGCAACGGCTCATGGCTATGTGGATGTCGCAAGTTACCAGCATTACACATGTCATACTGAACAGCCATCGTGTTTTCCACAATATTTTCTATTTCTCGTTGGAAAACTAGTTCGGAGCCCTGCGGTTGTTCCAAATGAAAATGAAAATCACCCGTTCTCCAATCTTGAAGTCTGAAAATGGCATCACAAAGGAGTAAATGGACGTTCTCAGAGATCCTGTCCTGGTGGATCTTGTCGGCTAGGGCAAGGGACTTCTGACTATTGAGTCGGTTCCAGTTGCTCCATGGGCCACAGCGGGGTGAGCACCACACATGTCTGGGTCTCAACATCCACAACATGTCATACAACTGACACCTACCATGAAACGTGGCAAGATCCCCATCTCTCAGGCAAAAACGCTTGGCTGACATTCCAGCTTGCACGCATTGGGCAGTGAGTTGGCTATCACTGGAACAGTATACTTCCAGCAAGTCGCAGTGTGATTTCTTCCAGTGTTGTTGAAGGTCCTCCCATGAAAGATGGGTATGTTTCTTGCGGTAGTAAGTCCACATCTCTTGATACACCCAGTTATGCATACCAAAGCGACCTCGAAACACTTCTTGGAAATAGGCGGTATCATGTATACTGCATGGATCTTGTTGCATCACTTGACAACCAATCTCGTCTGCCACCCATGACCTAAACTCGGACTCAGGCTGACCCTCTCTCACGGAGCAGCTGTCTGCTGATGGTGAATCATCTGGGTCAGGATCTGGAGCTGGCTGGCAATCTGGGACATCGTGTTCTCCATGTTGTTCAGGCGTTGTCCCTGTTGGGACACTTCGTCCTCCACGCTCCATGATCTCTCCAGTTCGTCCTCGCTCCAGCTGGAAACTTCTTCCGGTACCACTGACGGCTTGAGAGCACATTTGGCCTTGGGTTTCAGCATCAGGTTCGATGTCTGATTCTTCGGGGATTCCACGGAAGTTCCCTCTTGCGTCAACTCCAGGCGCTCGACATAGATGTTGATGAAGTAGAGGAATGCTTGGTGAGCCCGTTTCTGGCTCTCTGCATACTTCTTTGCGAACCACTTGACATACTTGGGATCTTGTTCAATCACATCGATGAACTTCTGGTTCAACTTCGTCTCGCCGAAGGAGATGCGCATCTGTGATAGCTCCTCGTAGGAGTGTTGCATGAACTCCTCGTTCACCTTGGTCTCCGTGACTGCTGCAAAGCGATCGGCAAGACTCTTGGAAGCCATGATCGGTCAGTACAGTCGGGTGAGGTGAACAACGTTCGGATGCTACAGGCAAACTTGACACTACCGGCTGTTGGGTTGACGGAAGTTTGACTTCCATAGCATGGTCCTCTTGGGAAAGGACATTGGTATTCACGGCTGTCATGATTGGCTTTGCATGATCTGGAGTGACTGGCACCTGAGACCTACCTTCAAACGACTTCTTGACCAAATCACAAAAGTCCAGCAGGTAGAGTTTCTTTTCCGACAACGTCAAATCCATGGAGAATCCAAGTTCGGCAAAGTGCACTACGTCCTGTGCTGTGTCAATCTGAGCTCCAAGTGTTCTGAAAACGTTATTGGACAGCAAGAAAGGGGTTTGAGAGTTCACAACACAAATTTTAACCATCCATTTTCCCAGCGGAATCATGAGAGCAAACTGACAATTGACGGTGCTGCTATTGCCAAAACGAAATATGGTCTGGCACGGTACTCTTTGGACTTGGCTCTGAATGGACATTGGGAGGTGTGACAACAGAGATTCAACCTGTTGACGACCTATCACCGTTTGACTTGCGCCCAAATCCATGATACCGTAGGGGCCATGACTCACAAACATCGCTACATCAGTGTCAGGCAACAAATGACCTGTCAGGCACGGCTCAGAATGGCTTTCAAGTTGAGGGCTTAGGCGTTGCTTCATGGAACTCAGGAACCTGGAAATGCACTGGAGATTCAATTTTCCCTCGTTCTTGGATTGATCAGCAAAACTCATAAAGCAAAATTCCTGACCCTTTGAAAACACTGAGTCAAAACAAGGTACTTCACTCAAACAGGATTCCACGACGATCATGTCTTGGTCATCAGGCTCATCGGAAATGGCAGTAACTGTCCCTGCAAAAGCACTACTGGAAGTGCCGGTGGTCGAGGCAGCAGCGGCAGTACCCTTATTGAGAGGGCACTCCGCCTTCCAGTGTCCCTTCATGCCACATCTACGGCACTCTGACTCGAGAATGCGTTGGGCCAATGGTTTTCGGCCCTTGAACATGTTCTTGGTCTTCCCTTTCCCTTTACCCTTCTGAGTATAGGAGCTTCCCTTGGGATTCCAAAAACCACGGTTCTTTCCCTTGTCAGCTAAACGTTTTCGGGCATCCAAATACGTATTGTAACAAGCCGCAATCTCTGAATCACATTGAAGAGCTTCAACCAAACTTTCTTCAAACTGCATGCACACCACTGCATCAGGGTCTGAATCATCATAGGGGATCTCATATTCTTCCCAAGTCTCGCCCATGAAAACGGTTTCATCCTCCGGATTTGGCATGAGTGGTTCTTCATCAAAGACTGCATTCACATCATAGGTTTTGTTGCGACCCACAGTGCGATTTCCCGTTTGGAGCTCATGGAAAAATTTTGATCCCAGAAGTTTCAAGGCTGACACTATGGACTTGTACTCCAACTCACCCTTGGCATCTACGATGATCTTCTTCTTATCCTCTGAAACCAAACCAGAATTTCGAAGGAGTATGTAGGCTCGCACTTCATTGAATCCTACACCCATTTGTAAGAGTTCCTCAAACTGATAATCATGCCTCGCCAAATAGCTCTCGTGGGACTCATCTTGGCGCTGAACTGTGGAAAAAATTGCTCGCTCAAAACGTTCGAACTTGTCCTCCAGGTTGCTCTTTCCCCAGATACCCCCCAAAGTATTGATAAGCAATTTCACTCCGTCCAGACTATTGACTTTCAGCTTGGCAGGATCTAACCTCATGACCCGTTTGAAAGATGACCCCTCACACAGCATCGCAGCCCGCGGGGCCAAGTGGCTGAGATGTTCAGGAGGCCACAAACCTGCAAGGAACTCGATCTTCTTGGTGTACTCATTGATCTCGGTCTCCCCCGGTTTAAACACCGGAATCATGTTCCAAGGCAAATGGGACAAAGAAGGTCCGCTAGGGACAGATGACTGAGCCATCTCTTCAGTTCCACTCATCCTGGATCTCAAGGCTTCCAAAAGTGTGGCCACACACCTTTGGCCTGGGTAGCTCCGCTACCAGTGTTGGACCAATCCCAAACACTGGTAGGGGCTCCTGAATTCCTATCAACCTCAAAAGCAAAGGGGACCCCTGGTCCTATCTCCAAATGAACAACGCACCACCCGGAGTGCTATGGCGACCGCGCCCTTTTGGCACCACTGCAAAGGTGCAAGTCGAGGGGCACCCTAAGCCCTCAACACATCCTGAGCCACAGGACCTTGAGATATTCATGGTACAGATACCCACATGGAGGCCAGTTGATACAACTCGTTGTAAAGCTTCCGAAACTGCACCAAGTTGGAGTGCAAAGAGTTGACAAATCACAATATATATATATTAATGTGTATATATATATATGTATTTGTATATGTGACTTAGAGATATGACTTAGAAATGTGACTTAGAAATGGTAGATGACTTGGAAATTTGATGTTGGGGATTTGAAGGGTGGAAAATATGGGATGATATGACCTTAGAGATGCTGGGCGAGAGGGGTTTGAAGCATGAAAAACCTTTGAAATGGACGTGTTCACCACGCAACTCAGGTCATGTGGTAAATCCAATCCAGTAGTAAACCACCAATTTTGGATTGTACACCACCCATGTCTGGTAAAATTGGGGATGAATCACTATTGGCCACAACACGCAGCCTGGTCTGCGGGATGTCCGTCAGAGATTGGATGTGATGCCTCACTTTGGGACCAGCAAATCCCAAAGGTGGAAGATCTGCCCCATTCAAAACCATTCAAAAACCCTGGTGAATCTCAGATCTACTAAATTATCCCGGCAAGAGACCCCAAACAGTGTGGGGGGTGGGAGGATTATGTATGATAATGTTGTTGTTGATGATGGTGATGATGATGATGATGGTGATGATGTTGCGGGCAATGATGTTGAGGATAATGATGTTGAGGAGGAGGGCCGATCCCAAGACCTAGGAAAAGTGCCCGAGCCCAGAACCTAGGACCACACTTTGTGCGAGCCTGCGCAGTCGAAATGCACTTCAACGTTTCACAAGAGTCACCTTATACGGAAATTTACAGGGAAAGTGCCCGAGCCCCAGAACCTAGGCGCACACTTTGTGCGAGCCTGCACAGTCGAAACGCATGTCAAGATTTCACAAGAGCCACTGTATGCGGAAATTTACAGGAAAAATGCCGGAGCCCAGAGTGAGCACCCTGATCAAGCACCGGCCTTTGCACTTACCGTAAGAACCCCTCAGTGTGGACACGCTGTTTGGGGAGAAAAAAAAGTCAAGCAATTTGGTGATTGAGCCAGAGTTAGGAAGGGTGAACTCTTATAGAGGCCTATCCCAAGTCATCGAACTGCCAGATTCAGCGCAAAACAAAAGTCCACCTGGAGGAGTAGAACTGAATATAATCCCATCCCCCTAATATTAAACACAAACACCTCATAAATTGTCAAATATTATATATATATAGCGAGAGAGAGAGAGAGATGTATATATATGTGTATATCCCCTACTATGGTTTCTGGGGTGTTTATTAGTAGGGGGAAGGGACTATAACTCATCATACTCCACAAAAATCACCAGCTAATACCAGGAACTGGGAATGGGTCAAGTCGGGACGATTCAAAATCTGCTTCCTGGGTACAAGATTCTGATCCATACACTTTCTGCTCCATACCAATTCTCATAATTGTATTGATCAAGCTCAAAACAATAACACGATTGACAATTGCCGGTATGAATCTCCACTGCTCATTCTTCGCGGAAAAAAAAGAAACAATCTTTCGATCTGAACCGCCATTTTGCCCGTTTTTAATCGACGCGTTCACCCGCAAAAAGGCTCATTTTTTCTGCTGCTTCGATCCACACTTTTCTTGGGTTTTCATCCCCCATCAGCCAGGAATTCTTAACATCCAACGATGTCTCGGTGTGTTTGAAAATGGGATCCCCCCACCAGTGACCCAAATGATCCAAATGGCCCATGTGAGGAAAAATAAACGGACCCAGGCCCTGGCACTTCAAGAGCTCCACGGTGCACTCATCCTCCACCTGCAGTTGACATAGCAGGTCTCCACTCAGTTGGTGCACCCACACCTCCAACCTCGGCTTCGTAAACTGGAAAAAAGCTGGGAAATTTCACGGGGACATCATGGGACATCATGGGACATCATGGGACATCATGGGATCCAGGGAAAAGCTCCTAAAAACGAGGAAAAATTGGAAAAATAATAAGGAAAACCTGAGAAAAATGCAGATGTTTGAGTGGGGTACTGGGTATAACTTCAGTATAACAGTCAAACATGAGGGTTTAACCAGGTTTGTCTAGAAATTGTGGGGGGCCCATCATGCTTCCCTCCAGGGAACTGGGAAATTATTCATAACCGGGGCGACCCTGGTTTAGCACCCCATGTTCCGTCTTTAGACTAGCCATAACTGGGGATGGTCTACGGTATACCCCATGTTCAAACACACCCTGTGGATTTCATTGTGCAGAATGCGGATTTAACTGGTTTCATCATCCAGATTGGGATTTAACCTATCAAGAGAATGACTTGGCAGAGTCGCGGCTGGGGCTAACAAGTGCTGAATGAGACCCCGATGGCAAAAATCTCCTATAGTTCTTCAGTTTGCCCGTTGAAGCTTGAAATTTGGGACCTTCAACAGAACCACTCCTCACACAAAGTGATCGTTTCCGACTTTGTTCGTTCTTTCCGGATCTGGGAAAATGACACATCACAACACCATGAAACAGCATTCAACATCTCCTACCATACCCCCACCCTGAGAATTGCCATGTTTTAGGTTGGACTTCCTTGTCTTCCAACCAAGGGACTTCTGTGGCACCGCGGGCACGCTGCTCCGCTGAAAGGCGGCCCAACAGCAATCCCGCGTGGGCCACATGGCCCACACCAAGCGGCACCAACCGGCACCAAGCGGCTATGTGATGGATGAATTTTTGAAATATTTTGAAATATTATTTATTTACGTAACCATGAAAAATGATGATTGAATGGGATATTGATGGAATACTGGGCCCACCAAATTGGTCATTTCTACTCAGTAGACTCTGCAAATTTAAGGCCACCGGTCAAGCGTGGCTCTGAAGGGGTGCTTGGCAAGGTGATATTGTGACTTCAACAATGGGGATGGTGCTCAAGCAAAATTTCCAGAGGTGGAAGTTGACACTCCCTACATGCAAGTTGGGTCCGCCATCATCATGTTCATATTCATCAGTTGTATCAGTTATGCAATTTGTTCCACCATCAAAAACACAGATCGAAACGTCGCCGGTCTTCCGGTCAGGCACATCCTTGCACCCCTAGAGCCGCGCATGGTTTTACCGTCGGGTGCAACCGCCCATGGGGTCGAAAACTCATCACTAGGCAGCTGATTTCTCTGGAGTTGGTTGCATTTTGATGAGGATATAATTATCGCTGTCCGAAACTGAT
>CAMXCT020001324.1:576663-629163 GCA_947184155.2 Cladocopium goreaui
TGTAGGCATCTCTACTAAAGGAATCCAACATTGTAAAAAATGAAGGGAACCATCATGTATCTATAGATAAATTTGAATACTTTATAATCGTAAGACTATTTACTCTGTATGTAAAAATAAATGTGAAAACATACATACATACATACATTACATTACATTACATAACATTACATTACGTTACGTTACGTTACGTTCCGTTACGTTACATTACATTACATTACATTACATACATACATACATACATTACATACATACATACATTACATTACATTACATTACATTACACTACATTACATTACATTACATACATACATACATTACATACATACATTACATACATACATTACATACATACATTACATACATACATACATACATACATACATACATACATACATACATACATGCATGCATGCATACATACATACATACATACATATATATATACATATATATATATAAACATAAACATAATATGTATATATAAACATGCATTTCTATAAATAAACGTATATATGTAAATATGTATACATGTATATTTAGACATGTATACATATATATATATGTATATATGTATATATGTATATATACATATGTATATATACATATATTGATACATATATATATACACATATATATATATACATATATATATATATATATACATATACATATATATATGCATATACATTGGATGGCTTTTGTAATTCTGTCATTTCCCGAATCTCCTATTTCACAACTTAGGCGACTAACGAAGTCAACACCCAACAAACGGATTTGAGATCGGACACTTTTTTCAGCAAAGCCAGTGAATTTTTTTAAAGCATATCGTTGGTAGCCATTCTGGGCCAAAGCAACAACCTTGTCGTCGTTTTCAACCAAACCAAGTCGACGACTCCAGCTTTTCCACAGTCTCCAGCCTTGAAGCAACTGTTTCACAGTGGCTGCTACCAGCAGCCTGTCATCCAAAAATACACTCTGGGTGTATCCTGCATTTGACACAGATTGCACAGCTTCCGCTAAGGTGACTATCAAACCTAAAGGAGACAAAGGGTCACCTTGAGGCATGCCTGTGGACACCGCTTCTGCATTTCCAGCACTCAAATGTCCCAACTCCATCCATCTCCTTTGTCCACACCAAACTTGGCGAAGAAGACTCAGCAAAGAATCAGGCCATTGATGGATTTGCAGATGCGCCAACACCAGCTCCGGATGCAGCATGCCGAAGCATTTCTTGTAGTCCAATGCCAATGCCACAGCTCCATTTTCCAGTTCCGGAAGGAGAGATGCCACTGCCGTGGTAACTGAGCGGCCTTTCAAGCCTCCATGGCAAGCTTGCGGCGCAGCCGCAAGAAGCCAGTTTGTTTTGCATGGAAGGTCTTCGCGTCAAAGCACTCAATAAAGTACGGTACCAGATGCTCAGCACGGCTATTGGGCGTAGATCTTTGGCAAAGACCGGTCCGAAACCTGGGTTTTTTCTTAGATACACTTGTCTGACATCATTCCACACAGAAGGCCACGCGCCCTTGGAGCACCAACGACGCACCAAAGTCAGAAAAACTTCGAAGATTTCAGTCGGCATGGCCGCCAATTCAGTGCCATTCCAACCATCACATCCTGCTGCGGAGCCAGCTGACTTCTGAGCCGACGAGGCAAAGTCAGCAACTGTGGGCACCCAATCCTCGTCGGGGAAAGGAAGGCGCCATTGTTGAGCAGCAATTTGCTGTTGAATTTCCTCAAGTTGAGGAATAGCCACTTCTCGATTCCAGATTGTGGACCAAAAGGCAGCTAATTGCTGGAAGCCTTCCTCGGCTGAGGATGTTGCGGCCCCGTCAGAGGCTAAAATTTCGGGAATGGGTTGAGAGTTTGCACCTCGCAACCAACGAGTTGCAGCTTTGCCTTGTTCTTGCATTTGATCTTTCCAAAATCTGAGGCGGGATGTCAGAGAATCCGCGGCAACCACTTTGAGTTCCTTTTCCACATGCTGTTCAGCGTCCTGCCAGTGAGTCCACGCCAGGTGGCGAGGCCATCGCCGGACAATTTTGGCCACCAATTCAGGCGCACAATTGCCCTTGGAGAGATATTGTCGATTTGCTTCTCGAACCCTTCCCAAAAGCTTTCTCAGGGATCTTTCTTGTAAGATCCATGTTTAAAACCCGCCAGACGGGTGTCATTGCTGGGCAGGAGTTGCGGACCACTGCCTTTGCTACGGCAGAAACCCCGGGGCCTGCCTCCTTCAACTTTGCTGAATGTTTGTTCAAGTTTTGTGTTGAACCATAACCATTCGCCATCAGCATCCAATGCCCCTTCAGGCGGCACCTTCGAGTTGTCATTCACCCAGGCCTCAGCCAGAGCGGATCGCCACTGCTGCCGTGTCATCTGGTCAGGTTGACGGAAACGTCTGGTGGGGACTCTGGCATAGCAATGGCCTTCAACACACTGCAATTGGAAAGCGACACCCTTGTGATCCCCGAAGGCTTCGACCATGAAAGCAGCGTTTCCCAACATATTGGGTGACAGGAGGGCATAGTCAATGGCACGTCGACCTTGCCACCTCGTAGGAAGGAGCTCCTCGCCTTCTTGAAGTGCCACAAAAGTAAAAGCAGCGTCTTGGAGCAAGAGGTTTTCGTGAGGTTGCCAGTTCCAGTCCCCCAAGATAGTAATGGGGATTCCTTGGCTGAGGGCTTGCAAATGCATCTCTTCCAGAAAAGCTAAAAAGTCCTCTGTTTCTTCAGAGGCTTCGTGACCTTTCCAAAGTGAGACAACAATGATGTTGTCCAAATGAACTGCAACTGCTTGGCCTGCTCGCGCAGAGAAGGAGGACAAATGCCGCGCTCTCAGAGTTGATTTGATGACCATAGCCACTCCACCACGATATTGACAACCCGATTGCTTGGGCTCGGTGGTCCACAGCCTGTAACCCGCCAAACCGAGTTTGTGAGCCATAGTTTGACCTGTTCCCGGATCCAGAAAGGTTTCTTGAAGGCACACAACGTCGGCCATAACCTTTTGATCACAAAGCATGTTTGCTATGCTCCACGTGTTATCTCTTGAGCCACAATTGAGGGACAAGGCATTAAAGTGACCGGGTCCTGGATTAGGTTCTATTCCTTCAGCGCACAAGTCTCTGCGCCAGGTTTGATTGACTGAATGATCTGAAGGCTCCTTAGTGGCGGCTTTAGAACCGGAAGCTGGATTCGGCTGGTACCAAGCCCTGGCATCCTCCAAAGGGACGCTCCAAGCTGTGGCCAAAGCAGTTTTCTGGACCTGACTCAAACGTTTCCACAAGGCGCATTGAGCCGATAGTGGGCGTTCTCTGGGTCCAGGGCACTTAGTTGTGAAATGTCCTGAGCGTCTAACACCCCTGCACCGAGTGCAAGTGAAAAAGGAAGAAAATGCAACTGGTCTCTCAGACCTGACACTGGGCCATGCAAGAGCGTCAACTTCCAACTGAACAAGCTGGTGACCTCCAATAGACATATCACGTGTCGCGGCAGCCCGTTCACCACATGTTGGTGGGTAAGGTTCAGCATCTCAGTGATGCGTAGCAGGCAGTTGAAGCCAAGTGCAATGACGATGGCGAACAAGGGCTCCTGGTGGAAGAAGGCCAAGCCCATAAATGCCTGCACCAGGTGCCATGAACAGCCCTCTCGGGAGGGTAACAGCGCTGCCAATTCCTGAAATATTGACTGCTACGCGGCAGCTCCAAACGTAGCTCAGGGTGAAACCTTTTCACTGCTGAGCTGCACTACCACCATAAGGCGACGCGTCCGTGACCGAGATCTCCATGTCCAGCTCGGCTCGCAGATTGGTGGACATCATGGGGACCATGAACAAACCATCATCATCTCATCCATGACCGAAGCCAAAGGTCTGGAAGCATCACGCCGGCTTGCCCGCTCTTGGATCTCATCAAAGGTGGATTGAAACAAGGAGAAAAGCGGCCTCCGAAAGCACATCCCAAACGTTGCCTTGCCCACGAAGTGCCTTAACATCCACTCTGTCCAATCGCTCATAGCCAGCAGAGCGCCCCCCAAACCAAGGATGCCACACATCTTCTCAGGGGCCACACCGTATCGACCAACATCACCGTCTAACTCACCTCCCTGCAAGGGGCCACGGGTGGCAGCCACAAGCCTCTTGGCCTCGTTCAACGGGAGCCCCTTGTCACGGCAAACCTTCAGGAAGCGGGCATGCCTCTCAGATGGCTCCCCCTCCAGGGTCTCATGACATCCACTGCTCAACCGGCGCAGCTGGTCAAAGGAGTCCAGGTAGATGACCGTATCTCGGAAGCCTCCGGCACCCCCGACTCCCTGAACACCAGGGTCCTCACGATGGTTTGGATCACTGCCACAGACGAGATCCATCCCATCGTAACACGCACATGGCTGCATAAACTTGTTTGCCTGGAGGCCCTCCAAAGGCTTCCGCGCTGACCAACTTGTTGAAGCACATGAACTTCAGCCAGCCAATGGGCAATCTGAAGAGGTTGAAGCACGACGTGAAATCCTCCGCATCCAAAGCCCAAACTCGCCCTCCTTTTTCTCGATCTCCCTTGGCCTCGCCTTTTTCGGGGCCTCTCCATTGGCTGTACCCCTTCAACTTGAGGTTGTTCAGAAACTCCCGGGAGGTGAAGAACTCCTCGTCCCGCTCCAGGAGTCCTGCTCCTTCTGGATTGAGGAGCTCCAAGCATTGGGCTGAGCCCCAATGAGCGTCCACTGTGGACTTCTCCAACGCCTTCACGCACTGGGTGATCAGGTCTGCCGCTTGAGCTGGCTTTTGACGCAGAGTGTGCGCAGCTTGCGCTGGGTCCTCAGATTGAGGGAGGTCCCCAACCTGGGCATCATCATGGTGATGAAGTAGTGATGGGCGGCCTGCGGCGTTCAGCCCTACTTTCTTTGGGTCCAAACTTTGGGTCCGCCCCCACAGACCCCTGAGCGCCCTCCCTGTGCATCTTCAGCAGAAGCCGCGATGCCAGGCACCAGGCCTCTTCTTCGCGTACTGAACCAGACGCATCTGGTTCACGGCCTTTGGATCTGCAGCGGCGTCCCGGAAAGACTCCGATCCCGAGTCAGAGTCCTCCTTGAAGTCAACGGCTTCTCCACCACCAAACGGCCCTCGATCACGGTGACCTTTCTTGCCGCCAGCTTCACAACCACTTCCATCTCCACCAAACAAGACTCCCCTTGGGCTGGGCTGGACGACCTCCGTGA
Source organism: Cladocopium goreaui (assembly GCA_947184155.2). Lineage (NCBI taxonomy): Eukaryota > Dinophyceae > Suessiales > Symbiodiniaceae > Cladocopium > Cladocopium goreaui. The sequence continues at coordinate 581,877 of CAMXCT020001324.1, forward strand.
AGACGAAGCTGATGAACTCTGCCTCTTCTTTCGTCTCCTTGAGGATGAGCGCCGGCGACGACGACGCCCACGGGATCGTGATCTCTTGCAAGACCTCTTCTTTTCTTCACCGCCTTTTGCGGGTGACTTCTTCCTCTTACGATCTGCTGATTTTCGCGTCCCTTTCTTGTCATCCTTCTTGGCTCCTTTTGCCATACGCTTCTCAAGCTTCTTGACTGCATCCCTTGCTTCTTGGAGCTTCTTTCTCAAATCAGACTTTCCACCTGAATCAGACTTCTCATCTTCTGATTCTTCCTGCTCACCCGGCTCGCGCCAGGGTAACTCTGGGGCAGCTCCACGAGGTTCTGCTTGAGCTCCACGGCCTTTTAGGAACACCGACATCACCTTGTTGCACTGGCGCCCAAACGCCCACGCGGGAACTTTCACATTGAGCTCCTCCTGGGTGATCTCCCTGAACTTCTCGAAGTGGATGCCTTTCCCCTTCTTGAGCTCACTGCAGTCTGCCGCACTTCCATCACAGCAGTGATACCTGCAGCCCTTTGCAAGCCGGGCACCATCTCCTGAGGTCATCCACCACCTGAGGTGGCTGTCTGAGGCCTGCACATAGCGATTTGAACCAATGCCCCTTGCTGTCCGTAGACTCGGCCTCGATGACCTCAACCAGCATCGTGCCCTGCTCCTTCCCGTCAAAGTCCCGCGCCCCCGCTCGATCAATTGGCCAGGCCGGAAGCGCAACTTGTACCATTTCTCGTGGTTTTCACCCCCAGATAACCACATTGCGTTATCTGGGGGGTGACGGTTGCTCCCTTTAAGGCAGTTCAACATATATTCGTTGCTACATTTCGCAAGGCTGCATTCCGACACTCATTGAAATATATATTGTAGGCTTTTCATGTATATATATATATATATATGAGCCCGGTCCCCGGACCCCCACACCCCCCCCCTCCCCCCCCAATGGTATCCCCCCCCACTCCTAACCCCCCCAACCCCCAAAACCATCCAAAACCTAGTATTTGCATGTTATTTGCACATATACATACACATATACACATATATACTCCCCTTTCCACCCCTCCAACCTCGCATCTCTACGTTATTTGCAGCACTTGAGAGCTACGACCTCGTCAACGGACCTTGTCTACCCGTATATTTCTATCATAACCTTTTTTTCGAACCGCCTATAGCGTGCCTCGCACATGGTTTACAACATATTTGCTACCTATGGATTACGCAAAGCTTACCTATGCAAACCTAGACATATGTACAGTAGAAAAACAATAAATATATATATATATATGCACATTCTAGATACTACATATTGATATCTTGATCTTGTATCTATCACATATTTCGTTTACATTGTACATACTGTACACGTATATATATATGCATATATATATATATATATGCATATATATATATATACATAAACTCTAGATATACAGCGTGTATTGCTGTCGATATTCAATATACCACATATACAGGCTTGGCTGCTGAGAAAACCCCCCCTCCCCTGCCACAGGGGGGGGGAACCATCTGGCTGGGGGGGGAGGGGTGTGGGGGTCCCTGCTCATATATATAGTCGTATTCGCGATGGATATATGACTATATTAATAGCTATTTGTAACATGATGTCACTGCATCATCCAAGAATCTCGGCCTTGGACTTGGCCGCGGCGTTGCGATCCGCAAAGGCCACCGTGTACCTGCGAGTTTCGCCAATTTGGCGATGGATTTCACGGTAAAGGTCCTGGGAAATGTGCAAAAAGTGGTGAGATTTCCCTGCCCAAAATTGGAAAAATGTTGGAATTTGACCCAAAATCTGGGATTTCACTGATTTAACCATCCAACAAATTGATTTTATTGTATGCTGGGGATGGCAAATTGAACCATCAAAAAGATTGGAAAACGCTGGATTTAACCCTCCCCATAAAGATTGGGAATTTGGCATTTATCATGTATCTCAAAAATTGGAAAATTTGGAGATGTATCGCATCCAAAAAATGCGGAGATTGATGACAGTGGTCATTCTATGAGATAAAATGACAGTTTACCATGGTGAAATCTATAAGAATGTTTAAAACATGCTCCAAACATAGTTAAAATATGCTAAAATGTGCATTTTGTCGGGAAAAAAAATGTTGGCATCAAACCCTACTACTTCGCCACCCCCTTCTGAACTTCACGTTGACAGTCTAATGATATATGTTTGACAGTCAGACTCTGATGGCATGGACGCAGAAAAACAAAAGCATCTCCCCACACTGCAATTAGAGCGCGGGCAAACAGTTTGCAGCGAACATGTCTAAATTAGCCCAGCTTCACAACCCCAACAGCAGAAGGGTTCCAGGGTTTCAGGGTTCCGTTCGAGTTGTCGGGTTTGGCAATCAACACTGATGTTGGGAAAAGAGATGGAATGGGGTACCCTGGTTTCAGACAAACCCATTTAAGAACCGAGGACCAGTTGGTCGTTTCAACCCAGAAAATATGAGGTCATTGATCGTCATCCGAAAAAACATGGGCTTCAGAGTAAAAATATCTGGCATTGAAACCACCAGGAGGAGCCCGAGGAATTGGGTGGGTCCTCTTACATGTGCGAAAGACATGTGGTGTTGTAATTGAAGGTTGTAGCTCATTCAACTCAGAGTACAGATCATGTGTATATATAATATATTCAATATATTCAGATGACATGGGACCGGAAATCTGAGTCATCAAACGCCCCTAAACTGGGTGTCTCTAAAATGTCGCGGCTCCCATCAGTGCTATTGCCATGCTGAAGCAAACTGGAAGCTGTATCAACCACATCATTTGAAGACAGGCGCGGGTTCGAGTTTCTGAAAAGTCTTCGGTTGTTTTCTGGTTGGTGGTTTTTCGCCTACCCCTCTGAAAAATCATGGAATGAAAGTCAGTTGGGATGATTATTCCATTCCCAATATGATGGGAAAGTCATAATCCAAATGTTCCAGTCACCACCGACCAGTTTTGGGTGTTTTTGGTGATTTGGTGATGGGAGAATTTCATCCCGCCTCCGGCCACCCTGTGGGATGACAGTGAACCTTGGCGCGTTGACCCGTTGACCGCTTCGTTTGCTTGGCAAGATTTGGGGCTTCAGGCTACAAATATATTAAACTCATATGACTCATATGACATGATTCGTTAATGATATTTTTCATGCTTGAGTTCAAGGGGGTATCAAGGGTATCAACTCATCTGTACCAGCCTATGTACTATGATATGTCATGGTTGGGTTGAAGGAGGTACAAACTAAACCTATTTTGATCTGACTGGCAGAGATCGCCCCCGAGCCGCCGGACTTGTCAGGATGCTGTTCCAAAAACTCCCGCAGCTGGCCCAACCTCAGTTTTTTAGGTTGATCACGGTTGATCCTGGAGCTTAAAAAAAGAAACATGAAAGCTTCGCTTTCAGAGAAAAGGGATGAAAAAGTTGGCTGTTTTCTTTTCATCCAGCAGATTGTCAGTGACCGGTGGCGATGTAGCTTATCAATGGATGAACTAACACTAATTAAGATTAATTAACTTACAACCTTTGGTTATTAACTAATGGTTATTCACCACTAATGGTTATTAATTAACTAACACTAACAATGGTTATTAAGATTAATCAACTATGTTTATTCACCACATCCTTTTTGGATCCTCCAAGTGGTCTCCCATCGCTTTTCATAGCACCGCTGGGCTTTGGGCTTCGATTGGTAGCGTCCGGGCCAATTTGTGATCCAGACGCGACCATGGTTGCTGAGCACGGGCGCACAGTGACGGAAAGATACGGCAAGTTGAATGGGGAAAAAAAGTCAGGGAATATTCTGATTCACACTGTATTTAGATCATTGAGGGGTATTTTAGAGCTACTGTACCACATTTTAAAACAAACCCATTTCAAAGTTGTGAAACTAGCTCTGCCATAAAGATTGTCGCTTGAATCATCGAAATATTCAATGAAATCCTCACGGATTGTGTTGGTAGGTCGTCCCCATGATCGCAGCCTTTCGTCCAGCAGCTGGTCGACGACCTGCCAAATTTTGGGATCACCAAAAAACATGGTTTCATTCCCGGCGTTGGAAAAGCACCTGAAAGATCCTGAAAGTTGGTGGTGTCAGTTTATGCAAGGGATCAGTTTAGAAACTGACATAGAAAATGTAGAAGACTTGGTCGTCAATCAGGCGCTTCTTTTTCTGCGGCGCTGGTGCTTCTTTGCCAGCGAATGAAAGAGTCAAACGCCACAGCTCGTTTTGGGTGGAAACACAAAAATACCACAGCTTTTCAATGACACGAAGCAAAGGCATCAAAAGCCAAGCACCCTAAGGGACACCCAAATAGCTGGCAAATGGATGTTCATCCTTCCAAATATGCGAAAATATCACCCCATTTGATCCATCCCAAATATCAAATGTACCGCAGTTTAGTGGCTGCCAATCCAACAACCTTCTAGGTCTTCAGTGTTTCCGGCCATGTTGCTGTATACATCTGCCATCATCTGCCATGAAACATCTCTTCCATCTCGTAATACCCACGCCTAGTCAGGCCTAGTCAATTGGCTTCAATGCTATTTGAAGGGGTTGCTCACCTTTATCCTACCCACTCAAAATGTATCAGCCCAGATTCCCAGTGTCCCATTTTAAATGTTAAAAAGTTCACTCTTATACTCTATACAGCCCTATGGTTCCCCCAAAGCGGCTGAATTGGCAAGGCCGGCTCTGTTGACCTTCTATTTTCATTGCACCTTCCCAGAAACGAGGGAAGGTCGGCTCCGCGGCCTTTAGGAGGTCATCAAGACCTCACGAAAATTAAAAAGACAGCAGCCTCTCAGAGCCTTGTGCCCTTCAAATACAGCCGCTTTCCCATCTGGATTGGTTCAACAAGATGTGGCCTCTCGATCCTAGATCTATGTCCTATGTCTGTTGCGGGGAAGCGCTGGGCTTGGGGTATCCTCTCTTGGACAGCCACTGTGTCAACATTGAACCATCGTTGTCTCGCCTTCCTTGGAGGTTCACTCCTCCAGAATTCACGTGTTGAACCTTGCCAGATCCGGTTGCAATCCTAGGCAAATCTATCTGTCGAAATGTTTCCAGCCGGTCCGGCGGGCTCTGAATGGCTCATGCCGAACAAGTTTGCTCTCGACGCTTTTGGAATGGGTTTTGTCCAAAGAAAAGGCTACACACAAATATATAATGTTGTTTTATATCCCCCATGTCAGTGGCTAGGCCGCTGGGTCAAGTACTTGGGGATGCTTCGTAGTGTAATCCCGCACCCCTAAGACTTTATGATCAAATTTTCAAATATCTTAAGTATGCCGCTAGATCCAATAGGACGTAGTGACAGTTGCAGAAAGGGATTACTACAGTATAAAGGGAGGGAAGCTTCCCTTCCCATACCAGTCCCATCCGTCTCTAGGGCCTGAACGCCGGACCACGTTTCAGAGATAGCCGTCGCAGGGCACCCCATGGCACCCCCAAAAAATGCGCACGGCTTCCCAGTCTTTGTACAGCGAAGCAAAGGTTCAACATGCTGCTGGTCCATTGGACCCATCAGTTTCTTAGAAACTACTGCATACCCTCCAGGCCCTCCAGGAATCAAACATCCCCGAAAAATGGAGGTTCTAATGGGAAATCACCCAATTGATGGAAGATGTTCATAGATTTTCCATGTTTGATGACACCGGAGGCATGGCTGGCATGGCTCAAAGCACCATGGCTCAAAATCTGCGGCACCCGATCGCTCACATGGAGACCATCAAGGCGCCGGTCACAGCTCGACCTGGCATCTTTCAACGGCATGGGTCGGCACGTCGGTCTCAGTCGAAACTGCAAGAAATTCCCGGGGAAAACCGAAAAAAACCCATCTTCGCAAAATCAGCCCTGCCCACACCCAGAAACTGCCAGAAACTAAAGAAAATCTCCGCCTCACAGGGATTCATGTGGGCTGACAGGTGGCTCAACCGCCTTCCTTGGTGTGGTTTCTAAGCAACCGGATGACACGATCTTGATCGGTCACGGAATCATCCAAACGCTGAAACTACAGCCCTGAGTCATTCTTTGGGCCCAACTGCAGATGGAAAGATTGGAAAAGTGTTTCCAAGATGGTGCCAATGATGTTTTGGGGGGTACTCTGCATCAGTCTCTCTCCTGCTAAGTTGTCAGATACCGATGTCCATCCTCTAGCAAACATGCTGCAAGTTGCCATCGAGCAGAAATGTATCTATCGCAGCAAAAAATCCCCTGTGGCCCTTCCCTGCCTCGCAATCATAGTTGTGTGATGCTGTGATACAATCCCATGTCTGTTGCTTCATATCTGTTGCTGAAAAAATGTCAGTTTGCTGAAAAATTAACGCTGGTAGAATCCGCAAGTTTGCATCGTTTTTTTTGGCAACATACCCTCCTCCAAGAGCACTGCCAGGTATTTGGGGGGTGAACATCCATGTCCATGAATCATAAATCCCGATTTACCATCCACTTACCAGCCATCTTGATGTAAATGTATATCCGCAAGCATGGTTTTACCAGCAACCCGCAGTTGTAACCCCAGTTGTGGAAAACGAATGGTACAACTGCTGTAGGTGTGGCTCCATCATTCTTTAAAAATAGGATGCCCTTTTCAATCCATGGATGAATCATCATTATCCCCATGCAACTGGCGTATTTTTTTGGGGGAACACGGGAACACCCCCTATGTTTAGAGCCCAAACTCAAACTCGTTCTCTTTCAAGTAACTCATCTGCAGTGCTCTGCTCCATTCCCATTTCTGAATGGGCTCGAGGTGTATCGCAGAGGTTGCTGACGCAACCATCTACCTGCCCGTGTCCAAGCCTATGGTTGATCATCATGTCGTTCAATTATCAATGGATTGGGTGAAGGGAAAAACCATATTTTTTTCCCAAAAAAAAACAATCCATTGAAATTAAGATCTATGATATCCTCAGAACTATGGAAGTTCCACAGTATTGGAATCAGTGGATGCGTGGATGTCAAAGTTCGTGGAGATTTGCTGTATACGAAGAAGAGGGCATTCACAACGGGTTGCCAGTCAAAATGGGATGTGACCTGCACCGAGAAGATTGAGTAGCAATAGCTAGTTGAAAAGAGCATTTGTAGCTGCTGCAACATTTATATCTATCGTCATATGCATATATATATATATATATACATATACAGACATTGGGAAACAGGTGACATTCAAATTCATGCCTGTCCCCACACACACATCAAGCATGATTCATGGTGGATCTTCAACAGGGTCCCTGCGCTTTGCCGAACGCAAATCCCGCGCCACCCGAATCTCGGCCTCTGACAAGACCTCCAACATCTCTCCCATCCTCAGACCAAGATGGATTTGGGCTGGGAATCCCTGGAATCCCTGGAATCTTGGTGGCACGGGTGCCATTTGGACCAGTGTCTTTGTGATTCACATCCCTGGACCACAGCAATGAGGAGATCATCCAGGAAGGAAAAAATGAGTATCATTAACCTAGAAGAATTGTGGTTTAATTATGGTCCTTTACCTACTCAACTAACTACCGGAAAAAAAAGTATCAGTCAAAAACCCTGTTACCATGGTTTTCACACCAGAATAGCTGGTACATACATAGATCCTTCATGATCGCTTTCATGTTGAAAATCGCAGCGACTCATCTCCACATTATGGGACCTGGTTTTCCTCCCCGTAAATCATCCAGATATGTTTGTTGGTTTAATGTCCATTCTTGATTTGCTCCCAACTTGTGTTGCTTAAATCATCTTAAATCCCCATTTTTGCCTTGGGCACGTCCCCTACTTTTCTTGCTTTCATCACTTTGATCCCATATGTTTCTGGAGTTTACTTCCCATCCTGCTACTTTCATCCCCGTACGGATTAGCGAACTAGTTAGTAAGTGGGTATAAGTGGGTTATTAACCCACTATATCACATTATATCATACTATATCCCAATAAGTTGGTTTCGGAAGTGAAACCCATAGCCGCCAGGCATCTCTTCGTCGATCTCTTGCAGGTTCTCAGAACTTTGTCCCGCGAGCCTGGCATCCCAGAAACGCACGTTGAACTGGGCCAAGTTCATCGATTTTAAGGGGATAATCATGGGATATAAGGGGATAATCATGGGATATAAGGGGATAATCATGAGATAATTATACTGGAGAATAGTGGGAGAATCATACGATTGAATGGAATTTAAGTTTCCACATCTATCTTAGTTTACCCCAAGGTTTTGCATTCAAAAAAAAACGAAAAAAACCACTGGCGACGCACCAGATCCAGCCTGGAACCCGTCCGCACTATGGCCAACTGTACCTATGGCGTCATGTTTCATGACACAAAAAAAGGGTAGATCCATTAACCATCACTATGAATCACCATGTCGCCATGTCGGGATTTCATGGATTTCACCCTTTCAAAATTTTAGAAGGTACCAATGTTCCAACATAGTCCAACATACCAACATGAATCTGGGGATATCATGGGCACACCGGGATAACACTCTGATATTCAACCATCAAACATACGTAGTTTCACCATTGTCTAAGTGGATTGATATTAGATATATTAGAGGACTTAACAAGTCGTATTCCGGATATTCAGCAACAAGAAATCGGAAAATACCGGGAAACCTCTCAATGGGGGTTGTGCAAAAATGGTAGATACCCAAATTGATGTTCCCTTTTGATTGAGAAAATCAGGTTTGAAACCGTGAGATTTTGGCTTTCCAGGTCCAGGTCTATGCCTCGTGATGATGTATTGACCTTTGCTGATTCGAGGGGGGTTTCCCATGAAGCCTAGTGTACCTGACGTTTTTACCACCATGGAAACACTAGGTTTACGAAGATGGGAAAACTATACCTAAAAACTAGAAACCATCATTTCCACATCTTCCAATTTTCTCTGATGACTCAGTCACTGGTAAAAACTGGACTTCTTTGGCGGGTTTCCCGTGGCTGTTTGTCTTCACCGTTTGTCGAAGAACCCCACCAGACTCGGTACCTCTTTGATCTTCTCGTTCAAGCGTTCCTGTTCAAAGCGCTTGATGGTTTCCTTCAGCAAAGACCTGCCACTGAAAAACAAGGTCGTGATGAGTTGAGTTTGAAATTGAGGGGAATATGTCGATTTGTTCAAAGGCACAGAACTGGCAGATACCACAAGCATCACCCTGCAAGGAAAACCAATACTTCAACTGAATCATTGTCACTGGGATCAGCCACTGAATGCTTCCCTGAAGCATTGTGCAACAGATGTGTCAAACGTTTGAAACCCTCATTTCACGTCAAAGGAGCTGTAATAGCTGGACGTTCATCCCCCATTCATAGGGAAATTAGAAAAACATAGGCTGTTAGGCTCTTACCATCCGCATGTCCAAATCATCCAATACCCTAAAGTTGCCAACGAGAAAGCTGGTGATCAATCTGTGTATTAGGCGCGCCTCAACAAGGTGTAGACCAGACCCAAGCTCAGTGTGAAGCTGGCCGGGATGAGCAAAGCGTATTGCCCCAGCTCATGTTCGCAGTAGGCACCTGATCCAAACGTTATGAGTTACCCAGGTCAGAATCTGGAAATATTGAAAATAAGTTTGCTTTTTGGTGTTTTGTCACTTTGTTATTTTTATGTTATCATGTTCGTGTCATGTGGCTGCGTCATTTCTATTATGTGTCAGTTGGATTTGACATGTTTCTGTGTGAGATCTTCAGGCTCTGCCGCAAATGCCAGGCTCCAAAAAAGGGGAAATGACGAAAAGATGACCAAATAAATAACAGAAAATGCCAAGAAATCACCAAACATCGAGAAAATGTACATGTACGATGTTGGACTTGTTCGGACACTCTCCCATTCTTGCGGAAATTACAAAGAAACAACAACCCAAATAACAAAAAAAACGACAACGCAAATGACAGAAAACGGACAGCCCAGACGCTAAATAAATGACCATATGACACGTTGCAGCGACAAAAAAATGTTAAAAAAAATGACAATAAATAATTATATAGTTGCTTTCTTTCAGAACCTGCTGGTAAGTAAATCAGAAGGCCAAAGCGGGCGATGAGAAGCCTGTTGCGGGGACCCGGTGTTGTCATCCATGATCCATCATTCATCAGTTTAAATTCATATTCATCATCATCATCATCATCACCATCATCACCCGCCAGCCATCTTTCGTTTCTATCTCCCCGTCCGGTCCCAAGCCAGGTCGGTCCCCGTTTTGGGCGTCCGCACCCAGGGTACTGCCCAGGACAAAGGCGATCCACATGGGCAGCAGCACCAAGAGCTTCTTCAGATCAACGCCCACCTCGGCCTGACGGTGACGTGACGGCGACATCGGCAGACCTGTGGAAAGTCACGGCAGATTGGTTTAGTTGGGAAAATCTTCACCGGAAACCATGGCTTTCCCCATCAAATATAGCGGTTTCCTGCATTTTTGTCCTTCCAATCCTGCAGGGAAAAACATAAATAAAACATGACTAAAATGAAATGAACCAACAAGCATACTTTACAAGTATGGGGGTTTGAGGCGACAAAAAATGGGAAGCAAAAATGGAGCAACACGGATCAGGGTTTCTTAAGTGGAAGTTCCAAACACAAGGCCAAAAACTAGCAGCACAAAAAAAAAGTGTCCTTGAAGGCAAGAAACACTTGACCTTGCTTTCAACCCCCCCACCAAAACCAAACAAGAAGCAACTGGAATAGGATTGTCTATTTATAAGCCTCGAGTAATTGAATATAGCATAATATAGCTATGTCAGCTATGGAAACTCATGAAAATCGCCATGGACGTGTGGTAAATCATCGAACTGGGCCACTGGGCCTTGTCCAGGATGTTCATGCGAGACCTTCGGCAACCTCGTCGCTGGGCGAACTGGGATCTTCGGCACCCAGAAAGCATGGGAAGATCAGGTGCCACGGTGCCACCCCGCTGGTGTTTTATCGGATCCGGATGGCAGATTTATCATGATTTATCTGCAATGGAAAGATATGGAAAGCGAAATCACTTGGCGATAGTGAGCTGATGCAGGACAAAACTGCAGGAGACTTTGCGTTTGTACTGTGACATAGGTGTGGGGGGTCGTGTACACTTTCCTTGAAACCAATTCAGGGATAAAGGGTATGATATGAGCATTGAAGATTGAGAAACACAACCGATAAAGAGGATACGCAACCATTAAACATGAGATTGCAATCAATGCGGATTAGGCATACAAACACTTGTGATAGCTCATGTGAAGTGTCAAGCTGTGGAACTGAGCAAAGCAATGTCAACATATCGAATGAATTACCGTAAAACAAATGATTAATCCTAACCCGCAAATATCAAATTCCCCCGCGCCCTCCTGGCTGCTAAATCGGGAAGGAAATCATTCCTGGCTGCTAAGAAAAAATCCTGGATTGGATGTATACCCTCTGGTTCTTTAACATAGCTAGGGAAAATTCCAATTTAGTATAGTTGTGGCGGTAAATTAGTAGATCATCATAAATCATCGAACTAAGTGGGCAATCTATACCGTAGCTACGTACCAAATAGCCAGGTGGTAAAGTGTTCATCGTATATGGCTAATGATATTCCCATATTATATTCCAATTTTATCCCATAATAGATGGTCAACCAATCCAAATATCTATTGTCAGGTAACTATAAGTTCTCATAAATTCTCATATTAACCAAACATGTGAACGCATATATATTATATGGCTAATATAATGCAAAAGGAGTGGGTTTATAATTCCCATTAAGTATAGTTAAGTATACTTATCTCCCCCATAAACCATACTTAACCAAGCTAGATTGTTATAGTTATAATATATTACCAATAGGTAACTCATGGCCCAACCTGCCCCGCCTCTGCGCAAGTGCATCATGGCCAAGCGCCCCAGTGTGGAACCAATGTCCGTGAGAGTTCCCGTCACATGCGTGGTCCGAACCTTGTGGTGAAGGTTGGAGGGGGTTCTGCAAAGGGAGGTACCCCAAAAACCTCCACAAATGATGCTCTTTTTCACACTAAAACCGACGGCTGATTAATGTTTAAAAGGCCATTTTTGTACTAAAATTATCTAAAACTATATAACTAGATCGTTTCTGGTATTGAAACTCATGGGTTTTGGGCTCCTCCATTTTAAGAAAGACCCAAGTGACCACCAAATCTTAAGGCCTGCCTACTGAACACCAACAAATCAACTCCAAGCAGACCTGCGAAAAATGCCAGGGCCCCACACCACTGCTCCGAAGTGGGAGGTGCACATCGCATTCCTCGAAGGCTGTCAACTTGAATTTTCATTGCGGCCCTGTTCTATAGTCACCTCGTTTCCAAGTCCCAAATCTTTTGAATAGACTGAGAACTTGAGAACTTCATGTAAATGTAGAAGTACCCTTAAGATCCATTAAGGCCGTAGCGACCTTAAGGCCCATGACAACCTTCACCACCAAGGAACTGCAAGCCGCAGGCGCCCGCGGACAAGCAGCCACTCAAGGTCGGCTTAGACACCAGCACGGCGATGCCCAGCAGCAAGGCATTTCCGAGCAAGGCGACCCCATACAGAGATTTGCCTCCAAAGTGCACCTGGCGTATCCCAAGTTATGGCCAGTACATAGGGAAAAATCATGACAAACCCAGGATCTCTCAGAAATCGAGCTACGGGTTGATTCGTGATTTCAGGGAACATCTTAAGGGGCAACCGTGGTTTCTACCTTCGAATATTGGATGTCCCTGCAAATTGTCTCACCATCCACTTCAGCGAATCAAGCAGACGCAGAATGTTAAACAGGAGCGTTGGGTGCCCTTCCCACCTGGTTCTTGTCAATGAGCCTGGGTGAGAGATGGTGAGAGGGGATACAACCACTCAAAATCTGGATATCTCTGACTCACCAACTCTCCATAACTCTCCTCTCTTAAAACCATCGATTTCCGATCTTAAAATATCTTAATTGTTTTCAGGCCAACCTGGGATACCAGATTCTTTAGAGAACAGTGGAAAAGCCCTCATAAATTGCGTTGGTATGGTTCGTAGCCTGGCGCAGTCACGTCGAGTCAAGGTGCAAGCCACAGGTAAACGAGCCCAACACGAATGAGAGCACCAGGAAAAGGGCCTTGGTGCGATCCATTCAGAAATAGTGACCCTTTGGGAATATGACTCATGACTGACCAATCGATTCCCAAAATAGTGAATGAACCCACAATAAAAAAAGACATGTACATGGCCACATACATTTACATCAGCAAATCCAGGTGGATCTGACGGAAATTTTCAGGCGGATTTTCCCAACCATAAACCTCCATGTTTAATGTTCAGGGATTTCCGATTCCCACGTAAAAAATTAGCAGAGGGTAAGCTTAGCAGCTAAGGGATGATGCCCCTTCCTATCCTTCCAAGCCATCATTCATATTCATTGATACAGGAATATGGATGAATATGAGAGATTTGGTCACTGTGATTTCGCATAAATTTCTTGGCCCACAAATGGGGATTTATCTAATTCTGGAAATCCACACGAGACCGTGGTGTCCATCATCAAGGATAATGGGGGGCCCTGTATTCTTTCCCTTTCCATCCAGTAGTCAAACATAGCAATTGAAATCCACCATAAATGGAGGTCTTCAATGGTTCTACTATCGTTTGATTACCAAAAGCTACTGTAAATCAATCTTGAGACTTTGGCGGTATTCCAGTTGTTGCTCTGATGGTTGGGGAGCATCCCTCCATTGGAAGAAAAAGGCCGCCTCCAATGGAGTCCCCCAATCTCTCTCCCTCAACTGAGGTGCAGAACATCACAAAAATACTCCAAAGTCCAAACAAAAAAATGCAAAGAATCACCGAAGACCCACGCAAACTGGCAGGCCAGTTTGCCATACCACAGAAAAACTCAGGGAAAAACCGGTCACATTTAAGCGCTGGACATGGTGCGCACTTATTTGGCGATTTTGGTGCCTTCCCCGGCCATGGGATGCCATGCCTGGATGAGGATGTCATCCTCATGCTTGTCGTGATGAAAGCCCTCCAGGCGTAAGCCGATGGCGGTGGAGGTGCCGGTCATGTGAGAGACATACCTGCGGGAAAGATGGAGAAAGCCACAATGGTGTCACCATTATTCGGCCTTGGGCTAAAAATAGGGAGATAATATCTTAGGGGAAAGCTATTTGAAGCTATGGGTCTTGCCATGACCATCAAATATGGAGGCATCGCAGCTTTACCCTGAGAAAATGGGGCCTTGTCTGGGCAGTTTCATAGTTTCATACGTCCTTTTCAAGGGGAATGCCGCAATCCGCTTGTGGAAGAGGACTTACTCACCAGGGTTATATAGGTACCTCAAAATCCATTGGTTTGTCATCATCTTCGATTCTATCTAAACCACGATTTGGGTGGGTCGGATCAACAAAGTAGAGTTGTGGCAGTCCAATGATGATTTTTTGACCATTGGATGAAATAGGGCCAGACCCCCATGTTTTGGACAGCCGCAAATTGGGAATGGTTACAATCATTTTTTTAACTACCAAAATTTGGGTCCCAAGTGCCTACCGAACCACCAGCCCCATTCCCTCGTCAAGACACACGCCCCAGATGCGAAAGGACACAGTGTTCACCATCCCTGCACAGAAGGCCAAGAACCAGCCGAAGGCTAAGACCCAAAACTTGGGGCGCGTGAAGCTCTTCTGGGTCTCCAGTGCCTGGAAGCAACGGAAATGAAAATCGAAGATAGCGGCGCAAATCCCTATGTTCATATAGTAGGAGACATGTGGGAATAAACCATGAAATTCATTTGGGAAATGAAGGATGGCTCATTTCCAGGTACAGTAAGATTTGCGACTTTTGGAGCTGTTCCGAAGATATTATCCAAAAGATTGTAAGATTGTATAACTAAAACCTTCCAACAAGCGACCATCTTGTCAAATAGGTGGAACCAACCTCACCAAACGCGACAAGGTGTGCATCTTTCACTGCAGCCTTGACGGGAACCTCGACAGTTTAAACCGCAAAGGCCCACGAGACTGGAAGGTCTGTCAAAAACTACTACCCTAACACTGAGCAATTTTATCTCAATAGTTGTTGGATAGCTAGCATGTTTATCCCCCATTTCTGTTGATTTTTCCACTCAGTAGTTGCCAACGCCGTTCTGTGGGGACGGTGGGTGGGGGCCCCGGGGGCCAGCCTTCATTCGCAGGGCGGAGGTACCACTGAGCTGCGAACAACTCCTAGCGCTGGGATGCGCTGGGCCCCAGGGAGAGATGAATTGGATTTGATGGGATATATTCATTGGATTGGTTTAAGGGAAAATCTACAGGAAACCATGTTTTTTACCATCAAATATAGGGCTTTCCTGTAAATTTTCCCATCATCCAATTCTATGATATATACAATGAAGAATCTGATATTTCCAGGAAAACCCCACCTAATGTGAAAAATCCAATGCCATAAAGCTACCAAGTGGGGATTTCGAAGATGTTTTATTATTGGGTTTACATATGAGTCAAGTTCCCAAAGGTAAATAGGGAAGTGCACAGCAAACCAGGCGCTTAAAAAAAAAACCTGGCCTGGACCTTTGGCAACGAAAGAAACAGTTTGCGCGCGTGCACCTGTTTTGACTGCTGGTGTGTGTATTGGGTTTACCACATTATTATTCGTAAACAAATGTCTCTAGGTATTTCTGACTGTAAATATTACACAATGTCTAACCTATGTTCTGACACGTATATTGTCAACAATATAGGAGCATACGATAGGGACCAAGGAAACCTCTGCATCGCTCCTTCGTCCGAAGGCCTTGACGGGCCATTGGATTGTGGGTGACCCCCCAATTGACAAAACCATCTGGCTGTCGGTATGTGGAATGGATCTCTGAAATTCTCTGGATATTCTCTGGCTACTTCACATTGAAATTGGGGCAAACAAAACGTAAAAAAAAATGGTTTTCGGCTCCGGAGACAAAGGGAGTTTGGGTGTTTCACGCATTCTGCACATGGTGAAGTTGTGAAGAACTAGCCACGCATCCTAGCGCAGCCAAAAAGATATCCAGCAAAAAAACAATGGAAGACCTACTTGACTTCCAAATTTCTGAAGCATCCAAAACCTCGGCAAAAGCTGAACCAAAGTCGCTGCAGTTTATACCGATTTGAGACCACCTTTTTCCCATTGTCTCCAGCACCACCAGGAGCTCGACCCGCCAAGTTGCCTTGCGACCTTCTGCGACATCGGTGGCAGAAGATTTGTGCTTCGGTGAGGAAGTCCTGAGAGGCTTGAGCCCCAAAAAGCTGGAAAGAAACGACCACAAATCAGGATAGACCCCTTAAAAAATTGGAATTGAACGTTCTAAAGTTGAGATTTGTCATTACTTGTATACATGATATATAATCCCGTCCTCCGGCCACCAGGCCGGGCACCCCAACCCACCCACAGGGGTGGGGGGGGCGGGGATCACCACTACTTCTGTACCTCTATATGTACACACTCTGTATATATATATATACTCTATGTATACTCTATAAATACTTTATATCTATATATATATGCTAGCCCCCTGGTACCTACCTTTTAATTAAAACTTGCATAAATGAGTCTTAATTCATCTACAAGGCCTATTTCAGTTAGAAAAGTAAGGAAGCTCCGTGGTGTTTTCAACAGGTTTTGGATATGTTCAATAGATTGGTTACCCTTGATGCAGTTCCATCTGTATATTCAAGCAAAAGTCCATCACACAGCCTGATGCTAATATCTTGTTTGTAGCCAGGTGGTCTAACACAAATGTAATGGTGCAATCTGTCACAGTTGAAATTATCTTTTAATTGACTGTGGAATAGCATTTGATGTTAAATGAACAAGACTTGTAGCTTGAGTCGCACAGCACAGCAATTGTCCAAAGAGGAATATGTAATCTATCCCATCTATTAAGACTTGAACCTGTGCTACATTTCTAGAAAGTAATGCTCTGAAGAGATGAGATTCTTCAAAGAAGTGCAGTTTTCTTGAAAATTTGCAGCATCCCTTAAACAATAAAAAATACGTTTTCACTTATACGAGCTAATTGCTTTGAGCTAGTGCAGAACTTTTTAGGGAAAATCTCCCTTTGAAGGTTGAACTCTTTTTGGAAAGACCCACGATTTCTCTACAATATGCATTGTATTTTAAGTACATTCTTCCTGTCTCCCTTTTTCATGATGGATATATGTTCTCAAACAGATGCGTTTTCCTTTAAAGAAAAATACTTCACTTAAAGCTGCAGCCATTTGTTTAAACAACAGAAACCATATTGTCGCAGAATATGAAGTGTATATTGCTGCAGAATATGAGATATGTCTATATACTAAAAAGGTAACAGGCCCTTCAAAGCGCAGCTCTTATCTATGTTTGAAGGCAACACCATTTCCTTAAAGGATAATAATGTCACACTCCTTTCAAAAAAATCCAGCTGTACTATGGAAAGTAGCACCATTTCTTGGAAAGGTCCTTTTGATTGAAAATGCATCCCATTCATTTGAAGTACATCCTTCACTTACCAAACAGAAAATTGTCTCAGCTGTCCTTTATGCTTGAAAGTAGCACCAATTCTCTGAAAAGAATGTTATATTCCTTTTAAAGAAGCCCAATTACAATCTATTTGGAAAGGAACACCATTGAATTGAAGGAAATGTTTCACTCACCAAAAAAAGAAAATTGCACATCCCAAAGGCCTTCACCCTTTAAATGGAAAATTGCACATCCCCAAAGAATACTGCGCATGTTTATCATACAAGCATTTTCTTAAGTAATGGTTTGTAAGGAATGCATTTGGTAAATACATGATGCCTTAGAAGCAAGATGATTCGGATTTGGTTCGGATTAATCTGGATTAATCTGGGTTAATTTAAAGGATCAAAACATCAAAAAAAATAAATAAAACACAGAGAAAAAAACAAAATACCTGCCTTTTCTGTACTTTTATTTTTTGATATGGGCAGTGACAATAAAGAAAGCGAAATTGAAATCTTGGATCCAGAAAAATTTTGCAAAGTTTGCAAAGTTTTTGGATTCAAGATTCAAGATTCTGAGAAAAAATTGTTGAATCCCAATCCGGGATTGAAGATTCAAAAAGTTGTGCTCAGAATCTTGACCTTGAATCCAAAAAAAATTGCAAACTTTGCAAAGTTTCTGGATCCAAAATTTGAAATTCAAGATTAAAATTTATCTTTATCAAATCACAATATTAACTTCACTGATCTTAGCATAATACTAGACCTATATATATATACATATATATATATACGGTTCCCCCTCTCGAAACTCGAAACTACTGCCATCTCCAACCATGTAAATCAGTCACAAACCCACGTAAATATCAATAAAAGTAACTTAAAGGGTAGGTACCGGGGGGGTACCATATGTATATACATATATATATATAGCTCATAGATGATCACCAACTCCCACCCCATCCCACAGGGGGGGCGGGGATGACTCTTACCCCAATACACCCTGGACCTGTAGACCCATACACATTTGGGGGGAGCGCAACCAGCTGTAATTTGGAATATATATATATAATTATATATATATAGCAACGAACAAAAAGGCAGAAAACTTATTTCCACGCTAGTAGACTTCAATTTTGAGCTTCTATTGTTCAGGTGCTCCTCCCAGTTCTAAGTTGATTTATAAACCCATCGACCTAATCACCGCACCGCTCATCCAAGTGTCCCCAACTGAGCGGCTGCGATCTAAACCCCAGTTAGTTGATGATGACTTGGGGGGTTATACGGTTATACTACCCTTCATATCTTGGGCTTTCCAGAAATGGGAGATCCCCAATAGCTGATGGTTTATTTCATGGAAAATCCGAAAAGAACATGGATGATTTGGCGGAAACCTTCATATATTGGGGATGATCACAATCCATGAACTGGGGAATCCCGTTCTTGACCAACCATTACGTTTCTTCTGGAATGACAACCCTAGATTCATAAACCCCAAACGGCTTTTGAATTGGGGGAGGTACCATTGAAGTATCCGATTATCATGGATTATCACTATTTGGGGAGTGCCATCTTAAATTTAACCATAATTAAGAATCATTAACCGTAGTTAACCTATATAATGAACAATTAACTTCGGTAACTAATTAACTATCACTGTTTGGGGAGTACCCCCCAATTCACAAACCATGGTTTTGAACACTGCTCACCTCACGCTACACCAAGTGGCGCTTCCAGCTGCACCGTCTTTGACCGGCTGGGCTGGATGCCGTCCAACTCACGCCCGGTGTCCGGCAGTTGAAGGACCATGGTGGCGAAACCAGTTCTAGGGTGGTTAAAAAGAAAAAAACAACTGGTGAAGATAGATACTGTAGATAATACATATAGTGTATATAACCATATATATACATATCCCATTCTTGCAAATCCCCCCGGAAAAAAAAAATGAAAAAAAAGATTCGTCTGTGCTTTTCCAGGTTTGGGGCCCCGTGTCCGAATGCGGTCTTGAGCCGACAGGGAATTCTCATGACATCTGGACGCTGCTCGGAGCATTGTAGCAGCGACTGGTGGTTACTGGTGATCCCATGCTGGCGCCTCCCTCAACGCGGCATCTTCGAGGTCGGAACCTGTGATCTGATTGTTGGTCATGGAGGTCATGGAGGTATATGCTAATCTGTGTTTTTTTTCCTATTTTGATGTGGTAAACCAACAGGTAATGATATGTGGTAAGGATATTACATGTTGTAACATGTTATAACTAACTAAAAACAGTTTAATGTTGGAAACCCAATAGTTACCATCCCCAATAGAGGTTTATGAAATTGGGTATACGGGTATACTACACCCCTAAAACTGGGATGATATTTGTCAATGACCTCCAAGCGGTTGATTACTTGGATGGTTTATAGCATTGGGTTTACCACTATAGATATACATATATATGCGTAGCTGGGAAAACACGACATCTACATAAAATATGTGTTTCAAATACATTGTATGTATATATATATATTGATCTAATCTGATATACATATCTTAAATGTCAATAAAGCAAAACAGATTAGACAAGAAATAATAAGAAATATAGAGATAAAAGGGTTGATAAACACTCACAACTTCCCCTTTTTCGAAGCATTTGTCCACACCGCACCTCCGGACACGTCGGGACCTTTGCCCCTTTCCTGTGTCGGGACCCGGCAAGGCATAGCGACTTAGCACTTGGGGAGGGCCTTGGGAATTTTGAATCAACTCCATATGGTCCATATGGAAGTTTCCTAAAATAGAGGTAACCCATAACCATGGGTTTCAATACTTTTTTTTAACTTTTTCTGATTTTGGATGATCGGGGGTACCCCTATTTTAGGAAACCCCCATATGTTTGATATTTATCAATGTACCCGAAAAAAGGAGTAAAAATCCTTGGGTCCGGAGAATGCTGTGAAGCTACGACCATCGGGGGGATCAAAGTACCAAAAAAGGACCACTTCGTTTGACCCGTAGTCCTACTGGAAGACCTGCGGTCTTTCCTGCACCGCCTCAAGATCTGAAAACAAAAAAAACTGGTTGGCACGCAGCACAGCTAGCTAGGATGGAATTCACTCAAAATTCTGAGCACAAATCCCAATCTCCTGGGGGTGTTAATTGGACAAAATCTCAGCTGTTTATAGCTGTTTATTCCAACATATTCCAACCATCACTGACATCGTTGGAGCCAATTCCACAATTCCAATCTAACTATCACCATGCTTGGCCAAAGCATCGTCGATCACCATCCCAAATATGTTCCCGTTTTGGTTTAGGGTTGCCTTCCGGGTTTAGTTCTCCCCGAAAAATAGCCTGATCCAGTTCTTCGTACATGTGTACAGCTGATCTTTAAAAAAATGTTGGGTGTTTTGTTTGAAGATCTCAAACTCGGATCCGATATGTGTTCCTTAGCATAAAATTGGTAATAAAAAAAGTGATAAAATTGGTGTTTTTGAGTCTTTCAAAGCTCCAAGATTTCGGCAGTCGCCTTGTCGCTCCAGGGGGCTGAGCGCCTGCGGACGACCAGGACGACAAAAAAGCAGCAACAGATAAGTAGAAAATGGATGTCACCAGGTGACTTACCAAGGAAAATGTGGCGAAAATGTGGGTTTCACCACAAACACTGCGGAGTTCAGAAACAACAACTGTGGACTTCATCTAGAAGACTCTGGATGACACATCTGCAAGGCACTAGCAGATCTTGAAGGACATCCAAAGACTAGGAATGCTGTGGAATGCTGTGGAATGCTACCACCCCCCAAACTGCCACGTCGTGAATCGTCGGAAGACACGTGACTCGGCTGAGTTGCTTGCCCTTTTCGGTCCTTGGCGCGGTCGGGTCCGGGATGGATCCTGGTCACCTCCACACTGGTCATCTGACGGCCATCAAGATTTGGTATGCAAGCCTTTTGAACTGGTGGGGACCACTTGTATACTGGTTACATCTGGTTACCAAATCAGTGAACCAGAATGGTTTGGAAAACTTGGAGGTTTTCTCCTATAAATCGCTACCTTTGCTCTTGTCCTTGTGCCAAACAGCCAGGCCCAAGGAAACCCGGTGGCCCCAGTGGCCCCGCAAAATACGATCAATTTCTGACCCATTCTGGGAACGCCAAAAACCATGTGTTTTCCGCAAGGAAAAACCATGAAAAACCTCTATGACACTATGACTCTTCCATCCCGAATGGACTTGAAGTAAGCTTTTGTACCGTCAAAAATCCCAAGGTCGACCAGCTCCCAACAAAAAAAGCGCACCTCCCATTCCCAGCGATCCGGTTTGCTTCTCACCGGCGGTCGCATGTCCTGGTCGAGCCCGACACTGTCTTTTTTCAGAAAACGGCAACGTGGTTTCCTCAAAAAAAAAAACATCTTCCAAGTTTCCAGTATGAAATCGACCAAATCGACTCTTAGATACTTCGAAATGATGAGGTCTTTCACTCGTCCCATCGATCCTTCCCATCCGCGTCCTGCGGCCTGCCTTTGGAGGGAAAGGACCAATCCTGGCGACCTTGGATCCAAACCCGAAAAGATACCTATCATTACCCCTATCCCACTACTATACTGTATGTTAGTTTTACATATATATATATATATAATATAATATATATATATATACAGTGTATACATATATATATATATCATCTATACATATACTTACTGTATATGTATTTTCATACATATACTTACTGTATATACTTACTGTATATACTGTATGTTAGTTTTACATATATAATATAATATATATGTATATATATATACAGTGTATACATATATACATATATATATCATCTATACATATACTTACTGTATATGTGTGTATATATATATACTTACTGTATATATATATATACACATATATGTCTTGTGCGATGGAACCATCCAAGTTTAGCTGGCAAGGCACCAAGCATCAAGAGACATACAGTTTCCATCCATGGTTCATGTGGTGAAACTATTAGCAGCCCCAAACCGCTCACCATTGAATAGGGAATATGGGTACCCGGATACCCATAGCTCCTTAGCTAACCAAAATCACCGGAGAGCTATGAAAATTTCAGATCTTCACTAAAGATGGTTAAAGATGTTAAGAGATTCAGAACAAACCCACACCCTGGGTGATATGGCTTTGTCCAGCAATGTGATATCCCATTACATCATGTTCCTCGCCAATTTTTTGCAAAAAAACATGTCTTGGATAAACCCGAGAAACCCATATCATCCCATATCCATATGCAGTTGGTAAATCATGACTCTCTATACTCCCTCTTAACGCTTCGATGCCCGTGGGTTGAATGCTGGGGCTGACCGCCTTTGGAATTCGACCATTGCTGGTTGTAGTCCCATCTTGGGTTGTAGTCGCTGCGCGGGGCGGGGGGAGGACTGCTCTTGCCACTTTTGGCATGCCTGTCAAGTGCAAATTCCGAGATGTTCACAAAAAGATAATGAACACATGATCCATTGCTTTTTTTGGGGATCTGGCTTTTCTCCCACTATCTGTATATGATTGTATATGTAATATGTATATAATATATATATATATTGTATGATTTAAATTAATATTCAAACATGTCTATGTACACAGAGACGAAGACCTTTAGAAAAATCTCGGGGGCCTCCATTCCTTCTCTGTCAATCCTGGACCCACGGGGGTGCCACCTTGCTCACCTCAGAAAAATCGAAACCGATCCGCTGGGAATCATCCAGGTGGCAGCTGGGAAAATTCCTGCCACGATCCATGGAGGTAAAAATCGCTGGGAAAATCATCCAAATAAAATATAAATGGCTAATATAAATGGTTAAAACTCCTCCAAAAATGATCTTCTGTGCATTAGACTGGACTGTTTTGTTCACACCTTTTGGTAGTTCCAAAGCATGTTGGAACCTTGGTTGTCACCTAGTTGTCATCCTGCAATTCTGTTGTACCTACACCACAAAAAAGACACCTGGCTGGCGCTTTGCGCCATTTATCCCCCATCCTTGTCATCCTTGGCAAATCATCGACATACCCGTGATCTCCATATGCTGAAAGAGCCCTCTGTAGTGTTTGGTGTATACTGCTTGGTTAATAGAGATTCCCTAATGGATTATGATAACCCCAATTGGCTGGTACCCCCCATAATAATCAATCATTCACTGGGAGATTCTTTGCAAGCAATCATCTTTCAATCGTCAGGTCGGCTCAAACGCTTAGGGCTCCCAACACACGAACCACGTGACATCCTTCTCATTCTCCTCACCATCATCAAATTCCACCCAGATGCGCTGGGGCCTTGGTGTGACCGGGGGATTCTTCATACAAAATATGGTACCCCAATGATCAACAGCCCAGTGGCTGTAAAAATCTGCGGGTGCACATTTGTTGTAAGAAAAAACATGTTTTTTTTCAACAAAAACTGGTTCCAAGTGTAGATGTTCCCTCCAATTGCCCGGTTCTTGATATTCTTTGTCTGGATCCTATTGGGTGCAATAAGTTAAATGTCACTACTTCACCACCGCAAATGGCAGCCCTCTGTGCCAAGGGGCCAATCGTTGTGAATGTAGGCAATCCGACCCGTGCGATTGTCCCTGGGGCACAAAGGAGTCCACAGGAAGTCAGCGGATCACTGGTCAAAGCAAAAGGGGAGAGACATCTACCCTCTGGTAATTTAACATAGCTATTGAAAATGGCCATTTATAGTTGATTTACCCATTAAGAATATTTAAGAATGGTGATTTTCCAGTTCGCTATGTAAACGTTTACCAGGTTACCAGAGGGTAAAACATTCTAAAACTGGGCTAGTGTCGTACCCCCAATAACTCGGGTCTTTTCCATCAGAATCATCACGGTCTCATGAACTGCCAAGAACTGACTGGGACCCTCGGTGTCCAGAACGATGCAGATCATTGACAGATTGAGTGCACCCACTCTTTTTCGAGTTCACACGAGTACAAAAAATGCAGTTGTACAATCTTGGAGTAAGCAAACAGTTCCAAACAGTTTGCATTGTTCGACGCTTCGTCGCAGTTTGCTGTCGAATCAACCCATCAACCCTCTGAGATTGCCACATCCAGCAACGTATTCGCATGCCGATCGTGGCTGGTATCTGACGGGGCAAGCAGGTGCGTTCTTTGCTAATTGCAATTTGGAGAGTATCATCTGTTGAAGACCACAGGCACAAGAAGCAGAGCTCAAAGTGGCTCAGGAAATACATGAAGTCACCTGTTCGGAGTATCCTAGGTCGCGATTGCTACGCTATGAACGAGGCATGGGTCAGCTATGACAGCATCTGTAAGGGGATGAACGTCTCAGCTATGTGTGTGCTATGGTCAAGACATGGTAGGGTTCCTCGTCCTCCATCCTTCGGGGAACAAATCCACTTGTAACTTGACCTGAGGCACACATCCCAATGCCATCTCAAGATACCTGCACCATATCATAGCCCAGTTTGTTTCCATTGCTAAAATATACCCCAGATACCTAGATGGCGTAGGACAACCACTTACACTTACTAATTCCATCCCCTTAATGTTAAACATCCCAACTGTATGGTCCCCTATCAATGTGATGTCATCTCTACATCCACCATGGTGGGGCTGGTGTTTCACTTGAAAGCCATGGCGACTTGGGGATCATTTTAATCAACCAACAATGTATAATATAATTTCATACAACTGATTTGTTCCCAAGAAGAATGGTGATTAATGTCACCAAGCATAGTGGGGAAATAATTGTGTATATATATATATTGATCATATATATATATATATGTATATATACATATTCCCATGAATCCCATCCCATTAAGTGCGCGATGGTACCTGCTGGACGTCCTGCAGCGGCCAACCATCCTCCGTCACGAACCTGGAGCCGGGGTGACCGCTAGATGGGACCGGAAAAATCGATGTTGATCATACCGTCTTAACTGGAATGGTTTTTCTAATACCCCCTGGTAATTTATAGGGGATTTATATGGGATATAATGGGAATTAGCCTCTGGATCCCCCTGGTAATTTGTCACATAGCGAACTGGAAGCCATGGCCCATAGAAACAGTTGACCAAAAAAAAAGATGGTGATTTGCCAGTTCGCTATGTAAACGTTAAAAAAAGAGGGTAACCAAAAAAAAACAAAAAAAAAACGCCATCTACGGGCGTGGAGTTGAGATGATCTCAGATCCAACACCACGGATCCGCCATGGCTCGCGGAACGGCGGAACTGGCCTCTTGACCTCCCACTCCCACTCCTGCGGTTTCAAATTTGGATCAGTTCAAAGTTCGCCACTGAAGTCACATAAGATGATACTGAAGAAACATGAAGAACTTGAGGAATCGAGAACTGTCATCTCTCAAACTCGCTACCCCCAATGGTAGACAACCCGAACCAGAAACCATCCCAACTTTCACAGTGGAGGTTTACATAGCTTTATTGCCTTGGGTGAAGCACATCCCAAATCAATCGGGATAGATCAACCTATGAAACAGAAACACTCTTTGAATCGGGGATGAACATCCCATTTACCGTTTATTTCGACCTGCTATTTTGGTGCAAAAACCAATGGATTCCATAGGTCTTGACTTGCAACCAGAATTCCTTCATGATGAGAATACGATATGTCAATATATTTCAATATATGTTCAATATATTGCAATAAATAATGATAATTCTATGAACCTATCCATCTAAAAAAAAAATAAACAACCAATATTTTACCAATATAAAATCTTTGTTATTTGGGGGTGTCTTCTCAAGACACCAAAGGCTCCACTCCTGACCATTGTCAGAGAGCACGCGGAAGGTGCCAGGCCTAAGACAGTACGGGGAGGCTTTCCCAGCATAATTTATTTGGCAAGAAATAGATTGATTTCAATTTTAAAAAGTGCTACAAAAACTCTATATATATATAGCACGGTTGTTTTTGTTGGCCACAATTGACCAGCTTGTTTTTTGGGAATTGTTGCGGAAAAAAAAAAAAAACTATATACTCCCAGTGTTTTCTTTGTCTTGAACATCTGGTTCTCAAAACGAAACACCAACAACTATTTCTCGGAGTAACAGGTTCGTTTAAGCCAATTTCGGGCGTTGGAAACATCCCGCGATGTTGGTCTTAAACAGTCTTAAACTGCAGTGAAGCAACCAATGTGTTAAACCCAATGCCATAAACCATCCCCAAATCACCATTTATGGCATTGGTGTCCCTGGTGTGTGGATGTACTCTGTGGTACTCAAGATGTTGACATATGGCTTTGCCTAGCAAATCTCGCCAAAAAATCGGCTATCCATGGGTATCCCAATCGATCCCATGGATTTTTTTTAACCTGGCTGGGATCCCCAGACGTGCGCCCCCGGCAGGCCACAACTTCCCCGCAGTGGCCATTGGCATGGTTGCGAACCTTCGAATTTGGACGTTTGGACCCAAAGGGGGATGATTTCCACGGCGCTTTTTTCCACGTGAAAAAGTGAAAACCCACGGAAAAAACAAAAAAAAAACTACGTCGCGACACGTGTGTAGAAACACCACATGAGTGCACATTGTGTGCACATTGTGTGCACATTGTGTCAACATATGAATCTGTGCCTTTGTGTGTGTGTGTAGTTGCGGCATTTCTACGTAACATTGCTATGGCTATGGCCTACCTCAAGAGATCCAGCTGACACCAGGAATGATTGTCCGATCCCATTCTTGAAGAATCCCATCCCATCATATCAGACACCCAAACGAAGCAGCGGATGTATGGAAATTCCTAATTGGGACCATCATTCTATGGGGGTGTTTAGTAAGTTTAGTATGAATTATCTATGAATTGGGGATGGAATTATTACATTTATTACGGATTACAGATGTACACATAGATATTACATAGCTTATTATTACGGATCACATAGCTTGATCCGAATCTTCCCCGATTCTGAGTCTTCCCGCCCTTAAGCCGATGTACACAGGGACGGCTCCGTCCTGCGATCTGAAAGGGACGCCCAGTTTCGGAAAGTCTCCAGAAGTTGCCACGTAAATTGGGGAAGGGAACAGACTAAATATAAGATGAATATGAAATGCACGTGAAATGAATATGAAATGCATGTAAAATGAATATAAGATGAATATAAGATGAATATATAATGAATATAAAATGAATATAAAATGAATATATAATGAATATAAAATGAATATAAAGTGAATATAAAATGAATATAAAATGAATATGTGAATGGACCTGAATGGAAGAAAATCATGAAAATCACTGATCTATCAATGGAACAAAGGACCAACCATCACGAGCCCCTTCGAAGACCCACCCCTTTCGCAGAAGATCCTGCCTTGTTGTGGCCTGTCAAGCATCACAAGGGGTGAACTGACTTTGGCAGTTCTTAGGCAACACACAGCGGGTCAAGAACAGAAGATATTTCACCCAAATGAGGGATGCTTCCCCAATCTATGGCTATCTTTTCTTGGGGAAATGATGGTAAACACAGAATGGCACTGCTCCAATCAACGGCACACTGTTTGGCATCACCCGGCCCCATAAATTGGTCCCTGGCCTTGCCACTTGCCCTTTCCACCCGCACCCTGGCGAGTATGGGACCAGTTTGATGCCAAAGCAGGGTTTCTTCAGGGCTTCATGATTGTACAATGTACTAGACTATATATAAACCATCATATGGAGTTTTCCTCAGTCATGGGGGTACCCCCACTTATCATCCAGTCATGGATGACCATTTTAGTATTGGACCTATGGTGACTCTAGGCCACAGGGGCCTGTGGCCGCGCACCTTCTCGTTTCTTTCAGCGAAGCGGACCTCCATGTTCACGGAGCTACCTGCGCTCCGTATGCAGCCACTGCTCGGGAAAAGCCATGTTCAAAAACAACATGGCCATGGATCAATAATGGATCAATATGGATCAATACCTATGAGTACCAGCTATACTATATTTAGATGTGAAAAAACCCACCAAAATTCCACGGTCTTGTCCCCCTGCCTTTGCACAGCTGCAACGCTTGTAGCGCCGCGACGTGAGAGATGTACCTGGGATTCTTTGAATAGCAATTTCCAGTCATTGGGGATGGTGTTCTACTGGGTTTGCATTCTAATTGGAACCAGTAACTGCCAGTAACTAGTATATACTAGTATATACTAGTATATACTAGTATATACTAGTATATACTAGTTACCAAAAAAATAATTCCGGTTACAACCTACAACTGTAGATATTCCAGTTACTGTAATAGATATTCCAGTTATATATTACAACCTATATATACATACATAACTGGAATATCGATAGGTCCCAACCATTCGCTGATCCACCTGGCACATCCACCCCAGGGTGAACGATTCGGCGATTCGGCGAAGATCTCGTGAATTTTAAAATGGTGGGCTCTGGGATCAGCCAATTCACCATATAACCATATAACCAATTAACTATATTATATTATATTATATTGTATTATATCATATTATATTATATTATATTATATTATATATATATTATATTATATTATATTATATTATATATATATTATATTATATTATATTGTAGTCATATTATATATATAACACCATGTATAGTCATATATAACTGAAATATTGTAGGACCCAGTGTAGAATTCGACTCATCTCCATTGAGAAAAATCGATCATCGCACAAGAGTATCGAGCCTTTCAGCCTTGGCCGCGCACTTGACGATTGCAGCTCGGCTTTGAAGGCCTTCCCGGAAAAGGGAAGATTGAGAAGATGGTGGCTGGTTTTAGTGCTTTTTTTCTGGCTGTGAGTGTGTGATGTTTGGTTAGTTTTCTAATGTTTCGAAACATTTTGTAGGTGTCCAACCAGGGATGATCAATTCGTTTGTACAAGCTACAATGAACGCAGATTCGGGAGGTAACGGACAAGATTTTGGGATTCACCCTCTCGACATTGCATGGCTGATACCATAGAACTATCAAGAAAAAGATGATTTCGAAAGAAAACCACAGCAGACTTCCCACCCCTGTCATTCATGAGGCAGGTCCAAGCCAGAATTCGCAGGAAAGCATGGCTTTAATGAGGCAAAGCCAAAACCATGGTTGCCATGGTCAAAAAGAAGGTGTATGGTTTATGGTAATCCATCTCATGTTGGGAATCCTTAGAATGGCTTTACAAAATTATACAGTACAAATCCCTGTGAACAGAATTCATGACCATCCCCTAATATGAGCACTTCGCCCAAGAATTGAACATGGCACATTATATTATACAGTAATACATATATATATACATATATATATATATAAACTATCCCTCACTTGTTTTTATGAAACTGTAGCAACACCCAGCCATAGAACACCCGTGCCTTGCCGCTGGTGCAACAAGATGCAACCTGTGATCTGGGACGCCTCAGCGGCGCGCCGAAGGGGTTTTTTTTGCCCACGATGTTTGGGCTCCAGCCGGTCCAGCCTTCACCCCTTTTTTGTAGGAACCAAAAGGAGCCTTTTTTGGGGTGCTTAATGTAACAAGCCAATTCAAAAAACCTCGATTTTCCACTGAACCTGAAATCCCCTGTGGATGGGGTCATTGATCCACCTGGAACTGATTTTCAAGTGAAAATCAAGGAAACTTTGGGAAAAACCTGTTTCCGTTTTTTCCATGGACACGATCGAGCCAAGTCGTCGGCATGCAACATGGGAAGGGATTTCAGAGATCTTGGCCGGATGAAGTCAAAACTGAAGTCCAAAATAAAGAAGTATCAAAATATAAGAGCGATTGCATTTGATATCATTAGATACATCGTGATCATGGGCCATGGGCATATAAGAAATCAATGTGATACACATTTGTTTTCTATACCCCTTCCCATTCTATCCGATATCAAGTACTCTGAGTTGGCTGCGTCGCCCCCGATGTCCTGATGAAATGCCTTCGGCCGCGGCGGGATTTTCAGGGCATCTAAGACCTCTTCGGACCAAAAGAAAACTTTGGAAATGTGGGTTTCACCAAAGATGGAGAGTGAAGCTGCAAAAATTGGGATACAAATTGTCGAAGGAAGTTTAGAAGACAAACCTCCGACAATATGGAAAATGGAAAAGCAGGGGTGGAAAGAGGCAGAGAAGAGCAAGGAAGAAGAAAGAAGATCAGAGAAGAGGAAGAGCCAGAAGAAAGAAGATCCTGGTGGGCAAAAAGGTAGAAAAGTCGAAAACACTCTGTTTTTTCCAATGTTTTGTGGCTCCGGAGGGTCGAAAAGTAGGCTCACTAAAGCATCCGGTGCGGAGCCATCCGGGAAGATTAGAGATCAAAAAATTGCACGCCGTTGTGGCGGGAAACGCATTTTGAGTCATTTTGAGATCAGAATGTCAAAAACACCTCATGTTCGGCTACAACTACAACTACATCTACACCACGTTACACTGCCCTACACTGCACTACACTACAACTACAACTACAGCTACAGCTAAAACTGCAGCTACACTACCCCTACACGACACTACACTACACTGCGCTACACTTGTTACACTACAGTACACTAGACTACACTACACTACACTGCATTACACTACGCTACACTTATTACACTACACTGCACTACAACTACACAACACATCACTACACTACAGCTACAATTACACTACACTACAGCTACAACTACAGTCACTACACTGCACTACGCTGCACCACACTACATCCAGCAGTTGTGGGTGAAGTGACCACTGCAACCACTCCAAAAAGCACAACTCCAACAACCTTTCGGTCCATCAGTGGATTTCTACAGTTTCCTATCTTTGAAACTTCCGCCACCGCCTTGTGCGGTACTACTGGCATACAATGTCTATCGCCAAAGATCGCCAAAGTAGTGGAGAGACACATCTACTCATCCCATCTAGTGCCTACATAAACCAACTTGTAGAAAGCCACAAAAGCATCAAAGTCCAACCAAAAAAAGAGAAGGGAACATCAAGGGGGTATGCTTTATCTGAGAGGTTCTTAAAATAGGGGATCCCCAAGTATCATGGGTTTCCATACTCAAATGGATTCAAATGGTCTAATGACTTGGATGAATTGGGGGTTCCCCGACATAGGAAACCTCTGCTACAGTAGCTCCAGTGGATCAGTGAAATGGCCATTGAACTCCGGCCTTGATTTCGGACTCGCTCCAAGTCGAAGGCCTTGGAACTGATCCCAAGACAGATGGTCAAAATTGAGGTACCTCCAAGAATGGATGGTCAATGTCATCTATAAATGTATTAAATTGTATTAAATACATATGTTTTCCATATTCAAAATTCAGGTATCCCCTAAAAGATTGAGGTAGCCCCTAATACAAGCTAATAAATATGAATATGTGCCAAAACTGCCACAATCTGTGGTTGCCTGGGTCCTATACAAACTTTGACTCAGTTTGGCAGTTTGGACTTCCATGGAGGACTCACCAAGTTTGATGGTAGGGATGGGATCCGCACAAGCTCGCAAAGTACAAATCAGTCTGTGGTCCTGAGGATGCTTCACTGGTACAAAGCGGCACATGTTTTTTTGGATTCGTCTCAAAATACACCATAGTACAACTCAAAATAAATGAGTAGAATTATGATTTGACTTTCACGTTTTGGAATTTGGTGGTGCCCTGTTGAAATGGATCACAGTGACCCATTTTAGACAGAAGCAAGTCCTGCTCCGCAGCCACCAGATTCACCTGATGCTTCACCCTTGATGGCCAGGGGTCAAAATCAGCCTGAATTTTGTGACGACTCATTTCCACAAATGTTGGTATACAAGTGAGCAGTGAGCATCCTGCGAAAATAAACGAAAATAGCGTATTCGAAGAGCTGAAAAATTCTTGATTCTAGGCTCGCATGCCAAATAGGTCAAAATAGTCATCACTCCCAAATCTGATTCGAGGCCATTGTTCATGAGGCTTGGCTGGTCATGAGTTCGCTAGCCGCTAGAGCTAGAAATTACGAAAACAATGGATTTATCGAAGGGAAAATGTCCGTTTGAAACCATGGTGTTTTTACCCTGGGTGGCCCCGAACAATAGGTGTTCCTGCGAACTTGTCTTTTTCTCCTATCCCTCATTGTTTATCCCCTCCCCCAATGCTCGCAAGTACCCCCCATTCGAACATGACCTTGGACTCCGACCTGAATGGCATGACCACAACCATTGGGAAGAGATTAGCCGAGTTGATCAAGCCGGATACAGTGAAGGGGTTCACAGTCGGGCCCCAATCAGTGATGCATTTTCTCCCGTGGTTTAGTGCGTTGCGGTTTGATTCCAAGATCTACAACACATTCTTCAGTCCATCCTACTTAACTCCCATCACAGGCAAACAAACCCTGTTTGGGACACAGGTGGTAAGTGGTCAGTTGTCCAAAAGGTCCTGGCTGGGCCCATGATTAACTGGAAAATCCACCAGCTGTTGCCTCCTGGTCCAAAAATGTGGATTTGACCATCAAAACTTGGGGTTGCTGAGCTACCGCCATTGGCACCTCAGTCCCATCCCCAAAAAAGCGGCATCCGAGGCCCCAAACAGCTCCTTGTCCAGGAAACTGTCCCCAACTGGCCATTCTCGAGCCGACAGGCCGCTGAGCAATCAGCGAAGCCCGCTAAAGGGCCGGAGGAGTTGACCCCTGCGACCCGGAATCGGGTGACCATCATTAATTTTGGGATCCCAAGATATAAAGAAAAGTTCATGGCCGCTATAGTTTAAGGGTGATGTTTCGGTCGCCAATGTCCCTATCGCACCACACAGTGGGAACTCGTGTTTGGGGTCGCTCTTCAAGGCACCCTCGCTCCTTCCAGCAAATCACACATTTGTGGTAGGCTACAGGTACATCCCTTCATTCCACCTTTGACCCTTGCTTATATGCCTGTGGGTCAGTCATTTGGGTAACCCAGAGATGTTGGAAAGAATGAAGAGTTCATCTGAAAACAACGACCATCCGCGGTTCTATCTGAGCCTCCAAATACAAACTGCAACCCGTCCCCGTCCAACTATGGTGCCCCTGAAATCCAATTTTTAAGCGAAATCTCCCATGTTTGGACCCATGTCACCACCAGGTATCCATTTCTCACTGCGATTCGCTTTCAGCTTGCTGTCCACAAAGGGGGCCCACAGAGGCATAAGCCACTAACGCCAGCACTACGAGGCTCGCCAGAAGCAACTTTGCCAGAGCCCATCCTGAAAGGCAGAAAAAAGAATTGGCGACAATGGCAAGGGTCATATTAAAATCTAGTGTAGCCACCAAAAAGATAGAAAAGTAAATCAGTAAATCCATACCAAATTGATTTCGATGTAATTTTCTATCTTTGGGGGGATGACATGACACGTTTTATTTTGGTCTATCCATCATCAACTGAAACTGTCACTCGGCCAAATACTTTGATGGGAGGCATGGATTTTGAAGCGACAGGTAGAGATGGAAAAGGAATAGATAGGGAAAAAAATGAAACATGTTGAAACCACCCTTCCAGTAAACACTTCTCTTTTTTGTTGATCAATCTACATCATGTCCATATTTGTACCTGACAAACAACATCGGTTCCTCATGATTCCTCTATTTGGAGATGCTGTTGATGTTCCCTCAGCGTAATTCCCGGTGTCATTGACATGGCATGAGTTTCGGTTGGGGGATGGCACCTTATAAATCTACCATGAAATGATGTGACGGACAGTTTCTACCAACCGATTGGGAAAACAAAAAGGACACATATAGTCATATAGTATCATATAGTCATATAGTCATATAGTATACTCAAGCCTACATCACATTTGGGTGGATTTACCCCTGAAGAATGTCATCATTTATTTTTTGGTCATTCTCAGGATGACAATCAGTTCTCTCCAGCCCCGCGCTGAGACACTTTGAGGCGCTCTCTCCGAAGTCTGGCCATCGGCCACCTGGGCCACCTGGGCCACCTGGTCGCGCCGCAGCACGGCAGCGCCGCCTGTGGCCCGCAGGTGCGCCAGGACGCTGGCGCGCGTCAACGGCTCAAAGGTGTCTGGCTGCAACCTGGGCCCAGGAGTTGACTCAGTCGAGGGTCGTGGTTCACAATGAAACAATGGCCCATTTATATGGGGTATAACTAGCATGTTATGGGGAAATCATTGGGAAATCATTGGGATATTATGGAATTTAATGGGAAAAACATTGGGATATTATGGAATTGATCATTTACAACCAACAAGATGATGGTGAGTCCCCAGTTGGGAATTGCAAAGTGGGTTTGTCACTCCAATAACTAGGCTGTATGGCAGATATAACTATACTTGGATGGGTTTATAAATCTCAACTTACCACTGGGGGGCCACTTTGTAATCACTAATATCATGACTGGGGTAGTCATCATATTAACGGAACTGGAACTATGGGAGAATTAATGATAATTGTGGATAAGAGTGGTAATATGAGAATCGCTTTGGAAAAAATGTTAATCATTATATAGTATATCGTAATCAAGGGGGTAATACAGTAATACAGGGTGCAAACATATTTATAGTGGGAAATCCTTGTAGTAAATCTGGTATTAGTGGATAGTTATTGTATGTTATTGTAATATTGACATTATGGAAATATGTGCCGTAAAACCATCCCGAAAAAATACATTAGCAACGGGATGATCCGTTCTGCCGCCATGGGTTTTACCACATGAATCCCATCCCCAGTTGAGAACCACTCAGTGTCTTTTTGGAAAATGTATAGTCATCAACGTGGATGATCAGCACACACACACACACAACATTGCAAGAAAAACAGTGCCCAAGCCACAGCTGAACTCCACTCTGCTCAGGCAGCAGTTTCACTTCCACTTGCGGAGAGAAACACGTCCCAGCTAGGCACAACAGGGCCACCTCGGCAAGGTGACCATATGGGAAAAATCGGTGAAAATTCACAGATTGGCCATGATGGACCCGCCAAGGCACCCAGAGGCGATATTGGACCAGCCCTTCAAAGATTTGCAGCACAGTGGTACCAATGACCACACGGTTGGAAGCGCTTCGCTCGCTACGCTCAGCCATGAAAGAAATCCAGTATCGGAGGGGTTTCCCAGGGGGCCACACCAGCCCTTGAGCCGAGTCCACCAACGGTTGGAAGTTTTTTGAAGTCCCAGTCCTTGGAAGCTGATTTATTTACCGGCGACATTTTCTCAGATCCGATCGTGAAATCAGATTCCCATCTCCAAACGCAGTTATTGATAGTTCCATATCGGATCACAGGACGTATCATGCCTATGTATTACATACCTAATGACTTAATCGTTACTCAACAGTTGTGGTTTGCACGATCTCCGGTCACGATGAATGGGGCCCCTTTTTGG
Source organism: Cladocopium goreaui (assembly GCA_947184155.2). Lineage (NCBI taxonomy): Eukaryota > Dinophyceae > Suessiales > Symbiodiniaceae > Cladocopium > Cladocopium goreaui. Next base: position 617,585 of record CAMXCT020001324.1, read on the forward strand.
CTGAGAAAATGTCTGGTCTCAAGTCCGACCAGCCCTCCTCTCGAGCTTTCAACTCAAAGAATTGAAGAACATTGATGACCATGGAACTTTGCTGGGGGGTCCCTCATGAAACTGCTGACATACAGTGAGCTAAAAGTTCAGCTAAAACAAATTTCCACAAACCCAGCACGAAAAAGTCTCACACCCTCCAGCAAATCCACTAACGAGTCGTCGAAAGAGTCGTTGAGCTTCTGAAAATCATTGGGCGCGCCGACCATCCGACCGATCCGGTGGGATGCGTGACTGACATAACTTCGCTAGGGGGACGCTAGGCCCCTTGGAGTTAACCAACGATTCCTGTGGAATCAAGGCTCCAGAAATTCAGTTTGGCGCCTCAATTCCTGTCTGCGTTTCCAACGTGACTCACCAAGAGAAAATTCACAGAAGACTGGAGAAATCTATGAAATCTGGAGAACGAGAGTCCTCTCTGATTGCTTCTGACTCTTTTAGTCTTCATCTGTTTCAATACACAAAACCATTCAGCTTTTCCAGCGGGTTTTGATGACTCCAGTTTGCCCAAGGACACTTCGGAAACGCAACAGGGCATCACGCATCGCAGAGCGCCATTTCATTGTTTTGCGTTCTTGTTCCCAAATGGTTCATCAAAAATGATCCATTGTACATATGGGAAGCCATTGGTTTTGGGATGCCCCAAATTTAGGAAACAGCCATGTGGAGTTTTGTTGGCAACATGGTCTCGCAAAGCAGAGAAATGACGTTTCACCAGGGCTATGGTTTCGCTTGGGGCCACTAACTCAGCTGGAAGGCTCCCGTTTGAAAACCAATGGTTCCTGCCAGAGCAGATGCAAAGTACATAAATTTCTGAACAAAGGCCACGGTTACACATGTATCCCACACAAAGAAGCCACATTCACCTTCACTGCAGTTGCGCAGGCGCAAGCAAAAAAAACGTGAGTCAACGTCAGTCCAAAGTCGGGGGTCAATCCATAATCCCCGTAGAAACGAAAAAACAAAAAAATCTATCAAGTCTGGCAGTATACTGTCCCCGAACTGAAAACACCTTTGGTTAATTGGCACGTTCAGGTTGAATTAGCCTATCCCCTCGATCAAGGCAAAGGTTGCATGTCACCGCAGAGTCACTCAGAGACAAGTACATAGCCAGGCCCATGTACCTCGTTGGACGAGGGATTCTTATCAACGCAAAATGGCACAACATAGTGGTAATTTAAAACAAGATTGAAACGTATATACACATACTGCATATTTGCATGGACATATATATATATATACATATACACAGACATAGACATATACATAGACGTAGACGTAGACATAGACATAGCCACACATACGCATACGCATACGCATACGCATACACATACGCATACGCATACGCATATACATACACAAAGACATACACATACACTTACACATACACATTCACATGCATGCATGGGTGGGTCCATCCATCCATCAATCCATCCATCCATCCATCCATCATCCATCCATCCATCCATCCATCCATCCTGTTAACATACATGCATCCTTATGTACATCATGCATGCTTTATCAGAGACACATCGAGTGTCCATGACATCTGGGCTCATCAGGGCCCTTGAGCAGTTCCATCAGTGGAAAACATCAGAGAGCCAACTTGAGCCAACTGCCTGCATCAGTGACACATCACCTTTGCGTCTCAATATGTTAGCGGAGCAGTGATCCCTGGAACGATCATCAGGGTGAGCTCCAAGTAGCAACAACACACAGCATCAGCAGGTAAGGTAAGTATTAACAAGTACAACAACAGCTGCAGCAACAATGGCAGAGGAACAAGTGAGGACAATGCATCAGTACAAAACCCCCTCACCAACATACGACGGCAACTAATCACAGTTCTAAGAATGGAAGTATCGATTCACAGCATACGCGGGGCTCATCAATGCAGCATTCAAAAGACTGCTAGCCCAAGCAGAAACTTTACGACTTACAACAAACAATCACAGATCAACTCCTGACAGATGGAGCAGCATCACCGGCAGAAGGACAACTATGGACAAGACTGGCAGCAGAACTCCAGTTCATCTTAGTTTCAACAACCAAAGCAGCAACAGCAGCAGCAACAGTTTGCCAACATGGGCATCAACGCCAACGGCTTTGAGACATGGAGGCAAATCCATCGAAGGTTTTCCATCCCAGTTGGGACAAGAAGCCTCGGTTACCTCACCAAACTCCTGAAGCCATCTTTTGAAGAACATCCTTTTGAAGAAGCCTTTGCATCATGAGAGTTTGAGGTCAACAGTTATGAACGGGAGAACACAGTCACCATCCCAGACTCCATCAAGATAGCCATCCTTCTCAGAGAGACAAAGGGAGCTCTGCAGCAGCATCTCCAACTCACAGCATCCGACACAAGAGACTACAATGCAGTCAGGGAGATCTTCATCGAGTACTACAGGACAACGGCATCATTCTCAAGGATGCAACAACTACAGAGCTACGACCCCAACACTGCAAATCAGCACACAACATCACAAGGTCCAGCACCAATGGACATCGGCGCAGCTTACAACAGCAGTGACATAAAGGAGAAGGAAAAGAAAAGAGGGACCATCAGAAAGGAAAAGGCAAGCATCAAGGCAAAGGATACAAACAGCTCCGACAACAACAAAGGGAAAGGAAATCCATTCAAAGGAGCATCAAAAGGAAAAGGAAAGTATCCGCCAAACAACATGAAAGGACAAGGAAAATCAAAAGGAAAGGACACATGCTACAAATGTGGGCAACAAGGCCACATTGCAAAGAATTGACGAGTTGCAGTGTACAACGTTGGCAACGATGAGCATCAACAATGGGAGGATGACCCATCATTTGACTGGTATCAAGACCAGTTTCAACAAGCATATGATCAAGGATGGTACAACCAAGATGGACACAACAAGGATATGAGCAAGGGTATCAACAACCAGCAGCATCCTCGCAGTCACCACCACCAGCATCGACAACACCAACAGGCATGGCACAGTCCATCAGTGCAATGGAGGACATCTACATAGCAACAGATCGGACAACCACCAGCAACATAAGAAAGCATCATGATAGACAGTGGTGCAGCAACCCACGTCTGTCCACCATGGTTTGGAACATCATTTCCACTCCATCAGATGAAGCAACCAGACAAACCCATCCTGAGGAAAGTCACAGGAACAGACATCTGGGTTTATGGCTACAGATGGATTCACTTCATCAACCAACGAGGACAACACATCATGATTCCATTCTACGTTTGTAATGTGAAACAACCCATCCTATCAGTCACCAGACTGATACATCAAGGCTTTGAGATCAACATGAGCGAGCAATCGACCATGACAAATCCAAAGTCATTTGAGAGTCCCGTCACACTAAAGCACGGACTACTCTACATCAACTTGAAGCTGTCACCACTTCCACATGGATAACAATTGGTCATCGGGAAAGAAGGAGGCAAGCAACGAGCCATGATAGCACCAACGCAAATGGACACATCAGGTCCAAGACCTCACAGTGGCAACAACGACATATGGACGAAGAACAACCAAGGATACATCGTGAGCATTCACAAGCGCCTGAGGAGAGCACTCTTCACACCCTTCAACACTGGGTGCCCCATCAATACAGATCAGCTTGAGGATTACAGAAAGACCATCATCAGACAACCAGGAAAGGAAAATATCATCATAGAGGATGACTATCAACAGAAGAAGAAGGATCTGAATAAGATCATCGAAGGATCAGAACGGATTGGAGAAACATGGTTCCAACCAAAGAGCATCGGCATCGAGAGGCAACATGTCCAAAGCAACAACACCAAGACAGATTATGCAAGAGCATCAGAAGGCAAAGACAGTAACATAGAAGAAAGAAGAATCGAAACCAGCAACAAGACATTGTGGCAAACAACCACAGAAGCCATCAACCGACGTTCCAGGATCTGGCCAACACATACCACCACCAGATCCAACAGACAAGACATCAGACTATTGGATAAGAGAAGGACATCTTTGGAAGAGAGTCCATGTGGTACCAAGGACATCTTACTACTCTCCAGAGTTGACATCAGATGGACCAGACGGATGGCAGTCGACCACGACGCATCGACGACGAATGGACAACAGAACCACAACCACTCACAACAGTGGACAGGATCAACCAACTTTGAAGAGAAACCATCATGCGAGGAACTACTTGAGGAAGATGAAGAGGACAATCAACAGGCCATCAAGGCAAGAGCAACATCAATGCCGAAGCAACAAACAGAACCGAAATTAACTTGACTCACATGCCTTACAGATCATGGTGTCCCATCTGCATACAGAGACGAGGCAGATCAGACGCCCATCCACATCGAAGCAGCAGCAGACCCATCATTCAAATCCACTTTGCATTCCTCAAAGTGTTGAGAATCAGTACCCAACACCAGTACTGACAGCTATCGACATCGAAACAGGTCTTTGTTCAGCAACACTGGTTCCCAACAAAGCAACCATGATGGACTACTGCGTCAACAACATCGTCGCTTTCATCATGGAAACAGGACAACGAACCATACCTCAAAGCACTGGTGCAAACAGTAGCATCAAAAGCACCAGGCATCTCAACCAGGCACTCACCAGCCTACAGCTCACAAAGCCAAGGCAGCATCGAGAGACTCCATCGAACGCTCTTTGGACAAGCACGTGTCATCAGAGAGCACATCCGAACCAACTACGGGTTCTATTTTTGGCATGCAACACCCAGTCATGCCATGGCTCATCAAAAACAGCGCTTTTCTCATCAACAACTACCTCATCCACAGTGATGGAGTATCCGGCTACTTCAGAAGATGGAAGTCAGACAACAAGACTCCCATATGCGCATATGCGAATTTGGAGACAGCATTCTCTACATGCCATCACCAGTCATCAAACAACATCCCAAGCTCGAGAACAGATTCTACCCAGGCATCTGTCTTGGAAAAGATACATCATCAGGGGAATCCTACAAGAACCATCAGAAGACAAGTCAAACCATGGAAGTACAATCGACACATGATGGACGTCACCAATGGTGCGCCATGAGCACCAAGTCCATCACACTACAATCCACACTTCGTTCTGCCAAGCACGACATCAGCACCAAAGCAGACAGAAAACAAAGGCATCACAACACAGGAAGAAGAGACACCAGCAATCGTGAATCAACAACCCATGAAAGAAGAAGCAACATCATCAAAGTAACAGAAGGTTACCATCACAGAGGGGACACCAGCGCATCCAACAACAGCACCAACATCATTTGCACCATCTATGACTCCAGCAGGAGCACCGGTTGGAAGTCCAACATCAAGAAGGACACTGGACGACAGCATCACAGAAGGAAGCACAGCAAAACAACAAAAGACAACAACAGAACAACAGGCAGCACAAAGGCCTGAGGCATCACCAGAACCACCAAGAACAAAAGGATGCATCAATGCAGTGACCGTTCAAATGAAGAATGGGCAAATATGGGCAACAAGTGACAACAGCAACAACAGAATCAAAGACAGAGCAAGGACTATTGGAACCCATCATCAAAGATTCACAAGGTTTTGATCAGGAGAAGTTGAAGAAAGCAATGATGAAGGAAATGACATCAATGGTCAATCAAGGAGTGTTTGAAGAGATCACACTTGACCAAGCAACAGAAGAGGAGAAGAGGAACATCATAGGTTCCAAATGGGTTCATCGAAGCAAAGGAGATAAAGTCAGGTCACGCATCGTTGGCATAGGATACGATGAAGTCATCAAGGACGCAGATGACGTCTATGCATCAACACCACTCTTTGCAATCCTCAGGGCCATCCTGTGCATTGCATTAGTAAGATCCTGGAGCATCAGGGTAGGAGACATCAGCACAGCATTTTTCATGCACTACGTGGAGCAACAACCAACACCCTACTAAAACCACCATCAGAGTTCTACACCAACAAGAACATCTACATACTGGAGACTGAAGAAGGCGATGTATGGTCTCAGGTCATCACCAAAAGCCTGGCAAGACCATCTAGCAAGCATCATGAGAGAACTGGGCTGCATACGGCTCACATCAGGGCCCAATGTGTACAAGCATCCAGAAGGAAAGGCATACATCATGGTCTATGTCAACGATCTATTTTCTGTAGGAAAAACAGAGGGGATCAACAACATCTTCAACAAGATCCAAGAAAAGATGTTACTACAAGCAACTGGTAAAGCATCACCAGGCAACACATTGTCCTTTTTGGGAGGAAGAATCACCAACAAAGGAGATCATGTCGACATCAGTCTTGATGATGAGTACGTGGACAACATCTTCCACGAGATGAAGCTCAACAAAGGCAATCCAGCAGCAACAACAACAACAGGAAAAACCAATGTTGGAGACGAGTAACTGCTCGATCAACAGGAGCATCAATAATTTCGACGACTTGTCAGAAAACTACAATGGCTGGCATACACCAGGCCAGACATCAGCTACGCAACGAAAGAACTTGCAAGAGCACTTCAACAACCAACCATCAAAGACCAGAAGAAACTAAGACATCTGGTCAAGTATCTTGCACACAAGACTACAAATTCAGCATCAGACCAACAATCAAACTGTATGACAAGACACCACAACAACTCGACTGGGCAGGATGTCGTCAGACAAGACGAAAGCACAACAGGCTTTGTCATCGAGCTACTTGGCACCTGCATCCACTTTGGATCACGAACGCAAGGAGTGGTAGCCTTATCATCAGCTGAACCTGCATTCTATGCCATCGGCACTGGAGCCCAAGAAGCGCTATACATCCGGGGCTTCATCATGAAAGCCCTGAACACCTAGCGCATCAACGTGCGCATCCAGACCGATAGCTCAGCAGGAAACTCTATGGCGACAAGACAAGGAGTATCAAAACGAGCAAAGCACATTGAACTCAAGTTCATGTTCATCCAGGAACTCATCCAAGGAGGCGTGGTATCACTACACAAGATACCAACCAAAGACAACCCAGCAGACATCCTCACAAAATTGGTGACAGCAGCAGAAGTGCTGAGATGGCTCATCTACAGCACTGGCATCAACATACGTTGAAGCAAAGCAACAGCAGGTATCACCAGTATCACAAGTATGTATGTAACAAGCACACATCCAGCATGCAAAGAGCAGGCAGTATGGCTAGCCATGGTTAAACAAACAACGGCAGCCATCCTGAATTTCCTCACGCACTTGGTATTCTTTAAGAAGTACCAGCGGACTACATCATGAAGTATCACATCATGTTCCCACATCGTGTACATGTACTACATCTATGGATATCTAAATGGAACTATATCGATATCTATATCCCACCGATTTGTATTTCTGCGTGGACATCACTGACTGGACATCAGGGAATCTGTGGCGTTCAGACATCAGGAAGTCGGCCATCAAAAGAAGCATCTGTTTGGTTTTTGTTTGACATCAATTTCTCTGGAAAAGACATCTGGAAAGATGTTGGACATCAGTTTGAAGAAATTCGTTTGCATCAGTTTTGTGATCAGTTAACATTTTGTCAACATCATCGTTCCGCAGCCATCGTCGCGGTGTCATCAAGTGACCATATCGAAACGAACATCGATCGAGAGATGGCAGCATCAGCGACGGTGAACATCAAAGAGCGCAAGAGCACTCAGATTCCGGACAACATCATGTTGCCTCAGCAATCTCATCACTGGCCGATCATTCTGGATCAGGTAGCCATCAAAGATCTGCAAGATCAAGGTTACCTCTTTGTGCATCTGCTCCGTGAAGAGTATCATCACCTGGAGCGCTAGATCAGTACCCCTAACGATCTCGCCAATGAGGCAAACATCGTGACCAAGGTGAAGCATCTCGACGGCAGTCTGAGACGCCCGTGGCAGCGTCTTGGGATGCATCAAGAGGTGAAGGACGCCATCACGTTATCCGTGTGGCTGATGACGGAAGGCCGCATCTGGACGGACAACATCAACGAATCCTACCTCATTGGATTCAATCCATCGACGTGGTCATCATTCCATCAGCTGTTGGAGATCAAAGGCATCAGTGGCTTTACTCGCCATCACATGGCATCATTCTACCAACTGCATGTGGGCCACACCTACCACTTTGATCCCATCGAAATGCACGATCAAGTTGTCATCAATTGCAAAGGTGACATCTCGACCATCTATGAGCAGGACTCATGAGCATCAGGAGTGATTTGGGACTATCATGTCCCTGTGACCATCGATCATGCCATGAAGGATGATCGAACTGAACATCTGATGAAGAACATCGCTGATTCCATCGGGCATGCAGGCTTGCATCTTCTCTGCTCATTAAGCCCTTCGGAGGCATCAGTGAAGCAGGGCATCATCGACGCCTGCCTGGCATCTGGGACTACCATCGCAAGTCCATCGACCATCCCAGGGAAGAGGTTCAGAGCACATCCTGAGCACCACATCTACCCGAAAGAGATGTTGGAGTACATCAGGGACAATCATCGACCCAGCAAGGGAGAACATCCCTCTGTTCCATATCATTTTGATGAACCTATGGATGAGATCGACGAGACCATCTGAGAGGCAAATCGAAATTTCCAAGATCGAGAAACATCCGGGGAAGTAATATCGTAGGATGTAATCGACATCAACTGTACAGACTTAGTGCGTCAAAGTAGCCATCTAATGCTTATGGATCTTTTCAGAGCACTATCGGTAGTGATCCTATTTTAACATCAGTCTCAGTTATATAGATTGTTAGCATCAGCTGTGGTATCAAAGATTGAAACGCCTTTATGCCAAGGAGGCGTGTTAACATACATGCATCCTTATGTACATCATGCATGCTTTATCAGAGACACATCGAGTGTCCATGACATCTGGGCTCATCAGGGCCCTTGAGCAGTTCCATCAGTGGAAAACATCAGAGAGCCAACTGCCTGCATCAGTGACACATCACCTTTGTTTTTTAGCACATCCATCCATCCATCCATCCATCCAACCATCCATGCATGCATGCCATTACATTACATTACATTACATTGCATTGCATTGCATTACATTACATTTTATACTTATATATATATACTTGGTATATATCTATATCATATCGCTTCCTGACAGCCCTTGAAAATCACCCGAAAATCTTCATCTCAATAATCCTGCTCGGCACTCGGCATCCTGCTCTTCATCCTCCACCTCGCAAAGAGTCACCAGAGACGGCAACCGTTTGCAAGCTGTCGTGGTGCGCGCATGCGTCCAAAGTACACCCGGAATGAAGAACATCACAGCCGCAGCACCACAAACCACTCCAGAGTTGTGTCCTGGAGCGACCAGATGCTTCATAGATACGACGACTTTGTCAGTCGGACTGGGCGGTCAGCTGTTGATCATTGAGGAACCCTCATTCGATGGGAGATTTAACATGATACTGGCTAATTCAAATGTCCCACATCGCAATTCCTGCTTATCATTGTTCTCTGTCATAAATGGAGGGTGTTCAAAAGCCTTATATATACTATATATATATATATTATCATGAAACTAGAAAAAAAGCTAGTTGAATTAGTTGAATCTTTGGCTGCTTCAGTCCCACTTCTTCAGTCCGATTCCGAACTCGCAGGCCTTGCCGCAAATCGTATAAGGCGCAGAGGGCCAACATCACAATGAGGGAAGCCAGCGCAGCAAAGCAGTGCTCAAAGGTCCGTGAGGTCTTTCGAAACAGACCACTGACACCCCTCCACTCCCTCTTGGCTTCCATGCAACTCACCTGGAGGTGCCAAGTTCCGGTTCAAATTACATTACATTGCATTACATTACATACATATGTATGTATATATATATATATACATATGTATCACTTGTATCATTTTTCTTCGTTCCCACCTGGCCGGTCAAGAGATTGGCACTCCACCAGTTCAAAATCAAAAGCATTGCGTGGGAAGTTCTGACCTGCCAAAAGCTGGCCACGACCAGTACGCCCATCACATGAACAGTGACGACATGCCTTGGATCTGCGATCCAGGATGACCAACAAAAATCTCAAAAAAACATGATCTTCAATGAAGAGCCATTCATAAATCTCCAAAAATCCATATAAAATTCGCAATTATATATTTCATGTAAAAAAACATATCCAAAAAAACCTTGAAACCGTGTGAAAAGCCGTGAAAAATGTGAAAAGCCGCAACTCCCCATGGTGATTGCGCCAGGCTACGGCACCTGCACCCTTTGAGTTCGCCAGGTCCCCCAATCCTCGAAGGACGCTTCACCATCGCTGGCCACGGCCCAAGCGCTCAAGGCATAGCGGGCCACGACCAGCAGCAGCCACAGCAGCAGCGTCCAAAGGGCGTCTTTGCAGCTCCAGGCCTTCCACCTGGTCAAAATTCATGGGATATTCATGGGTCATGTGATATCAATGGAATTTGAGGGTTTTCATCGGAAATTCAGAAGATTTCATCTTTAAATGATGGTGAGTGGATTGAGTGGGATTTAAAAGGGTTTCATGGGGTTTCATGGGATATTACTGGGATTTAGCAGGGTTTAATGGAATTCGAATGAGATTTTACTGGGATTCAGTGGGGTATTAATGGGATATCAATGGTATCAACGACGTTTGAAATATAATGATCTGATATTAACAAACCCACCTAAAAGGACTTCCAGCCACTTCCAACAGAAGTCAATTAAAAAAAAAAAGGAAATGGTTTGTCCATGCTTGTTCATTGCTCTCTCTCTCTCTTTGTGTGTGAAGATGTTGATATGCATTATTATGCATTGTCAATATCAGTTACATGTGTATATATATATGATATATGTATATATATATGTGACATATATATGTGTGTGTGTTTGCGTGTAATAATATAGATGTCTATATATAAGTTGAAAGTCTACGACTTTTTGAATGAAACAGTCACGGTCTCCCCCCCGGAGATTCCTCCCCGACATGGCAGGAAGTCCCAAGCTAGATGAAGGCCCTGATTTTTGTTTTACTAAGTAGTAGCTGGACAATCACCAATTCCTTCACCTTTTTATGGGCCATCCATGGTTTCTTAAAAAATGTTCAGCCCAAACAAACCATCAAAATGAATCAGATTTTTTAATTGCGTGTTTCATTACATTTGTGTACATGTGTTTATTACCCATTTGTGAATCCTTTTTGACTTGGAAGGTTTGGCAAAGGCTTAACCCAAATTTTCAAGCCACGCCACGCTGTGCCCAATCCAGTCTGCTCACAGTAGGAGGTAAGTTCTTCCGCACTTTGTGCCACCAGTTTGGTCGTGTCCTGCCGCAAACTCGGTGGACTCGCCCTGCTAACCCGGGTCATGGTATACATTGGTATACCCCGAAAAAACAGAGATCGCTGTTCATCAAAGTAAATTTAGTTAGAAAACTTCCAAGCTATGGACGATGATCATGGTTAGCATTCACGCCTTCATGTCAACCACATCATCATGTCAACCCCGTCACCAAATAGCTGGGAAGCGTAAGAGTTCGGAAGCGTGTGAATTCATGGGTGAAAACACTCTCGGGCCCTACGTTTTTTCAAGC